>OY757314.1:19158795-19758795 GCA_963583905.1 Stenurella melanura
AAGTGCCGCAAGTGCCCGGGATTTCACTATCACCGAGACTGCCCCACCAACCAAACTCAGTCAGAGCCCCAGCAAGGCAACCCCAATTTCCGCGGACATGACTCCAACCAGCGAGCCAACCCCAATTTCCGTGGACACGACTCCAACCAACAGGGAAACCCCAACTTCCGCCAACAAAACGTCCAGACAGGGGGTAATAACTTCCGAGGGCATGGCACCAACTTAAACAACCCTAGCCAACAAGCAGGTCCAACCAATAACCCAGGCCCAGGACAGACATCCACGGCACCACAGCAGCAACGAAGTCAGACAACCACACGGCAAGAACCCCGCAATGCACCGCCATCGGGAAACTCCCAATGGGTCGGGCAGAACTAGGGCGCCCGGCCCCACCGCTGGAAATTAACAGCCTAGAATTACCAACCAAGACAGAGGACGCAGTGCTGCAACTACAAGCCCAGCAACCAGCCACAACCTTGGTGTCTCCACCACCGACCGAGAAGAATGAGATTGACGAAGCTACAGCCAAGCAGGAGCAGGACACGTATCAACCACGCCCGTTGACACCACGGCAACAAAGCAACAGAGCCGCCGCCTTTGCTTTCCTTTGCCCGGGCCGCCTGGACAGGCGGTCACCAGTCAACACCGTGACGCAAGATGCTACCTCCCTCAGCTCAGACCAGTCAACTACGCTCATTCCTCAGCCTCAGCCAGGTGAACGGGAACCCAAGGAAGTGGCGAGTATGGACGCCTTCCCGGACCAGCAGGACGCTGGACCTTCCTGGAAGGATAAAAGGTCAGTATTGCCAACCACTGCCCCACTAATAGCCTCTGTATTCCTCGACAAGGTATTCCCGCCAACTCATACCCGAGATGTCAGCACGAAGCCATCTCCCCCGAGGTCACCTCAACTCGGCCTGCCAGGCCCCGAGCCGCCTCCCAGGATTCAGTCCAGCCAGACTGACCTACTCGGACAACCTCTGCAACAAATCACGGATACCGAAGACGACGACACCGATGATGACGGTACCGAAGATGACGATACCGATGATGACGATACCGAAGATGACGATCCCGAAAATGACGATCCCGAAGATGACGATACCGAAGCTGATACCGACGATGACGACAGCAACGACGAGGATGACGATCCCGAGGATCCAGGACATCCAGCCCCGCCAGAACCAGCAGCACCTGCTGTCACAGGACACCAGCCCGCTGCCCCAGAGCCAGCAGCACCCGCTGCCCAACAGCCAACCACGCCTACTGTCACAGGACCAGTAGCGCCCGTTGTCCAGAAGCCAGTCACGCCTACTATCACAGGATCAGTAGTGCCCGCTGCCCAACAGCCAACCACGCCTACTGTCACAGGACCAGTAGCGCCCGTTGCCCAGAAGCCAGTCACGCCTACTATCACAGGATCAGTAGTGCCCGCTGCCCCAAAGCCAGATGCCAACGCACAAGTCTACATCCGTGGACCTGGTACCTACTTCCGTGGACATGGCGACTATCTACGTGGACATAGCACCACAGCCGCCGCTAAACCAAAATTTCCAGCCCGCCGACTGCCCCCAGTCGTGCCTGGCCCATCCACCTCAGCCAAGAGGAGACAAACAAACAAGAATGAGAAGTCCCCGGCGCTGTCAGCCGCACCGCCGCCGCCAGCAGACCCTGGGCCTTCTACGTCAAGACAAGAGCAGCCGCTCTATACGACACCAATACTGTTCCCGATGCCGTTCTGGGCGAAGGCCGTGACCACGCCTGGCCACGACCGACAGCAGCCATCCGCCAGCCAGATGCCTGTCCCAGTCCGGACGCGAGTGTTCGTCAACTCTAACGCCAGCCCGAGCTCAGCCGGCTCTGGCGCACCGCTCCAGGATCCCGCTACCTTAGCACGTAGCACAGCAGGACCTAGCAGCCCCCACGAGGCGCTCCAGTATCTCACTGCCTTAGCCCGCAGTACTGCAGGACGTTGCAGCCCCAATAAATCGCTCCAGTCTCCCGTTGCCTTAGCAAGCAACACAGCAGGACGTTGCAGCCTCATAGGTTCGCTCCAGAATCCCGCTGCCGTAGCACGCAGCACAGCAGGACTTAGCAGCCCCCAATTCACAACAGGATCAGGCAGCCCCGGGCGTCGCGGAGACGACGTCCAGAAAAACGAAACGTGCGATAATATACCATTGTAAATAATTCAACGCCACAGGGCGAAAAGTTTGTTCAAACTAGAATACATTTATGATTTGTCACATAAAATACTTTAATTTTAAATATCTTGTTTTACCTAAAATATCTTAATGGACCTATTATTAGTTACTTATATAAAATATCTTACCACACTTAATCTTAGTCTATATATGTTAAAATATCTTAGTTGTTGAAATATCTTAACACTTACTCTTAGTTTATAGTTTTGAAAATATTGTATCCACTCACTCTTACATTATATAATTGAAATTATTGAACTGAACCATAACCTGTATGCCTTTATTAATGTTCAATAAAGTCACAAAAAAGGGGGGTGGTGTCATCGGCGTCGGCGTCGCGAACAAGTTATGACTTGTCTAGCGCGCTGTGCTCATGTTTTAGTCTTCTGCCGAAACAGAAGTCATTTGAGCACAAAAAATAGTCTTCTGCCGAAGCAGAAGTCATTTGAGCACAAAAAAGTCTATATAAGAAAACATTTTTTCTCAGCGAGCAAGTAGTGATCGATCCTTCAAGTAGTAATGTTCCAGCCTTCAGCAACTAATAGTCTTCTGCCGAAACAGAAGTCATTTGAGCACAGACGCCAACGCCAATGCTGATGAGGTTATCCCTTCCTCTTGTGTTGTAACCAGACAGTGTGTTTTAATTGAGTTTTATTGTGTTGAGTGTCAAGTGGCAATGCATACCCGGAGTGGCAAGGCAGTAGGCACTGGGGTCGAGAGCGACGTCTCCACGTCGGCCCCCCCTCACTGCACGACGCCCCTCACAGCATCTGACCACGAAGTGCTCCGCCAACACGACGCCCTGACAAGGGGTACGGGGGTCACGCCCGACGTCTCCACGACGGTGGCCCCACACTGCACAGCAAGCAACACAGCAACCCGGCTCGGCGAGGTAAGCATGTCCTCTGATTTCTCCACAGGCACAAGTGCTACGCATGGCGTCGCGACGACGGCGCCCCAATACTGTGCGTCGCCGGGCTCAGCACCCAGGCATAGCGAGGCAGGACTCGCCACCAACATAGGACACGACACTGGGGTCACGCATGACGTCATCACGACGATGCCCCCTCGCTGCATGGCACGCAGCGCAGCCACCTGGCATGAAGCCCAGGCAACAAATATGGAATGGAGTAGCAACGATTCTCAGGCGATGCCCCATTACTGCATGGAGCGCAACGCAGCATCGTGGCACGGAAACTCGGCGATGGAACAGAGATTGGATGGTGATGATGATATGGTGATGCCCCCTCGCTGTATGGTGGACCCAACAGCATCCCGGGCCAACGACGATTCCTCGACGCTGGGAGATCGCCGCTTCGCTGGATTCGCTTCCACACATGGGGAAGCCTCCCACTCTGGCTCAGGGCTGCCCAGCGGTCAGTACACCATTGCTGCCACACCCGACTGGCCCCAACTCTTCAGCGACGCCTCGCTGACACCTCGCCGCCAGCTGGCCACCCCTCACTGCATGGTACCACCAACAGCAACCAGCCCAAGTCCAAGCACGCCGCCCAACGCACAGTACTTCGTCACGCCTACCTCGTCGGCCGGCGCCTACCACGTCACCCCGCCGTACCAGACGGCAAGACCTAGTGCTACGCCCCAAAGACAAATAGTGCTCCCAAACCAAACGACTGGAACGATCCCAGTCCCCTCTGCCGCCATAACGGACCAACCCCAACCGAGCTTGGGACTACCCAGCTATGAACAATTAGCGCAACTCCTGGCTCTGACCACTTCAAACCTAGCCTCCATTACCCGGCAGCAAGAAAATTGCCGGCCACCCATTACTGCACGTAACGAATCACAGCCGTACGCCACGGAAAAGGCTTACTTACGTGGACAATATATATTTGCTTATTGCTATATTATGCTGTTACATTTGCATGAAACTCCCATGATGTAAGAGATATTTATTATAATGCAATTCTTTAGATTCGTAAATACATACTCTTTTAGGGTTAGAAAATTTACAAGTTTCATATTTAACTGATTGTGGCAGGTGTGTGTTTAGTAAAGATGGCGGAAAGTGACAGAGGCCTAAAAATTTGCTGTTGTCATATTGGGTATGTATTTTATAAATATAGTGAATAAAAATTACATACGTTCATATTATATAACTTATTACTGATGGTTGAGAATGTTTTAAACATATATGTAGGACATGAGTAACTATAGTAGGTATTACACATGTTTACAATTTGTTAAACTACCGGAAGGTAAACAAGTATACGTCAATATTGAAAATTTTAAATATTGTGTAATATTAGGTTATTTTGTAAAGTTTGTGTATGTTTAAAATAGTTATATAAAATATATTTCTTATTAAGCTATCTGTGTTTTATTACCTCTTATATGGATACTATTCGATACCTCTGAAGTAGTTCCCACGAACATCAAAACACTCGAATACTTTCATTCGATGCGTGCTGCTCCAATCGTGTTGGTATCATCGGGATCATTAAAACTTTTCGTTTTAATCATCTGCCGATGATGCCAACATGACTGGGACAACACGCGTCGGGTGCAGTATTCAATAAGCGTTTTGATGTCCGTGGAAACTACTTCAGAGATATGTAATGTATATTCATAAACTATACGATTGTGTATATGATGTGTGTTTCATATCCAGTGAATGTACATTGCCTATGTTTATGTACATTCAATGGATATAAAATAGATATGGAAGTCGGCGACAAACGTATCTGCTGGGAATGTTAATTCCACATCCATTATATGTACATTAGACATACTATCTCCATCTTGTGGATATACATATCCATAGATTGAAGATACAGTGTATGTACATTGCATATCATTTTGTTATGTGGGATGTGACACTTCCGGTTATACCGGAAGTCGGTATCAACTTCCTTCTTTTAAATGGCATACCATATTTTTTATACCGGAATCGAATTCTATTCATTATTTTAAGGTCACTTTCGATAGCATTCCCTATCTTAAAAATCAACAGTTTTTGAGATATTTCGATTTTAAGGAAATATTTCGCGAAAACCTACCTATACTTGAAAATTAATAACTTCCCCTGTATTAAATTACAAAAACCAATTTTTCCACGCGTCTGTGAGGGGTGGAGCGTATGTGGGCACGAACTATACAAATGCTGCAAAATGTACAGGGTGTCCAGAAAAGAAGGTCGAACTTCCACAACTTCGACCTCCATTAACTCCGTTTATTTCAAATGGAACATACTGTATTTTATACTCCCATTCGATTCCTTTTTTTATATTACACCTTTCAAACCATATAGGCATTCCCTATAGCCAAAGTGTGCGGTTGTTGAGTTATTTGAAGTTATTTAGAAACATTGTTAAATTAACATCAATAGCGAGTATACGCGATATAGTGTGCCATGGAGAAAAAACAAATGTTACTATACTGTCATTCCAAATTGAATTATTCCATATAATAGTGTTAAAGTGTAAATACAAATATGCAAAATAATTACTCTAATGCAGATTAGTTGAATTTATTTCATATACCTACATGCAGAATGCAACAAAATCATTAGTAGAACGTGCATAAGGTTCAACGAATTAAATCCAAATGTTCCACCTATGCATGCAAAAAAATTCAGAAGAATAGAGGGTAATTTTCTACAGTTTGGCACTTTTAAAGCCAGAAAAGTAAATCCCAGTCCAGTTACTGGAAATGAAAATAATGAAATAACTGTCCTGGCATATTTCGAAGCATATCCACAGGCATCTATTTACACCGCAGTACATGATGTAGGAATTCCCTATACCTCTATAGAAAGAATCTTGTGGAAGAATAAAACGCACAACTATAAGTTTATTACGGTGCAAGCTATGCATCCAGAAGATCCTGTTAACAGAGTTCAGTTGTGTGAAATGATTTTAATTCGCAGTCAAGAAGATAATGACTTTTTGGAAAATAATATATGGACAGATGAGTCGAAATATTCCCGCGAAGGAATATTTAACAGACGTAACCACCATATTTGGGCAAATTAAAACACTCGCGCAATAACGGAAAGAGGATTCCAGCAGAGATTTAGTTTTAATTTGTTTTGTTTATTAAAAGACAATAAGTTGTGTTACCATATTTATGATGGAACCTTAACTTCTCAGCGTCATATAGAGATACTAAGGAAAATAGTAAGCGATTTTTTGGATGATTTACCATTACAGGAATATGGAAGATGTTGGTATCAACTAGACGGAGCTCCTCCTCACTGTACACGAGAGGTATCAAACGTACTAGACGATATGTTTGAAGATAGACGGATTAGACGACGTGGCCCCTGGTTATGGCCCGCTAGAAGTCCAGATTTCACCCCGCTTGATTTCTATCTGTGGGGAAAAATGAAATGTAAAGTGTATGATACGCCTGTATATAAATACAGGAAATGAATTAGAAATCAAAGTAAGAAGGGCGTTCGAAGAATTGGACGCAAATGAAATTCGGCGAGCAATCACTGACGGTGTTATGACCCGAATATTGAACTGTTTACATGTTAATGGGCAGCATGTCGAGCAATTACTAGTTTAAAAGACGTGTCTGTTAACGGTTTCTATAATATTTTTGTTGGATTTTGTTATTTTCAATATCGTTAAAATTATAATTAACAATTTTCTTATTTTTATTAACATTCTCAACGTTGAAGTGAATTATTTTTAAGAAGGGTTGTTTTAATTAAATTTGTTGTACCTAGATATTAAAATTTATACAAATTTCATGCTGTATTTTTATTCTGCTTTCTATAGCTGCGCTTTGGTGCAAATAAGTAACAGTTTATGTATTTCTCTTTTCTCCTTGGTTGGTTTTGGACCACCATCTTCTGAATGGAGGATATAGAATCATTTTCTCCTTCTTCCAGCAGGAAATGATTTTAATGTATTGTATCTGTTTTAATGTGTATGTATTTTCTGCACATTTGACATTTCTATTACTTTATTACTAAAGTATTGTTATCATGCAAAAACCCAAATTTCAAATTATGATAAAAATGAAAGACTAAATTTATCCGAATCCGGAGGCCGTTTGTGTGTCTGTTTGTTTGTGGGTGATACACTTTTCTCGAATACGATTCAGTGTATAAATCTGAATATATATAACCATGGCACACTATATTCGATATTGATGTTAATTTACCAATGTTTATAAATAACTTCAATTAACTCAAAAACCGCAAACTTTAGCATAGGGAATGTTTATATGGGTTTAAAGGTAATAAAGAAAGGAATCGAATAGAAATATAAAATATAGCATGTTCCATTTGAAATAAGCGAGTTAATGGAGGTCGAAGTTGTCGAAGTTCGACCTTCTTTTCTGGACACCCTGTACATTTTGGAGCATTTGTAATTCATGCCCATATAAGTTCCATCCCTCACAGACACATGAGAGAAAGATTGGTTTTTGGAATTTAATACAGGGGAAGTTGTTAATTTCCAAGTATGGGTAGGTTTTCGTGTAAAATTTCCTTAAAATCGAAATATCTCAAAAACTGTTGATTTTAGAGATAGGGAAGGCTATTGAAAGTGACCTTAAAATAATGATTAGAATTTGATTCCGGCATAAAGAATATGATATGCCATTTAAAATAAGGAAGTTGATACCGACTTCCGGTATAACCGAAAGTGTCACATATGTGGCATTATTTTCATTAAGGTCAGGATAGAAATGTCATAAAGTGTATATGTGGTTGCCTAATAATCATTAAAATTCCGTCAAATCGACACTTGGTATTTCATAAATAACTTTTTTATAAGTAATTCAAACGAAGTTTTAAAGTGGGCAGTATTATAACAGAAGTCGGCCAAAGATAACTGACCTGTTTGTTTCTTTTTTAAGTGCACGATAAAATCGGAATAAATTTTTAAAATTGCCTTATTATCAGACGATACATTTGCAGCTATATTAGATAATCAGAGTTATTTAGGTACATTTAATTAGGTCGTTTTGATGCGTATTACAGTCATTATCTCATATCTGAGTAAAAAATTGCATAAAATTGCTTTTGTACATTTTAATGTATGAAACTGATTTTTAACACAAATCGATGAGTCATCAGAATAATTGTAAAGAATATTTGGAATAAGTTCATCATGTAACTAGAAGATGGCGCCAATATCCTTATGAATGAAAAGAGGTAATGATTTTGATTTATGAATGAAATCAAAAGTGGCAAATTTAAATTTGTTAAATAAACTAAACAATGAAAGTATTATTAAATGGTCAACAGTTTGCAACTGTATTCAAGCACTAAAATGGCACTATATTCCAAGTATACAATATATACAATAAATTCTGTTCATTTTTGTCAAAAATTAGGTGAATTTTCAATGAAATGTAAATATATAAATTATGTTTGAACCTTGAATATGGTTCATGGCATTAGTGTTTTCATCAACTGTCCATAACTTTATCTCGTTTATGCTTCCACAGAAAAGAGTATCTTATATTTCATTTTGTGACTGCTTCACCGGGAGGAAACAACGTGTAACCTAAACCCTGAAGTTACGGGTTCAATCAGCCAGTTTTGGCAAATTTTTATTGTGTAAGAATGATTAACCCAATATACTTACTCGGATATTGGTTATGTTCTTTTCTTAGATATGTGCAAAAGTATGTTAATTTTTTTGGAAAAAAGGATAATGATACACTATATCTAGAGGTCAGGCAAAGATTAGAGACCTAATAAGATAGGACAGGACAGTCTGACGGAAAAGACGAAATAGACGAAGACAGTTGTGCACTCCAATTTAAAGGGACGCGACATCCAGCGGAAGCGGTTTCGGGATTTGTCGGTTATGTATTAGAAGGTGTTTTAAAACCTCATGAGCTGTGACCTTCATATGCGCAGAGACATAATCCGTCCTGTTGACTCAGTTACACTTCTTAAAAATATTATATTTATTGTTTACAATTTATCCCGAGCTCTTGTTTATGTATACAGCAAGGCAGCCTCCAGTGTCTTCAAAAACATACTTATAACTCAGATTAAACTTTGCCTTTTGCGCATTTCGCGGCTCATGAGATTCTGAAACACCTTTAAACGAATTTGACCAAGCTTACTAAAAGATAGGTTGGCTCATCGAAATCGACAAGTGCTACGTCACTTATAGACCTCGATGACAGCTGCGTGTGGCTGTTTTTTCCTCATTTTATAGAAAAAAGTTTCAAAATTATTCTTTCAATGTACAATTCTATCCTAACCAAATAGATACCCTAAAAGATACATGGTTTTCCGTTGGCTGTCCTATCTTGTTAATTCCTTAATCTTTGCCGAAAGTCCGGAGCTTCGAGCATGCGCATTACCTTGTAAATGTGTAATAAATTCTACAAATTGAGAAATTGTCGAAATTGAAGTATTTCCTGTTATTTTGTGAAAACAAGGCGGGGGACACCGCCGCACCCCCCATTTCTTTATCAGCGACGATTATACTGCATGCGGCGCTAATAATTATTATTATAACAATTAGATATCAGAATAAAAACCTACTAATCTAACCTAAAGAAATCACACGAAATAATGAAATTATTTTAAGCAGAATAAAAACCTCTAACCTAACGTAAAGAAATTATAGAAAAGAATTAGTGAAAAAATATATTAATCATTACACAATTAAAGAAAAAAAAAATCAGCGGACGCAGGAGTTTGAACCAGGGACCCTACGCGCTAGCCACTATATAGGCTGACGTTGAACGCTAGAACAAGGAATGCTTCTCACACATACTACGTTCAAGGACATATTTACAACTGTTAGGTCCAATAAAAATTAGATGATGCACAGTTGCCAAATTTAAATAGATATTGTCTTTGCCATTTGCAATAATTAAAACTTTGATATGTTCCCATAATTTGGATAAAAGGTTCTTGCTGTTTAGTTCGAAATTAATAATGTGGTTAACTATTTCATTTTAAAATTTAAACAATATCCCTATATGATATTAGTTGTACATGGCATAAATTATGCACACCTACATTTTAGAATTTACCTAACCAGATACTACCTATTTTACGACTATTTATGTAATTGGGTATTATTTATAATTATAATTTGTAACATTTATTATATCTTATACTAAAGAAATTTTTGTACATGTGGCAATGCGGACAACGTTCCGACAAATATTGAAACTTGCCAATAAAATAAAATAAGATACACACTGTGCCATCTAGGATTAACATAAGTACTAGCTTACGAGTTTTTGACATTTCGATCCTGTCCTTAAATAGAGCACCCGGAAAAACACCTGTGCGCAAATTTTCAGTTTCAAATTATTTGTAGTTTTTCGAAAACGTCTAATAGGCCATTCACGGTGAAGCACCCTGAATGTCATTAACGGTTTGAAATTAGAAAAACATCTCAGGTAAAAATAGTGGGAGTTCGAGTGTGCAAAAATTATTTTAAAATTTATCGGGCGCGGGCGGTTCAAATATAGTAGGTACGTACGTAATTAACTGCGGTTAATAAGATTTTTTAAATTGAACACTCAAACTTTTTTCTCTATCCAGGCATATATTATTTTTGAACTTATACACTGCGGCGTTGTCATATTATTTCCATTTTTTCGATAAAATATTGTCTATAATTATTTCTTTGTGACGTTGGTCAATTTTCTTTCACAAGTAAAGACCATGTGTACTACAGACCTCCCAGTGTCAAACCCTAATTCTGCCTCTCAAAATAATAAAACTCAAAATAAACAAAAATGAATTTGTAAAGGAATTTAAACGGAACTTTCCTCTTTATTTATACAAGGCGGTCACTCTAAAAAATTAGTAAATAAGGAACGACAAAGAAAATCTGATAATTAACTTTTGGTCAAAAAAATATAGAGTGGTCATCCGACAGCAAAAATTAAATATGAAATAAAAGGTGCCAAATATGGAAAGCTTTACAAATTTCCACCACAGTTGAATTACCTTTTTTTTTTAAATAGGTTTAAAATATTACGAAACATGAAAATTTTAAAGAGCGAAAAAAAATCAGCTACATATTTACCTACCGAAGACTGTTCTCCGTCAAGTAGTTTTTAGTTAATGCACCAACAGACCGACCGTCAGACAGACAGACTGATGGAATTGAAAAACCTATAAATCTACATGATCTGCAACGTGAAAATCCGAAAACATCTCAAAAATCAAAGAAAATCTATTTGTATTTCAGATTATATGTTGTTCTTTGTGGTGGTATAAACAAAAACAATGTTTTAAATGTTTAAAACCGACAAAGTCATTATGTCTGTTAACTTGCTTATAAATGGCCACATACCAAAAAAATGTGATATCTAGAGTTCCAATTGATGTAGATGAAACTACTTTTTTTAAATAGTTTGTTTTTTATGTACCTACTTTTAAATTTTTTTAAATATATTACTTCCACATCGACGTAGTGGATTGGAAGTATAGTAATCGTAAAAAAAATGTTCAAAAATTTTGATTTCTCAAAATAGGTTTAGAATGTCATGAAACGCCGAAATTTTAAAGAGTGAAAAAAAAAAAATTCTGTCTCTGTAAGTTTTTTTTGTCCGCACGTTTTCTCCGGAACGGTTTAAGATATTGACTTGAAATTTACACAATTTACACGTATAACAACTATAATCTGAAATAGAAATATTTAATGTATGACTTGATGCCCCTAAACAGTCGGCGATTCGATTTTCGACTTTGCAGTTGTTTTCTAGGAGTTATTATAAACATTTTCAATCAATTTTTTTTTTTTTTAATAGGTTTAGAATGCCACGAAACGCGAAAATTTCAAATATGAGTGGACTTTTTTTTTTTCATTGTCTATTTCCTTTAGACGGCCCACCCTGTATATTTTCCAGTGAAAGTCTAACAATTTCTTCCGTGGCGGTAGCGTCAGATATGTACCAAATTTGACTGTTCTCCGTCAAGTAATTTTTTTAGTTAATGCACCAACAGACAGACCGACAGACAGACAGACAGATAGATAGACAGACAAACAAACAAACAGACAGACAGACAGATTGAGGAAATTGAAAATCGTATATTTTCGTAATCTACACATGATCTGAAACATGTAAACCTAAAAAATCTTATAAGGTGATTTTTACTCGGATAAAATACTTCCACCCTCTGTATCTCGTAAGTATTAATCCTAGAAAAAAAAATGAATAGGAACTTATTTGTTCGAAATTTCATTTATTTTAATATTGTATATAAATACATTTTCGCTAGAGGGCGTGGTTTTCGAGTTATTCAAGAAAAACGTGAAAAGGGGACCTTTAAACTACCCCCCACCCCCCCGCAAACCATCCACTGGTCAGAACTTTTAGTATGTTGTTCTGGGCACTCTCCCCAACAATTATATAGATACAGAAATTGGCAACTACATGAATTACTTCCCCTATTTTTCCTTCGTTGATTCGACTGAACTTGAAACTTGGCTTGATGGTTTAACTCTACAGAGGCACAGAGGGTATATCTTTCTAAAGTTTTGTTAGAATATGTGCACTATTGTTCAAGTTATCATCAATTGTTTCAAAATGGCCTCCCTAAAAGTCTTTATTTTTTGCAACTTGGCATATTGACCAAAAAGTTTCGGACAAATCAATTTTTCCTCGCAACTTCAGTGTGAATAATTTGTGTCTCTTTCTTTATTGCGATACAACCAGAGGTATACAAGAAAATTGGGAAAAAACACGATCTTGAACATTGTCTTGTTTAAACAAAGCTTTCCACCACACGGATTTAATCCAAAACTTTTTACTACACTTCTTGAAATGTTATCAACAAGTAACACTAATAGTTAGTAATCTACAAAGTTTATATTTAAAAAAACTGATGCTGCGGAACACTATTTTTTTTATCTAGAGGCGACTGAAACTGTGAACATCTGCGAAGGTCTTCTTAAATGTTCCATAAAAATTCTGAAAATATTCAGGATCATTTTTTGGCGAAAAATAAGCATCTCTTGGTGTTTTTTTTAAAAGGGCTTCCTTCTCCCGAAAAAAAAAATAACAAACAAAAAAACATTTATTTTGTAATTTTTTACGGGAAAAGGAAGCACTTTGAAGAAAAAGTTGGGGCATAAGTTGATTATTTTTACCTAAAGAATATGCCTGAATATTTTGGAATCTTTCTGAAGCAGAAAAGAATAAAAATCAAGGGAAATTCTTGGCCCAAATTATTTTTGTCTAAGAAATTCTGAAAACCAGCAGGCGTGTTCTTTGAACAAAAATAAGCAACTTTTGGCTCTTGGCGTTTTTCTATAAAACGCTTCTTTCCCTAAACTAATTAATAAAATTCTATGAATTCTTTTTTTTTTCGCAGTTTCGATCTCTTTTGTAATGGAGCTCCCGCTGCTAATTTTAATTTTAGAATTTTAATTTTAATCGGGGGGCCCAGGAGAACATTTTCCCCAAGTTTCAGAACAATCAACTGAAACCCATTTTTACTATAAAGAACTGCGGGGACCTTTGTATTCGCCAATTTAGGTACATTTTTTTTAGTATTACGGAATCTACCATTTGAAAATCAGCAACCTTTTAGAGTAGTATTATTATGAGAAGATGCTCGGGGCGGAGCTAACGTGCGCGAATATTTTTGCCAGTGACAGCATCATCTGGGGTAGAAGGATATATAATAATTCTAATCAAATTTTCGAGGTCGAGGAACTGTGTAATATAGGATATTAAAACTCGTCACACTCTGGTGTTTACGATGAAGACATTCTTCACTGAAAGTAAGGTTATATCACTTAATTCAATCAGAAATGGGGAACACAACAAGTATACTGCAGCACAGATCCTCTGACTGCAGATTGACGGTGCCACTGGCTTCGACGTCAAATATGACGCAATTCGCTCTCATTGGCTTAAAACAATGAAGGCACACAAACTCGTCTCTGCGCATTATTTTTTGCGAGCATCTTCTCATAATAATACTACTCTACCTTATTTTGACGGAGAAAATTCTTTGGAAGTTGGTCTAATAAAGGATTGTACAATATAGTAAGTACTTTAAAGAAACGACTGTGAACAAGGACATGAACCAAAGGGAGCTAAACATGATAATGTAATTTAATTGCGATGAATGAAATATCCGCTGCAACATGAAAAAGAACTAATATATACAGTTCAAATTTGACTTGAATATATGAAAGAAAATTATGGATGCAAAGAAAAAAAATTGCACATTCTTAATCAGTCCTGAATACGATCCCACAAAAAATGCATACCAAAAATTTACCATACTCGTGCGTCAATACGTGCCTATTTATTATGCGAAGAATGCCAAAATTGCGCCTTCATATTCGCATTCACATGCTCATTCATTCCCAAAATTTACAAATAGCAACAACCGCCATCCGGAGTAACAGTAATTATAATATTCAATAATACACCTACCTAAAGTTATTATTCAAGAATATTGTATTAATATCCATATTTGCAACACTCACTCGCGGTAATCGCGACGAACTGAAGAAATTTAACTCTCTCTCGTGCAAGGCAAAATCTTAAGTTTGTTTAAGAAATTTTATTATTGCGATGACCTATTTGCGTTAAACTATGATCATGTCACTGTTTTTTCATGTTTATCCTATACAACTGAGCGATAAAGGCATGGAAATGTTTGGTGTTTATTTTCTTTAATCATCATTTTATTAATTTAAGTTCTTATTATGCAGAACCGTACTCTATATTTGTGCCAAGCAGGTGGCGCCATTTCTTTCACGCGATATATATGCAATCATCTATTGTGTCCATTCTATGTTCTCTGTGATTTATGGGCAATTTTTGGTTATTTGTGCTTATGTGGCTGTAAAATGAGTACCTGCTCCAGCTTACAAAACCAAATCGTCTTCTGTGAATCATCTATTTACTTTCTCTATTTGCCTTTGGTGTGTCAAAATGCAGCCATTGGTAGCTAGTTGACTCGATGTGCCATTTTGAAAATATGTTCGCAAAAATAAATATTTCGCGAATATTGCCGTCACCGGAGCTACAGACAAATTAGGATATATAAAAATCTTAAGAAAATTACTTCATTTCTCTATTTCTTTTTGTTTTTTTTTCGTTTGGTAAAAATCGATGAAGATAATGAAAGATAAAATAAAATAACTGATATTTCAGAGATAGACGCGAATTTCACAGGCAGTTTGAGCTAAGATCTTCAAAACAGTGTCGGATTGTGGGCGCAAGGGCCCACCGGGAAAAATATGTAGGGAGGCCCCAGACCAGAGACGTGGAAAGTCTGTAGGTGTACCGCCCAGGGCCACAGGTACAATATCAGAAAATTAACGTTAAACTATAAGAAAAAATTGTTTATATCTAAAACTTGGTTGCACGAAAATAATTTTTGTTTTTTCTCTGAATATCAGTACAAGTTTTATTTTAAAATAAGGTTCATTTATACATAAAAATTGCTTCTTATTAAATATATAAAATAAGAAACAGGAAACATGAACAAACAAACCATTATGCGCACAAAAGGCAACATAAATATATCTCTTTTAAAAAAAGTTAGGCATTTCACTAACATAAAGTTATGTTTACCTCAGACTTATTGTCCGTACAAAAAATGTCTTTGATCTTTACCGCAAAGTCAAAGGCGCCGACACTTTTCATGCCGCCTAGATAAATGAGAAGTATAACATTTCGTTATTTTCAAACTGAAAGTGGTATAAAAATTTCTTTAGTTTCTGAGCCATTATTAATTCATAATCCAAATTTTCTAATAAATCCCATTCAATACTAGAAATGCTTCTAACATCTGACCCAATAACGATCTTAATCTATTTAATATCATTTTGGGCTTATTAAAAACTCTTTCGCAACTTCGCAAGACACTTGCGTGCAAGAGAGGGTTAATTGATATTTATAGGCAATATACACATTGAAGATTATATTACATTTTTTTAAATTATTTAAACAGCAGACAAAACTGCCCGAAAAAGAATCATTTAAATGACTATATTTTTTAAATCAGCACTATCTTCATTTTTGTTATCGCTGCTAAAACATGACTTGAAGCATCTTCATCAATCATCATCACTATGTACATTTTTTCATCTTGATCTTAGGCTGATGATGAATGAGTATGACTGATCTTTTAAAAGTTTTCAAATTATTAAAATTTTGCGCAAAACGATATGCTCATTCTTGATTATAAAGATGCATCAAGACCTGTCAATTGAGATATTCTCGTGAGAGATTCTGATTCAAATTGTTCAGGTAAATTTTAAATTTCTTTAAAATTTCGTGAATCAAAATTAATATGAAAAATTTACAATTTAGGGGGGGTTCACTTTCTCTTTTCTATGAAGGGTCAAGTGACAAAAACTTGAGAAAGCACACTACAAACCAAAATAAAGCGTAAGCTTAATACAATTTTATATCTGCAGATAAGCCACACTAACTCGCCTCACTTTTTATGTTCTAGCCCTTCTTGGGGGGAGGGGTAATTACCACCTCTACCCCCCACCTTATCTACGCGCTTGCCGGGATTTACGAAATCTGTTGTAAGGATTATAATATGAAGTATGTTGGACAAACGAAACATCTTATTATAACAAGACTCAGGGAACATCATGACCCATCCAAAAGATAAAAAACCTGAAAAGTTTACTGTTGTCCAACATGCTGTTGATAACAGTCATAGACAGGGCCGTTCCCAGATAATTGTTCATTACAAATTTATTATGATATTGTACATTTAATAAGATATTTAAGTGGTTTAGTATAATACAAATGGTATTATTATGTTTATAAAAGTCTATAAGACGATGAGTCATACTCCTAGTCAATATATTTATCACATCGATGTAATCAACAAGTTCACGTGATTGTTTTTTTATTGACTTTATTTTATATTATGGCGCCAGTCCAAATATGGCACTTACATGTAGAACACGCAATTTCCCTACGCAGAAACGGACCCAATCATAAAACAGATATTGGTAAATACAGGTTTATTAAAAACGTAACGAATATTGACAAAGGGCCTATTCCATATAAGACTATTGGCTACTATAGGTCACGGTTTGCTGAACAGAGACCGAGTCTACGTCGTGATGACTGGTTTGGTTGAATTCGTTCAACGATAGAAACACTTTTGTGTAAATATAGACATGATTAGTTATACTTTAGTTTTAAACATCTCCCGATGATGGAAACATGGTTGGCGAAACTCACCTCTAGTATTCGAGTGTTTTGATTTTTGCGAGAAATGTAGAATTTCTGATCTCTTTTATTCGAAATTTTCTTTCAATAAATTGTTTGAAATTATAAAATACATATGGAAATGATAGCTTGTAAAAAGACCTTAACAGAAGAATTTATTTGTCATTTAGAAAATTGGGTCTCTTGAAATTTTGCTGGAACCACCATCCATAAAGGAAAAGGGAACTTGCGCTTTATACAGGGTGTTCCTTAATGAGGTGCTAATATTTCAGGGTGTGATTCCTTCATTTTATGAAGAAGAGGTTATACATAATATGTCCGCAACAGCTTAAGTATTTTGCTACAGGTTGTTGAATTTTTCTTTTTTAAATCGTTATTTTTTAATGTCTTAGAAGATACTTTATATATTATTTCCAATTTTGGTATGCGTTAATAGGATATAAAACCATATATTTTAGTTAAAAAGTTATTTTCTCGCTCCACCAGCAGCGTCCCTGCAAACACGTCCTCTGGTATTTTTTTTACCAAAAAAGTGGTACGCCACTGACATTTTTCCATGTGGATATTTTTTCTGATTAGCCTGGTCAGTTCCACATAATAGCGTCCTCTTGCGTTTTACTCGTCAGACGCACAGTTCGTGACTAAAATAATTAAATTCAAATTGAAACTAATTATTTATTATTAACATTTATGATAATAAATTGTTTTATAAAAATTGTTGGAAATGACCACCTTGACTTAATAGGCGTGCTTCCGCCCGTCTTCGTCTCTATATTAGGATTTTTTTCAGAATTATTTATTCAATATGTAAGGTGCAACCATTTTTTAATAAACATTTCTTTTTTGCAAAAGTTAATTGTCCCAAGGATTTTTTTAAACAATATTGTAACAAATATTTCCTTTATATCCAAGGGAATACTTTGGTCTCCATTCATATAATTTCTTTTAGTGATATTTTATATTTTATACATGTTTATCTGGCCAGGCCTTTTGAATTATTTTCTAAAATTAGAATTAAACTGTTTTAATCAAGAACTGTGCGTGTGATGAGACAAATGCAAAGGACCGTTTTCATGCAGATTTGACAGGCTAATCAGAAAATGGAAAAATGTCAGTGGCGTACCACATTTCTGATAAAAAATATCAGAGAACATGTTTGCAGAGACGCCACTGGTGGAGTCATAAAATAACTTTTCTACCTAAAATATGTGGCTTTATATTCTATTACAACACACCAAAATTGAAAATGAGGTCTAAAGTACTTTCTAAGTTAATAAAAAATAACGATTTAAAAGAGAAAAATCCAACTCCCTGCAGCAACAAAATTTAAGCCGTTGTGGACATATGTTCATATAAACTTTTCTTTATAAAATGGCCTAAGGAATCACACCCTGAAATAAGTATTAGCATATCATTAAAGAACACCCTGTATATAACTTGCACTCACCTTAGAAAACTGCATGTTCGATAATATTTTAATTTTCAAATATACTTAATTCGTACAGACATGAGAATTGTTCTTTGGTAGGTGATTGTATGTTTATCAATGCGAGGATGGCCGAGGATAAAAGTTGTACTATTGTCAAAGCCTATGCCTATGCCTACATGTGCTTTAACTATAGGATAACTTTAACCTCGCGTTGATAAACCGGCCCTAAATAAAACAAGTACAAGATTTTTCAAGATGCAGATCCACATTATAGTACCAACCATGCGGGTTACAATATACAGGGTGTAATCAGTTTCATGTCATTAAAAATAACTGGTAATGGGCGACCGACTAGACAAACAAAAAACCTGCTTTATGACTTTTCCCTCTAGGGGCACTTTGAAAAAACTGACCTAGGTCAACCTTTTTAATATTTCTTTAATATTAATATAGAAAATAATTGAGAACCACTGCTTTTCTTGGTCAATGAACTTGTAGTTCCCAATTACACAACTTTTAAATTGTCATAAAAAAGTCCAAAGGCCTTGGATCATCGACCGCCTTTTATGGACCGCCTCAACCAAACTGAGGCAATTCTAAAGAGGTAAATAATTCGTTATCTTTTCCTCCACAACTGCAAGCAAATAATGGCCGTAGAAGTTTAAACAGAGCATTTCTTTACATGTGTGTCTTTTAATTTGGAACAAAATATTGGATTAATGTTTATAATTTAGAATATTTAAATGTGATTTATTAACGTTTGTAACATAAATGAGTGTCCTGGGTTAAAAGCTTACCACCTAAGTAAATTATTCAAAATCTGCATGTGTATCAATACACAGTTCGGTACGCCGAATTAAGGACATACGTACTCCGTTCAACACTAAACAATAAACTATCATCTAACGTTGTCAATAAAGAAAAATAAAAGAAAAACTTATTGGTCCAAAATCCAAAACGGAATACAAAAAGAACGAACAAGTAAGTTGTGTCTGTACGTAATCAAGAATTTAACGACTTGAACGGTAAAATCAATAAAATAAATCTTCACTATAAATACACAGCGACCCGAAATTCAAAAATAACAAAAACAACGAACGGCGTTGGACGTGTGTACATAACGAAACACCCACAGAAACTAAAATATTGCACAAGGGAGAGTCAGAGTATAGTTTTCTTCAGATTAGATTTACTAAACACTCAGAAAACGTCGACGTCTTTCATCTTATTTACCGCACTGCTAAAGACCGCCGACATTTTATAGCTATCTACACAAATATTGAGTATCATAGGCAAAGACACGCGCGACGATCTAAACCTATCTCAATATTCCGGCAGTTTTCAAAAGATTTTATTGAAAATTTGCGAAATTTTTGTTTATTTTTTTTCTCTATGAGCTTTAGACCCCATATGTTATATAAGGTTTTTTTGTTTGTCTTGTCGTTCCCTACCACCAGTTTTTTTAATGACATGAAACTAATTACACCCTGTATATGGACGAAGTTAATTATTGGATCTCGATTGTTGTAAAAGCAATATTGTGGCCACTGCAGTAAACAAACGTCAACATTAATCTTAGTCCGGATCTGCATATATAATAATATTGAATATACAATTATACATATTTTAAATTTTGATGATTACTGAAAATAACAGTAATTAGATCACGTGTGGTTGTTGCTTTTAATTACTATACTGTTTTTGTCCACTTATACATACTGGATATTTGACATTTTAATCTAATCGTTGCTGAATTTTTTCGAAAAAAGTTGCAGCGTCTTTTAGAAAACGGCCACTAGAAATTATGAGATAAGATTAAATCAACCATTGTGTACCGAATTTTCGATATTGAGGTCTGTGTAAAAATACTGAATCGATTTTTTTATTTATACATTTTTACACTGACCTTGATATCGATATTAGATAATAAGGTTCAATTAATGGTGGTGAAATTTTAATGAGTTTTGGTTACCGTTTTCTAAAAGCCGGTTCAATTTTTTTCACGTTTTTCACCTTTCTTAGTAGCCTCTTATGTAGTTTATACAAACGAAATAAAAGAAATTATTTGTCGTTTTGAATTTTATGTTTAACGTCAGACCCGTCAACAGAGAATCGTCAAATTCACATGTAACAAATTTTGCAATTATTACAGCCCTACTGGAATTGTCATTTAGATTTTTATTTTTCACTTGCATATTATTTGTTTATTATACCTTGGACAAGGTTACCATAAAGACGCTCATCATGACCACGGGCATAATGAGCGGGCGTTATAGCCATAAACGCCCTGTTATTTGAGAAGCAAAAAAACAGTAAATATGTATCATATTCCTTATCGTATAATGGTTTGGATTTGACCAGCATTACATTTTTTGTGGCTTCTCATGCATTGTTTTGGATATTTTGTCGTATTTCCATATTAATTTTCTTTTTTCCTATCAACAAACGTCAAAATATCAACAACTGTCAGATACCGTTAATAAACGTCAAGTACCAGCAAATGTCATATACTACTAAATGTATTTGAAGAATGAGAAGTTAATTTTTCATTAGAAAAATATATTTTTCGTGAAAAATAAAATATTGTACGCACCACGAGCGTTATTAGATTATAACTTATAACGCCCATATCAGGTAACTTACATCCCTCGGGCCAAAGGCCCTCGGTTTACATCATGTTACCTTCCGGGCGTTATAATCTATACAACGCACTTGGTGCATAAAATACTATTTAACTTTTCGCCAAATTTTCGAACGAAAATAACTTTTTCTCTAATTGTCTTACCTTATACAAGACTATATAGGATTAACTCTCTTGCAGAAAGATTTAATAAAATTATACCTGTCTACACAATTTATATATATTATTTATTATTCTCATTTATGTTGCTGGTACCTGTCTGTTTTCGAGTGGGTGCAAAATTTTATAAGGGTTCCAAGTCATCCGTCCAATTAATTATTATTAGCATTTATTTATTCTGATACCTGTCGGTTCTCGAGTTGGGTGCAAAATCTTCTTAGAATTAACAAGGGTTCAAAGTCATCCTTCTGACTATTTATATATCCTTATTCTAAGTAGGCGGTATACAGTATTTTAGTTATTAAAAGACATTTCAACGAATCAGTTTCTAAAATATGATACTCAAGGCTTTTAGTTGCTGTTTTCTGTGTTTTTGTGTGGTTCCACTATCTGTAGAAATTAGTTTACCTTGTAAGTGAAATACTTTTTTAAGTCTTCTGTAAAATAATTTGCCAGTAATTTGCATCAGAACATTATACTGAATCTAATTAGGTAGAACCGTGATTATTTTTGGTAAGGTATCAAAAAATTTAGATTGTCTATTTCATTATTTCATGTAGGCATAGAAATATGTATTTTTTCGTGACCTATTACTATCAGTCACTGTTAACATAAAAAAATTAATAAAAAATTTAAGATTCTTGATAAATTTTCTTTAATGGCTTGGTTCCCAGATAGCAGACTCCAGACTGCCGTCATATTTATAACCTCTTTAGGTGGCTGTTGGTTGACGGCATCGTACGACGACCGAAAGTCACGTCTATATACAGTGTGACCAACTTTGAATGGACACACCCATATAAAAAATGTATTTATTACCCGACTTTAAGGGAATTTCTTCTAACCCCAATTCATTTACAGAACTTCCTTCCCGCGTGTTTACGTCCACTTGTATACCCTACAAATTGCCTCCTAGAATCATCTAGCAGAGTCCATAACCTTCGCGTGCGGCAATCCAAAACAGTGTAGAAATCTCGATCCTCTTCTATAAGTTTCTAGCTTCTAAATAAGGTACTATACTAGTGTCGCAGAAACGGCGTACATGAACCCATGAAGACAGTTGCCACAATTGCTACTTAATTTCGGCTATTGCTCATGAGCTATCAGCTCGCAAGGGGCGTAAGCGCGTAATAATAATATTTAAACTTTTACTTTGTGACAAAAATTTAGAGATTAACAGAAACAGTTACTCCACCCCCGGAAGTCCACGCTGACTAGATCGCTTATTTCAACGAATCATCTAAGTATTTGGTAGGACAAATTTCAGCCAATTATATTCAGTGGGATTGGTCCACGTTCTTAATTCGTTAGGAAATATTAATGACAATTTTTGGTGATGATAATAAAAGACCTCTTTTGTACATAAATTGAAAACTAATTATGGTCGGTCTCCTTTAAACTTTTTTGCAAGTTCTTCATATGGCTGAATTATATACAGAACCTATACTATACCTTGCTGGTTAATATTCCCAAATCTGATGATACTTTCAGCAAATAAGCTCTCACCCTTTTTTATAGATACTTTAGTGGTATATACATGTCCCTCCATCCTGTTGAAATTCCTTCTTCTCACATTGAAACCTTCCATTATCAGGGCAAATTGTGACGAATAGTCTAGTGGATTTAGATCCGGAGACTTTATAGGTGCTAATTTATTAGATTGCCTTTTCCATATACATTTGTCGGAAAATATCTCATTCAAGTAGGCTTGGAATAACAAATATGGTGACCTCAAATTGTCTTACTCAGAGGATTCTTAGTAACGTTCAAAATATTCGTCCATCGCGTCCCTTGGAAACACGGTAACTTACAAACGAGAAATACGACTCATATCGAAATTTATAAGATAAGTTAGTACTAGCTGCAGAAAAAGTCCTGTAGTTTTCGAAGAAAACGTATCAGTAAATATAAAAGTTGCTGAACGTTTTAACAAAAAACACGTGTCTAAAAGTTGTGACCTGATAAGATTTTACAAAAACAAAAATGCTACTTACATAGTATATTGACAAGCACTTCGTAAACCAGGGTAGCATCATCGGAAGATTATTAAAATTAAAGTATATTTAGGTATTTATGCTTAAAAATTACCCACTTTAAAAAAAGAGCTAACAGTATCGAGTATCCTATAGACGATTAATTATACATTAACCTCAACAAATCGGCGGAAAATAGGTACCTAGATAATATGTTTACAACTGGTTTATTTATAGATAGTCCAACATTCGTAACCTGTGACAAAGAAAATGGAGGAACTTGCATAGAAATAAGGGATTGTCCAATTTTCGACGAGTTACTCAATAAAACATCCAATCCGCCACCTCTTAGTGTTAGAAAAATCGTTCGAGTGTATCTGTGTGCATTGCATAATCACATCCCTTACGTGTGCTGCCAGAGACCTAGTCCCCCTACCATTGAAGCGAGGATAGCATCGCCGCCGATTGTTAATCAATTAACAAAGGTAATCAATAGGCACAGGAATTTTAATCTTCTACCCAACAATATTTGTGGCCCTATATTTACAAATGCAAGAAATACTGGCACGAGAGCGGCAATTGGGGAATATCCCTGGATGGCCCTTTTAGTGTATGCCACAGGTAAGTCACATTTATGCTACGAGTAACATTTAAATGCCATCACCAGTGGGGTCTTTTTTTAATGAAAAAAGACCCCACTCGTGAAGGAATTTCCTCAGATGCCAGAATACTGAACACCCGCTCAACGAGCGTCTCGGCATCATCTGCATATTAAAATAATTGTAAACATCTCCAGATGATGCCAACATAGATGGTGAAAGGCACGTCGAGCAGTAATAGAAATTATAGCGTGTTCAGTGTTCACAAAAACACTCAAACACTATACTTGAAAGGCATCAACCATGTGGGTATTATCTGGGGATAATTAAGCAGTTTTAATCATTTCCCGATGATACCTATATGGTTGGCGAAATGCACATTGTATATATTATTCGGCTATAATATTCACTAGTTTGGCGTTTAATTAAAACTAATAATTTACTAAATTATTTTCTTCTAGCGTTTTCTCAATTTTTCTGACTTGATAGCTATAATCAAGCCATTGTCAAATTGCTAAAATATATTTCCTAAATTGTAATTAGAAAAATTCAATTTTTCAATTATTTCTGAACATTCTATACGGGGTGTTCCTTAATGAAGTGCCAATATTTCAGGGTGTGATTGCTTATTTTATTTCATGAAGAAAAGTTCATGCATATGAACATATTATATATGTCCGCAACGGCTTAATTTTTTTGCTACAGGGCGTTAATTTTTTTTTCTAATCATTTATTTTTAATATCTCAGAAAGTATTTTGACCAGTGGCGTCCCTGCAAACATGTCCTCTGATATGTTATACCAAAAAAGTGGTACGCCACTGAAATCTTTCGATGTTGATATTTTTCCTGAATAGCCTGATTAATTTTGCATAAAAACGGTCTCTTGCGTTTTTCTCGTCAGACGCACAGTTCTTGATGAACACAATTAAATTCAAATTGAAACAATTACACACGCACACAAAAAAAAGTTGTCGATTCCACGTACCAAACCAATAATTTCTGATATATTTTGGCTCGTTGAATCCAAATCCGTTGTCAGTATTGCCCCACCACGTCACATTCTTTCTCTATCCTCAAAAACAGCAACAATAATTGCATTTTTCTGTTTCTTGAACATAGAAAAAAACTGTGACTTGGTGGGGCAAAATTGACAACAGATTCGGATTCAGCAAGCCAAAATACACCCAGGCGCGGATCCAGCATTTTGCTGAGGGAGGGGCGACAATTATTTAATGGGTGAAAATAAAATAAATGCATTAAAATAAATTTATTTTTATATCAGGTTTTCTTATCTTAACCTTGCTCCAGGGGGGGGGGGGGGGCGACACTCCCTTCGCCCCCCCCTCCTGAATCCGCGCCTGAATACACCGGGAATAATTGGTCTCATACGTGGAATCGACAACTTTTTTTTTTGTGTGCCTGTGTATAATTGTTTTTGCTTATACTTGTAACGAAACATATTATTTATAGGATTTTGCAAACAGCAGAAAAAACTGTCTATGAGAACTAAAATAAAAACTATTTGTAAAATTATTGATTTACAATTGTTGCATTCTTTCGATAACCTGAACTCTGGTTATGCTAGTAATTAAAATCCTAGAATCAATTTGTCTTTCTTATTCGACAATTCTCATTCCAACACTAGTTTCTACACAGTCCCCTACGGCTATGAAGAATAAACCAGTATCCATACATAACCCCCTATGGCTATGAAGATTCAGTTAAAATGAGAACAACGGCCTAAAATGAATTTATTTATATACCTCGTCTTTTGGAAAATTCTTCATTCAAATGGATTACATTTTCATGAAATATATCATTCTGTTTTTTTTTCGTAATGCTTAGCCTTTGAAACGTTTTTCGCCCTTATTCTGAGCTCATCAGAAAGGCACAAAGTCACTCACATGATGTTCCATGCAAAAACCAAGACAATTACAACTTTTTTGACATTGTTTGCAGGGCCGTCGAGACAAAATCGGGGCCCGGGAGTAGTAACATACGGGCCCCCCGCCCCGCTTATATAATTTCGAACAGCGGTGGGTTTGTGCTACACAATTATCAATTTGTCATATAGAATAGAACATTCATCTTGCTTTTATTAATGCAAATGCAATCAAAATTTGCATATGCATCTCGACCTTTTCTCGGACTTTAGAAATTGAGGGGAATCCGGCCCCCCTCAAAAACTCCGGGCCCGGGGGGGAAAGACCCCCGACCCCCCCCTCTTGTCGGGCCTGATTGTTTGACATTGACTGAATGAAAAAAACAGATTTTCACCTCTGTGTTACCTAGCTAGTAATGGAGCCCATATACTCTATACATGTTTAAAAGTGAATTATTTTTTGTTTGCTTATACTTGTAATGAAACATATTCTTTATATTTTAATTGCTAGCATAACCAGAGTTCAGTTTATCGAAAGAATGCAAAGATTGCAAATAAATAATTTTACAAACAGTTTTTATTTTAGTTTTCATAGATAGTTTTTGTTCTGCTGTTTGCAAAATCCTATAAAGAATATGTTTCATTATGTGTATAATTGTTTCAATTTGAATTTAATTGTTTTAATCTTACGAAAAACACCCAAGATACCGTTTTCATGTAGAATTGACCAGACTATTCAGGAAAAATATCCACGTGGAGAAATGTCAGTGGCGTACCACTTTTTTGGTAAAAAATATAAGAGAACATGTTTGCAGGGACGCCACTGGTGGAGCGATAAAATAACTTTTCTAACCAAAATGTGCCGTTTTATATTCTATTAACATGCACCAAAATTGAAAATAATATCTAAAGTACTTTCTGAGATATTAAAAAATAACGATTTAAAAAAGAAAAATTCAACAACCTGTAGCAAAAAATTTAAGCCGTTGCAGACATATGTTCATATGAACTTTTCTTCAAAAAATGATCTAAGCAATCTCATCCTTATTAGCACGTCATTAAGGAACACCCTGTATATTCTTTGAGTACTCAATAATATAAAAATTAATTTCAGATCAAGGAGCAGCTGTAAGTTGCGGAGGAACTGTTATCAACGCGAGATATATTTTAACAGCTGTTCACTGTGTAAACTCAAAATTGTAAGTAGGAAACATATGTTCAATGTATTTTTTTAAATAGTCTCTCCCAAAACTGCCTCATCAGATCCTTCTCAGTCAATCGCCGTTAGGAGGGGTGGTCTTTAAGGGTGAAATGAGCACTTCCGACTTAAGAACTCATTAGCTCCAGAAAACTAGCCACCTTTTACATAATTTTCCAATGTCAACAGATTCATTCATTTCTTCTTCTATTCGCTGATTTTAGATATAATTTCAGTGACTCATCAGGGCACAATACATTGCAGTTATGTTACCATCGATCATGTAATAGCGAGCGCGTCAAAGAAAACCGACATCGCAGTTGCCTTTGAAAATGAAAAAAATTATATAAGAAAAGATTTTTAAGAAAAAGCTTTTATTTAAAAAGCTGTACTAAAAAGCAAAAATATTTTTTTTAAATTCATACACCTGGAAACCAAAAGCTTTGGGGGCATGATTTTAAAAAAATTATTGTTTACGTAGTAGTTTTTTAAATAAAAGCTTTTTCTAAGAAACATTTTTTTAAATAATTTTTTTTCGACATAAGCGCACTTTATTCTTGAACGATTTTCATATTTCTTGCCCTACTCTGTATACTATTTAACTTGAAGCCATTCTAAGTGCACCTGAAGTGGTTATCGGACATGCAATCACTTTTGGCTGTCTTTATAAATAAACTTTGGTTGTGCAACTAAAAAAAATGTTCCATTTGTTGCACACTTAATCGACCACACTGTATATCCTGGGTGTAAAATCCGATCATGCCTATCATAAAAATGCATTGTCTCCAATGTCGCCGGACTTATACACGTGTGCCAAATTTAAAAGCTCTAGCTTGATTATATATATAGTCCAATAATTATAAAGATTTCCATAACAAAAATGTTGTCTGAGATCTTCCTTCAGTAACTGTTAGTGGAAGGATTATACATCACAAAGCCACAAAAATCATTTTTGGGGGTGCCGCGCAACCTCCCTAAAAAAACCACTTCTTCGGTGAAAAAAACCTTATTTTACTGATAACTCGTTAACCGTTGAAGATATAAAAAATGTTTCGAGAAAATCGATATTGAAAAAAATTGCAAAATTTGTATGTTTAATGCGAACGAATTTTCGTTTCTTTGATATTTTTTGCGCTCGGCCTGTAGAAAAAGTTGAATTGCTCGAAAACCAAACAAGCTAGGAAGAAAAATTAAAATGGGTTTTAAAAGGGATATAAAATACCCTCTTGTTTCCATTTTTGATGGCCATTGATCTCTATTAGTATATGTACATATAAAAATAACAATATAATTTAGCTATTTCTTGATTTTTTTAGGTCAAAGTAGTACTTCAATGCAGAAAAAGTTAGGAATAAAAATATTCACATTTACAAATTTACCAGCATGTTGAAGTTAGTCAAATTTTCTTTCCTAAAAATAAAAAATAGACCCAAACATCTTGAAAATTTAGCCCAATTTTTTTTTTTTTTTTTTGATTTTATGTCATATAACTATTGGTTTCTAATCATTTAATAGTTAAAAAACTGCATAAAAATTATAAAAAAATTGAATATGCAGTCTTTTTTGGATTTTTTTTTGACTAACTTCAATATGCTGGTAAATTTGTAAATGTGAATTATACCTAACATTTGCATTGAAGTACTACCTTGAACTGAAAGATAATGCATTTATAACTTATATTAAAGTCAGTTATTTTTTATGGGCCTGTGAATAGTTAGATGAACAAAAATCAAGACATAACTAGATTATATTGTTATTTTTATATACTAATAAATATCAATAGAAATCAAAAATGGCAACACAAACACAAGAGAGTATTTTATATCTATCTCCTTTAAATCCCATTTTGATTTTTTTTCCTAGCTTGTTTGCTTTTCGAGCAATTCAATTTTTTTTATAGGCCGCGCGCAAAAAATTTCAAATAAACGAAAATTCGCGCGCATTAAAAATACAAATTTTGCAATTTTTGTCAATATCGAATTTCTCGAAAACCATGACATAAAAGAAAATTACAAGAGGACTTTTTTAGGCAATTAGTCAAGCTTTCTTTTTTATGATGAGTAATATTATTATATCTTCAATGGTTAACGAGTTATCAGTAAAATAAGGCTTCTTTTACCGAAGGGGTGGTTTTTTGGGGGGATTGCGCGGCACCTCCAGAACTGATTTTTGTGGTTTTGTAATGTTTAATCCTCCCACTAACAGTTACTGAAGGAAAATCTTAGATAACATTTTTTGCGAGCTTTTCTGGTTTATTTTTTACTTTACCGACTGGACTATTAGAACTGGTCGAAATTTTGATAGCACGTCCGACATATTGGATTTAGAATGACGTCACATTGTTTCCTGTATTTCATTCGTCAAGTCCTTTCATTTGATACCCATATTAAGGGGGTTGTGAAGAAAAATGTGATCCGCCATCTTGGGACGTCCGCTATATTGGATTTAGAACGATAATATATATATACCATATTGCATTGTCACCGAACTTATACACGTGTGCCAAATTTCAAAGCTCTAGCTTGATTAAGAACCAGTCGAAATTTTGATTGCAAGATTTGACCTAAACATTTAAAAATGTAAATACTTCCTGAATATTAGGTATCTATACTGACGTCTCAGCTTGCGACAGTTTGATAAAAATCTTTTATAATTTTGAGAGCAAATTGCTTATTTAGTCTCTATTTGGCTGCAATGATACATTTATAACGTAAATCTAAACAATTTAGTACTGCTGCTTATTAGCAGTTATGTTTATTTTACACAACCAAAAGATGAAAAATTATTGCAATATTATATTGCCGCGTGTTTCCGCCCCTAGGAAACACCCTGTAAAAATCCGTAGGTTCCAAAATAATTTAACAAGGGATAAACACCTTATTGAATAACTTACTGAAAACTACACAATACTTTCTAATACACTTTTACTGGACTAAAATTGTAAACTAATCATTAACAATGTTTACAACTTGTTATCTTCACTTTCTATCAACGGACTTCTAACTTTACTTGTCATTTTACAATTTTTTCTTCTTCCGCCGTGAATCTCACATAATATACTCTAAAATTACCTCTGGAGTTATCTAGAACACAATCGAGAATCTTCTCCCCCCCATATTTCAGAACAAGACAGAAATCTCCTTCTATAAATTTCTAGAAGTCACTATATTAGTCATGGGCGTATCAGCCTCCAGTTTCTAGGGGGTGTAATGCATAACACTATATTATAAGGTTAGGTACGGATGATCTTTCCCTCTTTAAGCTTAATAATATGCACTGAAGGAGAATAACATCACATTTATAACTCTTTTGTCCACGACTATTAAATAATGTAGGTCCTCATTGTATTGATTTGTCTCCTCAAGGATAATGACTATCCATTATTCCCTGCAGTGAATATGGTTTCATTATAGGACAGTCAGTTGTTCATAAGAAATCACGTTAATAACTTTTTACTAAAAATTTAAAATGTCAAAATTGCAGCAACCAAAAGATAAGTCTTGTCTTGTGTAAAAGATGTCCAAGTGCAACTGTTAGCAACCTATTTGCGAAAAAAACAATTTCAAGGTCATAGCGAAGAAAGCTCACACGGGATCTTTGAGGACTTTTAGCATGTTAAAATACACGCCTAACTGAGCATCTGTACCAAAATCCAGCTCTCTATCATTTTTTCCTATTTTTCCTATAATGACTGTATTAAAATGAAAATGAATCAAATAAATATTAAATATTTAATAGTCGTGGACAAAGTATAGTATTCTACTTGCATATAATGGCTACTATTATAGAGGAGGAGTAAAACTAGGAGAGCACAATCTGAAGACCACAAGGGACTGCAATTCAAAAGGTGTGTGCGCACCCCCCGCTCAAGATTTCTTTGTAGAGGATATAATACTACACCCTCAGTACAATTCAAAAACACGTGAAAACGACATAGCTCTGCTTAGGCTAGCCACACCAGCTAATTTCAGCTACTGTAAGTACTGCTAGACACTGTCATCTTTTCGTTTCCTATAAATATATTATTTTATACTAATATACAAGGTGAGCCTTAAGTGCATAGCTATATTTAAACTATGGGTTCTTACATCTATAGAATACCATTAAATATATATTTTCTTTTAAAATTTTGTGTATAATGTTTTTTCTTGGTTTTTAAAACGAATACGATGAGAATGTTTTGGAACTGCCTGGTTATTTCAGCAAGGTAGAAAAATTTCATTTGACCTTTTTTTGAGAAAATGGTGCAAATAGGTATATGCAGCAAAAACTGAATTCAGACTATGCTTCGATCCTGCCCTTGTAATAAATGGCTGATTTCTATGTGACAACGCTGCAGTTATCCAGTGACTACCAAACTGTTTGTGGTTCGGAGCCGAAAATATTAAGCAATGTTCATGCTTTTCATTTGTTAAAAAAATTAAAGAGTGTCAATCAATTATACCGGGCGAAATATATATGCTGAGAGATAAAATATAACTACACACTTAAGACGTACCTAGTACCTTGTATATATTGTTATAACATTGACGATTCTATAAATATACTTAGTTTGTATGAAATATTTCAAGTGTTATTATAAGCAATTTAAGTGGTACTACTGTCTTCTTTAAAATACACTAATTATTTTTTCTTACAGCTAATGTACAACCGATCTGTTTGCCGATGGAAGAAATGGATTTAAATGGAAAAGTTGCCCTCGTTGCTGGATGGGGAGTAACTGGCAATGGTAATTAGGTTTATTTTACTGCATCTATTTCTAGTTTTCTCTCTCAGTATCAGCAGAATCTACAGGATGAACCAAAAAATACACCTCCAGATTTTTGCTGTTTTATTAATTAATCAATTCTGGTGATGCTGCAGGCTTAAATCAAAGCTGAGATATTACAGATTAGAGTCATATGCATTCGATTAATTAAAAACAAATGATATTAGACATGGCAATTTTTGAAAACGTTCCCCAGCTGCAGTACTTACTTGGTTTTTAAAATTTTTCTAAATGCAGGCAGTTCTATATGCCTTAAACAGTCTTGTAATCAGTTTATGGCAAGGACCTTTAAAATGACCAAGTGCTAGAAGTCATCACTATTTATGCAAGAAAAAATGCTTTTAGATCTTCAGCTGTATGACATTTTTGTTAATTGTTAGAATTTTTTCACATTTTGTACTACCAAGTTCAAATAACATATATGTCGGATTGAAGTCAGTTATATGGGCCCATTAAATAAATACGTTCGCTGTAGGAAAATGGCTGCGTTACCAACAATTTAAATTCGTTCTTTCATAACAAACTAATCAACAAATTACAGAACGCATTTTTTGAAAAAGTGTAACTTTTTATCTTTTAATGTAGAGGGCGGAAGATTGCAAACGTCGTGTGAGGAGGGTCTCAAATGTTATAAGAGGGGGAGAGGGCTTTAAAAATAGTTCATGGTATTTGTTGAAAGATCCCTTGTAATATCTTATAGAGGGTGCCACTCACACAACTGTCATTGAAAGTGTGAAAAATATTGCTCCTAATTTTTGTTATGTTCGGTTTTTGGCATAGCATAGGGTATTATTTTATTACCGTTAATATATTTGTATTCTTATTTGCACATAAAATATAAGTTACCTAATACTTTAAATTTCAGGGTACAACAGCTTAGAATTAAAGAAGGCGACTCTGCCAGTGTTACCACTCTTAGTATGCCAGGAAAAATATAAAAGATTTGCGAATATTAGCTCCAAACAGATTTGCGCGGGAGGTTACAATGGAATTCTTTCCTCTTCCTCCTCATCCTGTGTGGCCGATAGCGGTGGTCCGATGACATATGTCGAGTTAATTGATGGAGTTCCAAAATTTGTACAGTACGGATTACTTTCTTACATTCCCAGATATTGCAGACTTCCTGCTGTCTACACTAGGGTTGCCAATTATGTAGAGTGGATCTTGGATAACTTGAAGCCATGAAAATTTCACCTGTACTGTTGTACTTTAATTTTACTTTGTACATAAATTAAAATTCTAGTGTACAAACGCTTAGAACCAATGATGTGCGTTCATCAGAGAAAATACCAGTGACTTCCAAATATTAACACATTGCTTGAAGGTTATTAGGAAGGAAATGAGGAAGCTGCTCATGTGAAGGTGATAATGTTGAACAAAATGTTGGTTGAACTGTCATGTAGCAAATGTGTGGTGTTTATACAATACTAGTACTTGATTCAGATATTGTGGAACCATTAGACAACCTCTGGACTGCATCAGAGGTCTTGAAAATATGTGGACTTAACACTTCCTTTGGACCATGACGATAGTTTCTGCTGGAAATTGTGTGTATAGTATAATTTTAAGTAAAAAGTGCTAATTTGTAAATGAATAATATTAAAAACTGAATTAAAATTAATATCTCCTGAGATAATAATGGGAAAATTCATGCGTGCAGATTCAAAAATTCAAATAATTATTGAACAGTAACTTCTCTACCTTAAATTACGTTTATGTATAAATGTGACGTATACAAATATTAATGTAACAATAAACAAGTATATATTTGAGACGAAACTGCTCAGAATTATACATCTATATCAAATCTCTTTCTTCTCAGTTTTCTAGTCTTATAATGCGCTGGTTACTTGACGCGTCGTGAAAAAGTGCTTTTACAGACTATGCATTTTAACCCGTAACCGTCACATTGTTTTGAAATAACCTAGTTCGGTGGTTCCTAACCGGTTCTGGTTCTTAACATCATCTGAGCTCTGATTTTTAGGTTAAAGCAAAAGTTGAAAATATGGCGTTATTTTCCGTAAAACTTAGTCATATCTTAGGTAGACTAGTTACTGTTCCACAGAAACAGGTAAAACGAACTATTTATTATTCATGATAATCATAAAATCAAAGCTATTCGTTTTATCCAGGTTCTGCAGTCAATACGACCTGCTCTCTACTCATCACAAATTTATATAGACGAGATCGGAGAAGTGAAAACGAAATATGAAGTAACCCAAGATCCTGAGGATTGGAAATACGTAGAGAGAGTCTTACCTTTAACAGTAGTACCAGAACCAGTTAAGAGAGAAACTTATCCTTCAGGTTGGAAACCACAAGGGGACAATTCGAAAGATCGACCCTACTTTATTGAGCGAACGAAAAATCATATGATCCCAGTTTATTTACTTATATCACAGAATGGGATTCGTCGACATACAATACTTAAAAAAATAAAAGGTGATATTTGGATGCTAGAAAAAGAGCTAAAAGAATTTTTGCAAAAGGAATCGTTCCATCCTATTAGGAGTCAAGTACATGAATTTGGTGGTTATATCAAGATCAATGGAGACTTTGTGAACGCTATTAAATATTGGTTGGAACAAAGAAATTACTGAAGCCTAAATTTGAAAGTAAATTTAAATGTTATATTTCTTGAGTGGTATGTTGATATGTGCTAAAATGTGGTCGTTCTATCGAAAGTGAACAAAGTAATGCTTAGTGCCTAGTACTCACAGGAAATGGTCAGCGTTTTATTTTTGATTTACGAGTATCAGGTACCAAACTTAGTATTGTGGTTATGGATCATAAACTGATTGTGTATTATAGTAGTGAGGAAAGGAAATGAAAATATACCCATTCTATCCAATATGGTTTTTATTTCAATAAAGCAGGACATTTTTGCAGACAAAATGTGTGTTAATTAACTACAGGATGGTTTTACTTACGTTTAAATAATATCCAGTAAATTTTTTCCTGTAATAATTTAAAAGTGCAATTTTAAGTCGGTATGTCTACATAATATTTTCTGTTCTGTCCATTTCGCATTCGAATATAATTTTACCAGATATATACATACAGTGTTTGTCAGAAATATTACAAAATTTAAGCAGCAATTCAGAATAAACAGTTCGTATAACTGTGCGAAATTCTTGTTAGCGATAGTGAACATTACAAGAAAATAATATTTCTTTGAGAATGGTAGGTAGGTACTCATAATTATACATTGGATGCAATTACATAGGGACATGGCTTTTTTCAAGGACAAATTCAATGAAAATTGGACTGTTAGCAATTTTTACAGATCGAACCAAAAAGGAAGAAACATTAAAAGAATCTAACAGCATTAGCAAACGGTTCAAGTTTGACATTTGATAAGCGCCATGCCTGAATACAACAAATCGGCAGCATTCTTGGTAGGCCATAGTGTTTTATTGCATCAATTGTGGTAGGGTGCACAACTCTTTTATATGGAAGAAATTGTATAAAGGACTCCGCTTAATTTAAATGGAATTTGAGTTTTAGCAAAACATTCTGAAATTTTGATACATTGTAGTGTTTGTCTCATAGGAAATGCCTAAAAATAGTTTTTGCGATCAGCTTATCAAAACAGAATGGTAGCACCGTCAAAGTAGAGAACTAACAAGATAGGGCAGTCAGACGGAGAAGACGAAGACAGTTGTGAACTCCAATTTAAAGGGACACGACAACCAGCACAAACGGTTTTGGGATTTGTCGAGTACGCATTAAATGAATTTAACCAAGCTTACTAAAAGATAGGTTGGCTCATTAGAATCGACAAGTGCTACGTCACATATAGACCTCGTTGACAGCTGCGTGTGGCTGTTTATTCCTCATTTTATAGAGAAAAGTTTCAAAATTATTCTTTCAATGTACCATTCTATCCTAACCAAATAGATACCTTACATATAAACATAGAAATACGTCAGGTGACATATATTACAAAGCAACCTGTTTTTTTAGTGACCTTGGGTACTGACATAGAGATGTGTCATTCGTGAATGATTCGATCTTTGGGATTCGATCACTTGAAAGTATTGAATGATAGAATCTTTTTGCGGCGAACGATTCGGTCAATCGTGGATTTTAACATCGTCTGCTTTCGTCTCGCCTAAATGAATGATAGAATGATTGGTTCATTTAAGAGTATTGACTAGACTAACAACCGAATGGGATAACGTCTGCGTTTGTTGAACTGGTTGCCGACGTTACCGTTTCATTTTAATTTTAGCACATAATAGAAGTAAAAGTAAAATAAGTGAGCAATATAAATACAGATTTTAATGAATGTAAATCAAACATGTATAATACCTACAAAGAAAATTAATACAAATCCTAATCATGTTTGTAACATACACGATTCCTACACGCATAGTGAACAAAAAAACTAAAATTTGTTAATTCACGAAATAAATTATTGGGTCGATTGTACCTAATTCACTTCACTCAAAGAAAGTTCTTTAATCCAAAATGCGGCTAATATTTCTAAATGAGGTAATGTATTGAGTACCATCATAAGTGCTTAGGTAATTAATAATTTACTATGACATATTATAATTTGAACGGAATACGGTCAAAGTGATTTCTCTACTAGCAAAAAAACATGCCACTTTCAATGAACAAATCGCCGAACGTCAGTTCCAAAATATTTGTGATACTTAAGAAAATAACATTAACAAGTCTATAGTAGGTACATTATTCTTCGTGAGTTATAGTAGATATATACCTACATAATTGATAGACATAATAAAGTAAAAGGAATGGTGGATTTAGCATTCAGCGACAACAAAATACACAATAATTGTACTCGGGCTGTCATGCAGACTTGCACGGCGAGCCAAACTCTACAACTCAAAATTCTACTCTACTAATGAATTCGAGTTGAGTACCTGATTGAATTGTATAATGAATGATAGAATGATGAAATCTATTCAGTCAGGGAGTGAGTTAAGGGTAAAGGCGCACAATACTGCGCATTCAGTCATTTTCAATTTCAATATTGTTTAGTTAACGACTGGGCTAGAACGAATAGAACGATCGAATGATAGATACTAAAGATTCGATCCTTTTGGTTATCAATCATTGATCGATCTAATCCTTGTAAAATGAACGAATGACACATCTCTATACTGACACTGAGTCAGCTGAGTTCGGCCGTTCTATCAGGACAGTGTTGTCCAATTTTCACTATTGGCCTCTCTTTCTAATGTTCTCTGTCTGATTGTCACATTGTGGCAACTGTGGGAGAACTCCAATTTAAATGTCGAGGTCAATGGCGCCGTTGCTAAAAGATAAAAGGTTTTCCGCCGGCTATCCTATCTTGTTATTTCTTTAATCTTTGGCGCCGTATGACTAATAACTTTAAATTTTATGTTTTTGTAGGTTTATCCTCATTTTTAATGTTTTTATTCGCATTTTTAGGTTAGGTCCAGTGTAACATTAATAAATTCTCAAATATTGTATAGAGAATTAATTTTGTTGATTATAATAAATGTACAGTTTTTACAGGTAGGAAATCTAATCTATAATTAAAGGTCTGTTTTAATATTCAACAAGATTAGAAAATTATATTTGTAACATGAATAGGGCCAAACTCTGTAGAAAAGAAATAAATACATACAATGAAATATCTTCATAAATCCACTACCGTCTGTCGAAGGTTCAACCGTAGGCAACCCTATATACACCAATTCATTATTAAATTTCCTCATTTATTTATGTTACAACAATACAATGTGTTGGTACCCCGACAAATTCCCTAGAAATTGTGTGCAGTGGCGGTTTTACCACTGGGCACACTGGGCGAGTGCCCAGGGCGGCAAAATTATAAGGGCGGCAACATTTTTTTCTTTTGAATGTTGCTTTAGTCATTTTTATGATTCCGCTAATGCGACAGTTCCATTGAAACCATAAGCCATGTAATAATCGATAGATTAACCGAGGAGCTGCACACACGAGGTGAAGTTTGCAAGAAATCAGATTAACAATTTGGCTTTTGTTGAGAACTTAATATCTATTAGTGACCAAGATATAGACAAATTAGATGCAACATTAGCAACCAATTTAGCCAAGATTTAGAAGAGGCCCTACTGCGCTCAGTTCAAAATTCAACTGAACGATTTGACGAAGAAGAAATCTTTAACAATTCTAGAATTGAGCAAGCTGTTGAGGTCAAACAATTTAGCAGACGTGTACTGCAATAACGACATATGGCTTCAGAATATTTTTAAGCAAACTCGCTACAAACTATTCTGCATGGAGATAAGAGTTTCTCGACCTTGCGACGGATACAGAATTACTTACGGTCCACAATGACGCAGGAAAGGCTAAATTCACTAGCAGGATTAAATATTGAAAGTGAAATTTTAGAAATTATGAAAACAGGCGATATATGTAATCAATGATTTTGCTGTGAAAAAAGCAAGAAAAGTTCGTCTTGATCTTGTATAATTTTTTTTAAATTATTTTATTTTTAAAATTTTTGTATCTTTTCTTTATTTTTAATAAATAAGTGTTATACAGAAAAGTCAATTTATATACCACCCACCTCTAATGTGTAGTGTCCTTTGTTCTTTTGAAATATACAAGAAGAAAAAGTTTAATAAGTATTACTTTTTTTGGTAAATATTTTTTGGGTAGTGTATATATGTTATTTAAGAGTAGGGGCGGCATCTTAAAATAGTTCCGGGGCGGCAAGCATGTTAAAACCGCCCCTGATTGTGTGTGTTGGCTGGATTGTTAATTGTCATTGACAAACATGGAGATTCGGCAGCCACACTTTCCTAGAGGTTATAATTGAACGGAAATAGTTTTTTTGGTATGTAGGAAAGATCACTGGAGGGGAAACAGAGAGACCATTTTGGTCCCAGCTCCTCAAAAGAAAACACCACGCTGGTGAAGAGAAAAAGCCATTAACATCAGGTACTTAAAATAATAATTCTTTAACGTAAATTATCTTCTACTAAATACCTTTTACGAATAGCTAAATGAAAAGCAATATTTTTTTGATTTACTTCAGGCTTTTTTTGTATGGGGCACAAAGATAAAAGAAACTTGAGGCCCAGATATTTATGGTTATGTGGAGACATACATTCAACCATTGTTAGGGATAATTTTATGTTGCAAATTGGAGGGTGAAGCCGAAAGTGCTGTATGTGCCGTTGGTTTTGGTTTGATGAGACAGAGAGACAGACTGTGGCGGATGACAGGAGTACAGGGCGTTGTGAAAAGGTTTACCACGAGTACGAAGTAATGTTACATTCTTCTACCTACTTCTTTTTCTTAACTGGACACCGAGGTATTTAAACGTTTTTCTTTTGATATAAACTTCAACATACGAGGGTTTGGTTTGGTTTCAAACGATCAGTGAATTGAGCTACCATCCAACATATATGTGTGTATTTATTTATGTGAAGATTTTTTTTTGTGCTAAATTTTATTTACCACAGTATTTATTTGAAGCTTGTAAATATTTATTACTTAATTATTTAACTGAAATTTTTTACCATATTTTTGTATTACATTGTCAGATTTTTCTAACCCACTAACCCTAAGTTTATGTAATAAATTTTTTTATTCAAATTTAATTAAGCCACAAATTCTTTTATGTCCCTTTCCTCTCCTTGAGGGCTTTAACATTAATAAATCAGAGAGAGTGGCGCCTGGCAATAAATAGTATTTTCAAATCGAACCCACGCCCCGACTCTGCGACAAGAACGAGCTGCCGTCTTGCACTTTGATGTGTGTGGCTCTGAGGTGAGTGGCTGCTTTAGTGCTACATATTTATTCTATATGAGAATTTATAAATGTTACACTGGACCTAATCTAGAACTGCGAATAAAAACATTAGAAATGAGGATAAACTTCAGTGTGACCATATACGGTACAAATATACTTTTTTTGTAGATTTTCAACCTAATCCGGCAGTTGTTGGTAGGAAAGAAATCTGTAGTAGATTTTGGTAGATTGTGACGTTTGGAACCTCTTTTGGCAAATTCTATAAATACCTATGTGCATTTTAATAGGCTTTTGGCTTTGAGGTAATGCAGATTCTATTACTATGGTACTTCAGGTGGCTGCATCTAGTAGCTAAATGAATTATTGATTTCTGCTTCTGAACCTATGTTTCAACGTTTTCTGTTTTCTTCCTTGTTCTTATCAAACGCTGACCAGACTAAGACAAGAATGGTTTTCGTCGTCTGGCTACTGAACAACGTTTGGCCACAGTTTAATAATATACAGTTGGGTCACTTCCCCTTATTTTTGTCCATGGCCCCCGCTTTTGCCATCGATGCGTGGGCTACACTCAGTACGAAACAAGTTAGTTCTCGATTATAGCGCGCGAATAGGTCAATTATTCAAAAGTTCAAAACGATTGGAAAAATGAGTACTGCAAGTTATTTAAATTATTAAGGAATTCATTTAATAACACCTCCAGCTGCTTCCAGTGCAATTTTTTTCAGAAATCGGACAAATCTGAATGAACTATTTGATTCATTACATTAATATTATGCGTGTAACAGCATCACTATATTATTTAATGTTTGAAACCGTTTCCTGTTTTATATGAATTTTGTGCTATGATTATATTACAACATAGGACATAACCAACAAATTTGTTGACACTTGGTTCGGTACGCCCTCTGTGCGCGTGGACTTGCTCACTCGTGTGGTCTAGAGCATAAAAAACGACACCTAGTCCCATTTTTTGTACATAGAGTAGATAGGGAGAGATCTACTGAATATTTCTCTACTGTGACAGATGGTGAGTTCGTTAATGAATACTTGGTATTGAAGTTTTTGACATAGGTATATTATATTATTTTAAATTTTTAAGATTAAATATTTATAATTTTAATCAAATTGATGTAGCAGATTTATCTAATCGGTTTAGTAGATTTAGTATATTTTTTCTAATTGGACAATAGATTCACTAAAAAATATATGGTCACACTGATAAACTTACAAAATCGTAAAATTTGATGTTATGTAAGTCATATGGTGCTACTACTCTATAGACTATTTTCTGTCACGTTTGTTTAAAGGGCACATAAAACTTAATTTCAGATTAACAGTCAAAACACACATTTATGGAAAATACCCCTTATAAAGTGTTTAGAATAAATCCTAATATTTTTCAGTAGTTTTGCTTAATTCTCCCCGTTTTAGAGACCTCATCCTGCTTCTCGGTATTCTTTTTACAGCTTGTTGTTATTTTCTTCCTTTAAAACAGCAAGAATTCTAAAGAAATGAACGTTGTTTCTTTCTCCTCTATTACCACAATTGTGGTAAGGCATTTTTGTAATTTTTGCAAATGAAAACAGCGGCTATTATAACATTCACACTTAAATAACATAAGAATGCAAACGAAAACAATTAGTTGCCTGCCCTTTAGGCAAAATGGCGCCAACGGCAGCATGACATCAACCGAAAATAGCCAAGAAGGTATCTTGGCTACTGCTATCTGTTATTTTCAAACAGAAATAACAGTCTATTAATGCTCTTTACAAATAACAGTTATAAAATAACAGGTTGTTATATAGCAACTCATCTCTAATTGTTTTCATTTGCATTTCTGTTATTGGATGAGGTCTTGTGTGCCCTCCAGACAGCTGCGTTAAAATCTGCTGACCGAAAATGGTCAATTAGATAATTTGCATCATTTTAGAAATTCATGAGTAAAAAAATTTAAAGTCCAATAAAAATCAGATCAGATTTTTCAGTATCTTTTATAAACTTTTATCAATGTATTAGAGTGATCATTATTTTTCGACCCTCGATATTTTTCTCGGGGACCTCCTGAATGATGCCTTTTGACATTTCTTAGAGAGCTTCATTAAAATTTCTATTCCTTCATGAGATTTAGTATTTCTTAATAGTTTAGTAAAAAAAAATGTGTATATTAGGTGTGGTAAAACCACCAAGAAATTGTAATATTTCTCTGGGTGGACCAGTCATTTTTACATAATTTAAATTTTAATTTGTTATAACCTACAATATATTACGATTATGAAATAACCACACCCACACTGCACTGTGGTACGCACGGATATAGGGCAACTATGAAGACAACCCAGCACCTCATAAGACACCAGTAAAATTGTTACAGTAGTTGTTTTATTATCATACTGTCTCTAATTTCACTTTTACAAGAAGCCAGCTCCTTAGTAGATATTTTATACCTATCTTATGTCGATATTATCGTATTTATTTATTACGTGATTTATCTAAATTATATGGTCCATTTTTAAATGTTAATGAAACAAGCACCGGACATCACTTATTAAGTAATAAAATACTATTCGCAGTCAACAAAGAACTTCTCGATAAAGCTCAGATCAATAATCACAGAAATAACAGTAAAGAAAATAAACGAAACCCTACCCAGCGTCAAACTTAGGTCTTTCCTTAGTTTTGAGAATCAAGTGTCCGAGTTTAATAAACCGTTCGAAACCTCATTTCTCGCATTCATATCCAAACTTTGCGCTAGGACTTCTAGGATGTCCAGAATCAATTCTTTACTTAACATTCTCAATCTCGGCAACTTGACGACTTTTGTAAAGTGGTGTACTATCAAATCAAGGGCGTATTTCTTCATATCGGTGGCTTGCATCTTATCTGCTGCTTCCAAAATTTGAATTACATTTTCGAATGTCACGTTCATCTCCAAGTTCTGTTTACAGAATGCTTGTAGGCGATTATTAGAAAAACCGTAGAAAAATGGGGCAGAGAATAAGTAGAGGGAATCTTCGGGTGGCATATTCACGTCTCCAAAGTAAATGTATCGAAGAAGCGAATCGAAAGACTCTTTAGAAGGTATCATTTCTCCTATTTGAATCTGAAAAAAATAAAAGGATTTAAATACTTGTTGATGAATAACATTCATTGTGACATGGAATTATAAGGCTACAGGAGATAAACAATTATGCAGCTTTTGCCACTACAAAGCACATCTATTATATTATGACTGGCACTGAACTACCCACAAAGATGTGAAACAAAAATTAATATTCTTAAAAAATATTTCATTGAGAACTGAGTGTTGTATAGGGTGGGCTAAACAAAATTATACTCGAAAGTTCAAAAAAAATGTCGAAAGTGTCAGAAAACCAACAAACCTGCTGTTTAGAGACATTTTTATTGCAACTTACTGTAGAATATTTTATATCAATTTTATCCAAGCATAGTGTCAAACACACAAATGAATACAAAAGAAGCTCAAATAAAAACTTTTTATTTTCATGATTGTGATAGGTGAAAAAAGGCCGATCTTTACCCATCTCCTTTCCTTGGAATTTTTAACGCCTACTTATTTTTAAATTACATATAACATTTGATTATTCGTGTTATATTTTTAATTCGATTGTTGTACATTGTACTATTGCTAGGTGAGTCTACGATGAATTAATATAATCAAGTTGATACACATCAATAAAATGTTTATCTTTAAAGTATAGTTGGCTTCGTATTTCTAAGGCACATAAAAAATGCGGCACCTATAAAGAGAGCAGGCGGCATCTTTACCGATTCAATGATACCGTCGCGCGGACTCCTTTGGCTGGCGAAAATTTTTTATGTGCCTTACACAAATGAAGGCAACTATAATAACAAATTTTTCTTCAAATTAAATGAGCAGAACATGCTTTAAGAATTTCCTTTGCAAATTCTTTATACAATTTTTAGTGTAAAGGTATGGATACCATATTAATGTAATATAAATATATCGAATACAAACTCTTACAAACGTTGTAATCTGCAAATAATAAGATTTGGGTAATTGCTAATAATGAATCCTAAAATTCTGTTGGTATCGAGTATTAAAAATGATTTCAATTTAGGTCGTTAGAGTTAATATTATGTAATTTATTTTTGAAAAATATAACCTATTTTGTGTTAATGGTAAAATACTTTCACTTGATCAACATTCATATTTGATTCAATATCCTTAATAAATAAATTTAATAGTAGAGGGTCTAACTTGGACCCTTGTGGGATTTTCGATGAAGATGTTATTTCCACAGATTGGTAACGACAACAGTCCATAGACTGCTTTCTATCTATGAGGGTAAGACTTGAAAAACTCAATAGTTGTGGAAAAAATCAATTATTAGTCAGTTCTTGCAGTAAAATGTGGTTTTAATCTGTTGAAATCTGCTTTGAAAAATTTTATAAATAGTATTAATATAAATGAGCATTCAATGAGTTTATTGGAAATGATGTAAAATGCAAGAGATTAGCAAAAACTGTTGTTTTGCATCGACGATAAAATGACAGTACTACTTTCAAAGTCTATTAAAAAAGTGTTTGATTAATTTTTTTAAAAGTTCTAAAATATTTTAAATTGTTTATAGAGTCTAGTGAAGTATTACAGATATTTCTAGATAAGCAGGTGATAAATAAAGGTTATATACATTTATTAATTTATTAACGTGGATTCTACTTTAATTCTAAATTGGTGTTGCAAAACCAAGGAGTCTCCAATCATATTATATAATTATAATGATAATGTAGACACCCTTAACAGGCCATCTATGTTCAAGGATCTAGGTGTAACCTTTGATAATAAATTAACCTTCACAATATGGTTACCATATTGATGCTGTAATTTTGCATGCGTACAGAATGTTAGGCTCCATCTTGCATAACAGACATGACTTTAATGATGCGAAAACCTTAAAGATGCTTTATTTTGCTTTCTCTTGATCTAAGCCGGAGTATGCCTCACTTGTCTGGCAATCTGGGTATAACACTCATAACTATAAATTGGAAAACATTCAGCGTCGCTTCCTGTAATTTTTAAACTGGAAAACTGAAGGTACATATCCACCAATTGGAGCTTCTCAAAATTAATAACTTAAAAAATTTGATATTACTAGTCTATCCGAAAGGCATGAGCTTTGCATTGCGTTTTCTAGATAAAATTAGGTATAATAAAATAGATTGTAGTGAAATATTAGGCGAACTGAACTTTTATGTCCCACGGATTAATTCTCGTCATTCTCATAGCTTTTATTTATCCACTCCTAGATCTAACGTATTAAAGTTCTCTCCTCTGTATAATATTTGTATGTATAATATAACTTAGAAATATTTTAAAACTTACAATTCAATAATCTACATAAACATAAACACATAGGCAATTAGAATAACGACCTGTAATTTATTACTGAACTATTATATTATTCAAAAGCATTAGACAAGCTGTCATTGCAGAAGTAGTGCATAACACATTACCTAATTGTCCAATAACAAAGTAAACATACATTAGAAAAGAAAAAATACTATGATGCTTGATGTATAAAAAAATATTTCAAAATAGAAAATGTTTTGTGTGTGTAGAATGCAAAGTGTAATTTGGCTGCTACATGCTACTTAGCAAGTTTCTGTAGGATTGGAAGATACAATTATTTTTACATAAAGATGACTACGTCTTAAATGATATTAGATTTTATACAGTTAATAGTAGAATTCAGTTTTATGACTGTTAGATAAGTAGATAATATATATAACGCCCCATGGAAAATGGTCTTTCAAAATATCACCACAACAAATAAAAAACCGAAAAAGGGAAAATTTAAAATTAATATCATCAGGCATGGAATACGAATATTTTGCTGACATGGAACATTGTTACTCATCGAAGTGTACCAAATAATGGCTTTTCCAAACTGATCCAGATATTACTTTTTTAGTAGACTCACAAAGTATTACCAATTATTCATCTTGATTTTAAACAAAAATTAATGAATATGATCAAAAGATGATCCAATGTACATTTTGGACCACCAATGAAATACAAACTTTAGGAAGAGATATGCAACAAAGAATAAGAAATATAAAGTCACTATATAAAATGTTAAATAATACTGTACATGGATTTAATATCATTTTCGGGAAACGAATATTCCTCATTTTGTGCTTCCACTTCTAAATGGTATCGACTGGAATTTGCATCGTGACAGAATCCAAAGTAAAACGTTGGATACAGGATTTACTGTTATTCATATGATATTGAATCCACTACTATACTCGGTAAGTAAAGATTGAATCAAACCAGAAACGATATTTTCAAAGATTGTAAAAGTACCCAACACGGTAGAAGCAGAATTGTTTAATTACTTTAATTCTCATAGTATAGGAGCAAGCATGCAAATACCTGACATATGTGTCTGCTAGAAACATGATTAATCCTTTGCTTTAGAGCATGGTAGACAAAAAGAGCGAAGAGAATTTTTCTTAATGGTGGAAACTTAATTTATAAATTGTGGTCATTATTAACAAAAAAAAAAACAGCTTATTTACTATCTTTGGAAAAGTGCACCCACTCATAGTCCTCTTAAAAAAGAAAACAACCAACCAACACATACCTTTCTCTAAATTAATTTTTTAGCGATGCACTACGCGATTTCAGAGAGAAATTCAAAATCTGAAAAACCATCAACAATTGGATAACCACAATTATGATTGGAAATGACCTCCCATTTCACTCCTATTCGTTTGATTGTCTACCTATGGGACACCCTGTATATAACGCTGTATGGAAAATGATTTTTAAAAATATCGCTAGAACAAATACAAATTTGGAAAGTGGGAATTTAATATTAACATCATCATGCATGGAATACAAATATTTTTCTGGCATGAATCATTTGTAGTAGGTAATTGAAGTGTATCAAATAATGGCTTTCTCAAATTGGTCTAGATATTGCCTTTACAATTTAATATTCTATTAAAAGACATAGCATAAACACATAGGCAATTAGAATAATAACCTGTAATTTATTACTGAACTACTATATTATTCAAAGCTGTTGTTGTCAAACAACACATAACTTATTACATAATCGTCAAATAACAAAGTAAATAAACGTTAGAAAAGAAAAAATATAGGGATAGTTGATGTATACCTCATAAAAAAATATTTCAAAATAGGAAATATTTTGGGGTTAACCCCTCTGTGTGTAGAGCACACCAGTGCAAGACGTAATTTAGCTGCTACATGCTACTTATTACTGTTATTAAGCCTTTTTGCTGCAGCAACAATTTTCTGTATCATTAGAAGATACAATTATTTCTACATAAAGATGACAACGTCTCAAATTATACTTGATTTTAACACAACAATTAACGAATATGATAAAAAGAAGATATGATCACTTAGAAAAGATGATTCAATGTACATTTTTGACCACTATCGAAATAGAAACTTTGGGAAGAGGTATACAACTAAAAATCAGAAATATAAAGTCACTATATAAATTGTTAAATAACACTGTTCATAGATTTAATATAATTTTCGGAAAACAAATATTCCTTATTTTGACAATTATAGTGCTTTCAGTTCTAAACGGTATCAACTGGACTCTATATCCTGTCGGAGTCCTAAGTGAAATACCTAAAATAGAATATATTGCTATTCTCATGATATTACACCCATTACTTTATTGGGTAAGTAAACATTTATTTCCCACTATTACCACAATAATTAAAATAGGTGATGTCAACGTACAAAGATACTTACTTAAAGGTGTAGGGAAAAATAGATAATGGATATATACACATATACAGTGTGTCCCCAGATTGACTTTACGATAGGTGTAACATACCAAAAAAAAAAATTTGTGTCAAATAGGTATTTACTTCATTTCATTTATTTAATTTTTACAAAATGTCGAACCAGTAAATATGAACTGTCAAATATTAAAATTTTCGACATTGCCTACTTGACGACAAAGGAGCTATGTCATAAAATCATCTCTTAAGTTTTATGTTAATCAGGTTAATATAAGTGTATCAATTAATGGCTTCTGCAAGTTGGTCTATATACTTATGTAATTTAATACTCTATTAAACGACATAAACATATAGGCAATTAGAATAATGATCTATAATTTATTACTGAAGTACTACATTATTCAAAAGCATTAGACAAGCTGTTGTTGCCGAAACAGCACATAACACATATAATCGTCAAATAACAAAATAAACACTGGAAAAGAAAAAATATGGGAACAATTGATGTATACCTCATAAAAAAATATTTCAAAACAGGACATATTCTGGGGTTAACCCCTCTGTGTGTAGAACGCAGCAACGCAAAACGTAATTTAGCTGCTACATGCTACTTATTACTGTTATTAAGCCTTTTTACTGCAGCAACAATTTTCTGTATCATTGGAAGATACAATTATTTCTACATAAAGATGAAAACGTCTCAAATTATACTAGATTTTATACAATTCATAATAGAATTCAGTTTTATGATTGTCAGTCTAACAGGTGCAAAAATACACGATGCCCCATGGAAAATGATCTTTCAAAATATCATGAGAATAGACAAAAATTTAAAGAGGGGAAAATTTAAAATTTGTATCATCAGACATGGAATGCAAATATTTCTCTGGCATGGAACCTTTCTACTCATTGAAGTGTATCAAATAATGGCATCTGCAAACCAGTCCAGATATTATTTTACTTATAGACTCACAAAGTATTACCAATTATTCATATTGATTTTAATACAACAGTTAACAAATACGATAAAAAGAAGATATGATCACTTAGAGATGATGATTCAATATACATTTTTGACCACCATCGAAATAGAAACTTTGGGAAGAGGTATACAACCAAGAATCAGAAATATAAAGTCTCTATATAAATTGTTAAATAACACTGTGCATGGATTTAATATCATTTTCGGGAAACAAATATTTCTTATTTTGACAATTACAGTGCTCTCATTTCTAAATAGTATCAATTGGACTCTCTATCCTGACCGACTCCAAAGTGAAATACCTAAAATAGAGTATATTGCTATTCTCATGATATTACATCCACTATTTTATTGGGTAAGTAAAGATTATATCAAAGAAACACTATTTTGCAAGTCCTTAAAAGTAAGTAAGTAAACATGTATTTCCCACTATTATCACAATAATTAAAATAGGTGATGTCTATATATTTAAAATATGACTACAAAGAAAAATACTTAAAGGTGTAAGTGTAACATACCAAAAAAAAAAAAAATAGTACGGCTTTCATTTTTGGCAGTCTGGGTCTGCTTGACCTTAAATACATTTTTACCAAATTACTTTTTAAATGGGATCTAACTCGCAGAGGTAACCTTAGAAGAAAATAAATCATTATTGGTAAACTGATCTTTCTGTTAATTTTACGGAAAAATTCTATTTGATTAAAAGATTTTGCATTGAAAGTTAGAGCCATATGTCAACTATCATAGCATTTTATAACCACGCCTTTTAGTTATAGTAAATCTGCAATCATAATTATAATACAAAATAAAGCATAAGACCCCAGGGGGAAGATTATCCTCGATAGCTTGGCTTAATATTGGTTATCACTTATCTTAGCAAATACTTAATAGCAGGAAATTACCAACAAATAAATACACATCTCTACAAGGCTCAACAAAAAACGATAGTTGGACGCCACCTTTCTTTTTAGTCACTGGAAAACAATTAATACAACAATTTCTGATCACTTTAAACTATAAATTGGCCCGGCAAAATAAGGAAACATCGGGCTATCCCAGTTTAATGAGTGCTAGCTTAATGAAATTAAACAACTACTAAAACAAATAATCTATTAACATTCGAAGTTAGAAAAAAACAAACAAAATCTTCTAGTCATAAATAGTGTTACAGAAGTAAATCGATACAATATTTTGTATCATCCGGCCTGAGCTCAATGACCGTTCTAAGAAAACTTATAACTTATACACTAAAGTTACTAGAAATTGTACAACAAATAGCATTTTAACAAGGATTAAATCAGATAAATTAATTACATAAATCGACATGGCACTCTAAATTTTAACCGTCCAAAGGTTTCACAACCGAATGCCCAAATTGGGGAGACATACAAAAAACTTTCGATGCGTTACGGTTTGTCTATTGTTCCTGAGTTGCCACAACTAGTACATAAAATAAAAAAACTTACAATTCCTTTTCTGGACACATGAAGGTCGATGGATGTATGGCACTCAACCTATGAACGTACAAACCACAGACTAGGTAGGCACTTGAAATCACAAATTATCACGGATGGCATCAAACCAACTAATTCAGATTAATCACGCAATTTGCTGCTATTTAGTACAGATTCATTATGTCATTTTATTGACTATTAAATATTTGCACTTTGCGATTTACACGTTACTTTGATGCACAATTTAACATCAAACGTAGCTGCAATACTCAAACACTTAATTCTTACCATAAAAAGGCTTTAAATTTTCTTGCTTAAACAATAAATCGACTGTATCTCTTCAAAAACATCAAATGCTCTTCAAACAAACAAGTCCCTCTTCACCTCTTCTACCCGTACCTCTTTGATGGTCAAATGGTCTTTCATTTATAATTCACTCTAGCACGTAGAAAACTTGATTTATTTCTCTATAGGATTTGAATATATTTAATATATTTTCTGTACAGGGCGATCCTTAAAAATTAACCGTTACAATTTGAACAAAAAAAAAAAATAAATAACCATTGTACTCTTCGCCAATTTACTATACTTGTTATATAATTGTTGCACATTCTATAGGATACTCTTTGCAGTTTTTTTGTAATTGATATTAGTTTCAAACATTACTTGTTTAATTACAAAGCATTTTTTTTTCTAATTAATAACTTTTTTATTTATTGATCGATTTCGTTCAAAATGGGGTTCTTCCTCTAGACAACACTAACTTACTGTCCAAATTTCAATACTAACGGACTTCTCGTTCCTAAGTTATCGTGCTTACAAGTAACGTGACGGATGGACAGATGCACCGACGGACAGACAGAATGACAGCCAGGCAGATGGATGTACATTTTGAAAGTTGTTCAGAATTCGATCACCAACACAGTGATAAGAAATTTTTTTCTCTACCAGCAATATTACCAATGTGCCGATCGAATGCAATATACTCTTCGTTTTGTATTTGCGAAGAGCATAATAATACTACAAATGAAAGTAAATAGTTTGCACTGAAAAATAAAAAGCTATTTACTTTAATTTGTAGTACAATTTTTTTTTTGTTCAAATGCTATGAAAGTTGGCTAATGGCTTTAACTTTCAATGCAAAAGATTTTATTCATACATAATTTTTCCGTAAAATTAACATAAAAACCTGTTCACCTACAACAATTTATTTTCTTCTTAGGTTATCTCTACATACACCATTTGACCTGTAATTTGGTAAAAATCCATTTCAGGTCGCAAAATCAATCCGAAGACACACTGTATACACATAAACACTGCTGGCAGTTAGTCAACTTGGGTCGAACCCCATAATAAGATATAGTGAAATATAAATAGCAAAATAATGTATGTGACAGAAACAGATATATTCACATCACAACAAAAGCACTAACTTAGAAGAACAAAAAACAAAGCAAAACAAAACCAAAAAAATCAAAAGGAAAACAAGAGAAGGCAAAAATACATGGCACTCTCTTCTTGTATTAAAGTGTAACTGCGAAATATTGGTTTAAGTTATAAACAGGCCCGACGGGAGGGGGGGGTGGGGGGTCAGGGGGGGTGTTTCCCCCCGGGCCCGGAGTTTTTGAGGGGCCCGGATTTTTTCTGATTTTTTTAAATTCTGGAAAAGCTGGAGATGCATATATAAATTTTGATTTCATTTGCATTGGTTAAAGCAAGAGAGGCATCCTGCCAAATTATAAGAGGTACTTATATTGCCTCTTATATATAGACTCTTTATGTAGAAAATCGTAATTTGTATTTTCTGCAACGATCACGATCAAGTTAATTTCTATTGAGACAAGTATTCTATCATCTCCCGCTCGTCGAAACGTCCCCCGGGCCCCGATTTCTCTCGATGGCCCTGGTTATAAAATATGTGATTTCGTACAATGTTAAAAGTTTCGAAAATTTGTTTCCATTAGAGGTATTAAAATTTGTTTTTCTTTCAATAACATTTTGTTTAGGCATTGCCACAATATCGCTATTAATAGATATAATTTGAGCATTATGGTCAGAAATCCCAATATCTAATACTTCTACTGAGTATATACGATTAAAATTAGTTATTACATTATCAATAGTAGATGATGCTTTTGTCATTCTGGTAGGTTCAAGAATGGTTGCTTTTAAATCGAATAGATTTCCATAGCAGCTGGCGGTGTGGGGCTAGTTATTGCCAAGCACGTTTTTCCCTGTAATCCAGAGAGTTTGGCTTCGGTCTGTTGTAGCCCTTTCGACCAACAAACTAATGAGGCATTCACTATCATCGGTCTTATAACCAATATATTTGTTAAAGTCCAATGCCTCAAGATTTTCCACAAATTCTTCAACATGTTCACAGGGGCAGTCTCGTTTTATGGATTACCTTTTCAAGTCGCTTCGATTACTCTTAAGACTGAAGTAGCGGCCACAAATATCAAACATTGCATTTGAGACGAGTTACACCAATCAAGTTGCCATCATCAGAAGATGCTTTGAACTATATTTTCCTGCAAATATGGCCGCAGAGTTGTCTACAGATTTGTAGGATTTTCCCTTAAAATAAACACAATTCCTTCGCTGTCGTTAAACAATGTAGAAAATACACATCTCATATTCCATTAGAATAATGAGATTTTTTAATACATTACTGGACTAATATATTATTTAAATTTAGTACACATAGATTAGTCAAGTAAACAACATGACAATTAGTTAAATGTTCATTAACAAAGCTAAGGCACCACTCAAGAGCAGAAATATGTTGACACTCGATATGCACCTTATAAAAATATATTTCAAAGTTGGGCATGTTTTTGGGGTAACCTCATCATATTCCGATCTGGCCAATATAAGAAATAAACTGATTAGTATATGCTACTTGTTATTATTATTTAACGCTTTTGTTGCCGGATCAGTTTTCTCTATCATTGGAAGACAGAACAATATCTATGAAAAGATGACAACGTCTCAAGTGATACTAGATCTATTACAATTTTTAACAGAGTTCGGTTTTATGGCTGTCAGTATAATGGGTGCAAATATATACAATACATCATGGAAAAAGATCTTTGAAAATATATCACAAATAGATAAATATTTGGCGGGAAACTTTACGATTAATACCATCATGCATGCAGGACAAATATTTGTTTGTCATGGATTGCTTTTCTCCTTGGAATTATATGTCATACTGGAGTATTCCGCCCTTTCAATCCTCTATATCATCTATAAAATAGCAAAGTATTACCAATTATTAGTCTTGATCTTAATAATTCAAATAACAAACATGATAAAAAGACGATATGATTACTTAGAAAAGAAGATTCAAAATACATTTCTGAGTCACAATGAAATAAACATTTTGGAAAGAGGTGCACAACAAAGAGTAAGAACACAACAATACGTAAGACATATAAAGTATGTATACAAATTGTTAAATAGCACCGTTCAAGAATATAATACTATCTTTGGAAAACAAATATTCCTCACAATTACTACTACAGTGATCTCTCTTACAAATAGTTACAACTGGGTTCTATCAATAGAATTACTGAACGATGCTGAGATTCAACTAGCTGGCTTTATAGCTCACCTCATAGTATATCCATTATTTCATGCAGTAAGTATTTTTCATTCGTTAATAGCATTTTCTTCATAAATATTAACTATTTTATTTAAAATATTGCAGTGAAAGTCACATAATTGCGAAATATTGTTGAATACGTTGTACATATTACACACTGATGATTTTTCCATAACGTTTGTACAAACAACTCTGCAGTAAAAGTATTACGTTGACGGAATCTTAATCTGGGAATCAAAAAGTTTAACAGCCACTTGCACCGTTTTCATTTTAAGCGATGAAAAAGTAATCCAGGTTTAATTTTTAAATCAAGATTACCTCTCGTCTTGTTACATGATACTTTAGTTTCTGGTTTACTTAAAGCGGCTTTACATTTATGCAATGGAATGAAATGGATGGTATGCAAAACTTGGCATGATAAATTTTGCATGTCAAAGGCACTTTACACTAATGCAATATTTTGTGAAATCTTTTGGGACTGCCAGCCAGACGAGAAGAAAAACTTTTATGATTATGTTTATTGTTTATTTATTTACTTTACAATCAGTGAATCACTATGAACAGAAAGAGAGAATCAGGCGACAATATTGATTTCCCAAAAAAAATTACAGAATAAGTTATGTTTGTTGCTTCAGTTCCTTTGATGTTCGGTTGGCAACCCAAATATTCCCAAATAAAGCAACTATATTGCATCTGCAATGCAATCAAATTAGAACATGCGCTAATTTAGTGCAATGAAAAATATTGCCATCAGCTCATCGAAATTGTTCAATGTACGCATGCGCGCAATAAAAATTTGCATGCAACGTGCAATATTGCATTAATCTAAAGTGGCTTTTAAGTTGACAGTGAATGTGTGTATTTAGGGGAATTTGGTATTCTCTTTATAAAATCATAACCTTATCTCCTTTAATGTCAAATATTTGTTGTTTAGGCTAGTGAAAATTTGTGGATTGTGTTTAACAAATAGCAAACACTTATAATATATATATATATATATATATATATATATATATATATATATATATATATATATATATATATTTGTCCTTAGCATAATGCTGCGTCCATACATGGGGATTGGACCATACACTGCTGCGTCCTGTACAATATTGCGTCCGTATATAGGACGCAGCATTGTTTTCCTATGCTAGCATCAACATAGTACACGATTGAACAATTTCCAGCATCTCCGACTGTTCTTTATTTCTTGGGCTATATGTAGGTACGGAAATAAGTTCTGTGCCATTTTACTTGAATGAAATATCGACCTTCATTTTTTTACGATTCGGACGCAGTATTATACGGTTAGTATAACTCAAAGTATATTTTTAGTTCAAGCGAATTATGTTTGAGGGCGCTTCAATCTTTGTACAGAAATATACATTTAATATACACTATTCAGATATGGTATAATGATGCGTCCGACATTTGGCAACGCCGCGTTTAACCAATATTTAGGTACTTCTTCCTCATCGGACGAGTGATGACTTCTGATATATGTGTAAGGAGCCAGCATCAAATACATGAGATTCTGAATTTCGGACGATTTTGATGGAACAAGCGGCATTTGATAGCTTACGGCTCACTGAATAAAAGTCTTTATGGATACAAAGTTCCCTATTTAATATATTTGTAGTTACGGAGCATAGAAGCGGCTAATTTTAAGTATTTAATAATAGGACTTTCTTCATCTGTGTTGGGACAGGTGGCATTCGATACAGATTAAAGATCCATTATCTTGCTACACATAATGAACACTTTTATCACTAAAATTAATTTTCATGAAATGAAAGCAACTTTAACGGACATTAATATTCCTCAAAGGATATTGTTGTAATTAGTAATTAAACAGTATCTTTTCCAAAATTGAATTGTGTAAGCCTTACCTTTTTGATATAATTAATCAAGTTGACATAAGAGAAACACCAATACTTTATAATCTTACTTGCTGGGGTTATATTATATTAAACTCTAGATTCAAAAAGCCGAGCCCAGAAACCGAGCTCAAGGGTTGAGCAATATTCTGATAGTCAATTTGCTAAATCAAAAAAATAATGCAGTTGATTGTCACCACAGGCTTACTATAACTTTTACGTAACTGAAAAATGTTTAAATAAGCACAAAAAATAGAAAAACTCAACCGCGGGTCTTTATAAAGTTCACCGCAAAGACCAGAGAAAAAACGGTTTAATTTAATGAAACGGAACTTGTCAATTCAAAAACGGAAATATAACAACAACAATATATTATCAGAAATGTCTTTACAAAATACACGTACTATAACAAACATATGGCAACCAACTAAACAACACGACAAAATCAAGTTTACTTGATTCTCAACAAATATACTGAACAATATAATATACCGGTTTTATTTCCGCTACATATTTGCAACCCATGAAACGTAAATCCTAACAATACTTATGGTTAATAAATCTAAACAAGGCAACAACTTACGAATGGCACTTAACATAAAATAGAACAGGCAAATTAAGCAAAAGGTAAAGCCCACAGTAACCCCTGTGGGTAAACATGAAATGAAAATGTACACATGAATTGAAAATTTAAACAAACCTTAACTACAAAGTTACAGTGCTAATAACATTTGAACGTAAGTGTTTAACTAGAAAGAATTAAATAACCCGTGCCCCGATCGCTCGACGTCACTGGGTCCGTTAACGAACACTAGAAACAGTTATCACTAAATATGAAAATTCTGTCTCACCAAATAATTGCAGATGTAGAACCAAAATATTTGTAATGTAATTATTGCGTCAACCAATTTTACATTGACATTTAATAGGTTTGTCTGAAATGCAAAGTTTCTAACACATGCTTCAGTTCTAACAAATATCCTCCAGTATTATTCAACGATATGCGGGATTTTACTGGACATCAAGTTGCTTACTCATATCATAACCGAAAAAATAGGAAATACTCGGGTTTTACTGCCGATATAATTAATAAGAAATTACTACGACATTTAACTGTAGCAACGTGTAATTCTCATTTAGGCTGCACTGAACTTAAGGTAACTTTTACTTTTAGGGCACTAAATGCCTTCGCAAAGTAAACAAATTAGAGCGATATCAGATTCAACAATCTCCCCTAAATTTATCGAAGTAATCTTTAATAATCCACCTTGTGATCTGGCCTCAGGCAAACTGACCCGCCGTAGGATGTCTCCTCTTCTCTAGTGATGGCTCGCCCCCTATTGGTTAAAGATTTGTCATGCATAACCGACAGGATTTAAATTCAAATAATGCACGGACTAGTAGCGCATGCTTTTATAAAAGATGCATGTTACAAAATTGCAGCACGCATAATTGAAGTTTACAAATTAACTTAGCATATAATGACAAGTGAGCGTTACTACTTTACTTTTCGTTTATCACCAATTTATTGTAATTTATGTGTTATCGCATTTTCAGCACTTGATGTGCCATTTTCAAACGATAAAAGATAACGAACATGCAAAGATAATTTATAGGATACTTCTTATAATTTCTCGATCATGAATAAAATAATAATGATAATAAAGAATTTGTTGCTCAACAGAATCTTCGAGTTACAGGAAAATTTTACGAAATAAAAATAAATTTCATAAATGCAAAGTATACAATATAAAATATAAAAGGAAAGTATAAAATATAAAAGTATAAAATAATTATTTAGTTTAGAGTAGCTTAATATTATGGTACATATTTAAATGTAGGTTACAATCTATTTTGGACAGAGTTTAATGGTCTTGAAGTAATTATTTAAAGAAAAACTAAACATGTGACATTGTCACCAATAGAGTTATATATTTCCATCGTGAAATAAATGGGTGATTTAGCAAGAATGTTTGTTCTTTCAGATGGTAGTGCAAAAGTAAAGGTTTGACGCCAGTCTAAACGTGGAATTCTAAAATTAATTTGCGATAGGACTTCTGGAGAATCTATTGTATTTTCGATCAGTTTGTAAATAAATATTAAATTTGACATAATTCTTATGTTTTCTAATGAATCAGAATTAAACCGTATTATCATTAAATAATTGGGATATCCCTGTTTGGGGTATTGGTGATCTATTTTAAAAGATACATGTTTGAGAAATTTTCGTTGAACAGATTCTAATGATCGTGAATATTTCTCGAAAATAGGACTCTATATGGCCTAACCATACTCCAACTTCGAACGCACAAAACAAAAATATAATGTTTTTAATGCTTCTGAATTAGTAAAATTTTTGAATTTATTAAAACAATACCGAGTGTTTTTAACGCAGACTTAGAAATTGTGTTAATGTGTTCTGTAAATTCCAATCTGGAATAGATCAGTATACCCAAATATTTAACTCTCACAATGTATTAAAGAGATATTCAACCAGATTCACCTTCCGTGAATAAGTCGTAACGTTAGATTTTGATACATTCACTGATAATTTATTCTCTAGGCACCAATTCTCAATGACATTTAATAGTTTTTGTAATCTTGCACAATTCTCTAGGGTAGTAATTTCACTAAATAATTTCAGATCTTCCGCAAAGAAAAGTTTGTTGTAACAACCACTTTGAATACCGCGCCCTATTTGAAGAGCCTGCGCTTTCTATTGGCAGCTAGAAGGGTGGCAGAACTGGAAATTACTACTTACTAACGGTCGCTCACAAGTCTTGAAGAGTTTTGACAGACAGTACCGCTTCTAATTTTGCATTTCTTTAATAAACTGTTTTAGAATAAATTATATTTTACATTAACTATATTAATATTAACTCTAATGCTACTGACTACCTGCCAGAAGGCATATTTCTTTAATTAAAGTGATTTATGTGTAGTAAAGTGTGTGTTTGATTTTGCTGCACATGGTTCTCGAGGAGGCTACTGTGATAAGTTTAAGCTATACCAGCCCTAACACACCGTGCCCCCCAACAACTGGCGTCCCAACGTGTGCCTTCGAATTCCCAGGTTAGTTATAAGCAAATAAGCAATAATTATTATAGATAGTTCGGCGTGCTTAAAATCGTTACAGCGCGATAACGCTAAGAGAACAGTTATTAAATTAAATTTAATTTACAGTGCGACAACATAGCAACAAAATATTTTCAGGATATTGTATGGACACTGCGCTGACAGTTCTTCGCGAATCCAAAATATTTTTAGGACATTCTGCCTCATGTTTCGTGCGTATTGACACTGTGGTGACAGTTCTTCGCGTAAACAAAACGTTTTGAAGACATTTTCGTTTCATTTTGCGTATTGACACTGTGCTAGCAGTTCTTTATGTAAACATATTTAGACATTCTTGCTGCAGGATCGTTGCAGCCGTGCGTGAAAAGACATTATTTAAACTGTTGTGCGGAATAGTTGGACATTTTTGGCTGAATTGAGTAGGTCAAATCGTTCGTGTGTTACGTCGTATGTTTTTACGTTCCGGTCGCGTCGTATCGAGTTCTAATTCGCGCGCAACAATGGCTGATCCAGAAAACATTGTAAATCAAGTGGTTATGACACCAGAGATGCTACAAGTACTGCTAGAAAACATGCGTTCAGCTACACCAACTGTTCAAAGTCAACAAGGCAACTTTTCTCAGTGCACAGCTCGATTTAATGGAGACACAAGTGATAATGTCGAAGCGTTTATCGACTCCATTACCGTTTACAAAGAATGTGTCAACATTTCGGAAGAAAACGCCTTAAAAGGCCTATCTATGCTTTTGCACGATAATGCAGCTACCTGGTGGCAAGGTATTAAGTCATCAGTGACCACATTCCAAGATGCTCTGGCAGCATTACGAAGTGCATATGGTTATGCCAAGCCTGCTTATCAAATATACAGAGAACTTTTCTCCCAAGAACAAAGCCACGATGAAAATACAGATATATTCATCAGTAAGGCTCGTGCCCTTCTTTCTCACTTACCGTCTGATCCTTCAGTGCATGAAACTGTACAATTAGACATGGTATACGGTCTTCTGCACCACAGAATTCGAGAACGGGTTCCTCGGGAAAAAGTTTCGACATTTAAAGAACTTATAGAAGCTTCTCGAGTAGTAGAACAGACACTGTTCCAAAAGAAGAAAGTCTCTACTACCCAAAGTCATAATGCCAACCAATTTCAAGGAGCAAAGAAATCGAAACCTCAATGTTCTTTCTGCAAAAACTATGGCCACTCCAAAGACGAATGTAGGAAATTAGCAAAATCTAAACAAGAAGCCAAAGAAAGTGCTCCCAAAGAAGAACCTTCTACAAAATTGCCGGAAGTAAAGTCTCTTGTATGTTATGGATGCGGCAAAATCGGATATGTACGCGGAAACTGTCCAAATTGCAGGGCAAAAACCTCAACAGAAACCCCTACTTTCTCAGTGGAGTTCTTCTGTCAAACTTTCTCGGAAGATCAACAACTGCGTCCCATAGTTCAAATCAGTATAAATGGTGCGAATGGTCTTGCTTTCTTGGATACAGGAGCCAAATCCAGTGTAGCAGGAGCTACACTCAGGAAACTACTGCTTCAGCGCGAAGTTTCTTATGAAGTCAAATCTATGTTAATGACACTAGCTGATGGAAAGGAGAGGTTAGTGGAAGCTTTTATTTTCAAAGTTGACATAGCCATTCAATACAAAGTTGTAACAATTCCCTTGATATCTGTCGCCGACCATGAAAACAGTCGAACACTTTTAGGCATAGATTTTATTAAAGCAGCTCAGATTTTATTAGACGTTGCTTCAAACGAATGGGCTTTTAAAGAGTCACCTGATGTAACCTATCCATTTGTGCAAGAAGTCAACCACAAGTCATATGCACCCATAAATACTGTGGATTTCAAAGAATACCATCTGAGAGAAGATGAAGGTACCTCACTAGAAGAAGAACAGCGAAATCAGTTCAACATATTATTGAGTAAGAATCACAACCTGTTCTCGCCCAATACTGAGCCAACTCCATTTGCTGAACATACGATAAAACTACTAGATGATGTTCCCACTTCTGTACCGCCATATCGTATGCCCGACACCAAGAAAAAGATATTACGTCAAGAGTTAGATCGACTTCTTGAAAATGGCATAATAGAAGAATGTGAGTCGCCCTACTCTGCACCAGTTGTTCTAGTTCCCAAAAAGGATGGTGGGATTCGTCTATGCGTAGACTACCAGCGCCTAAACGCAATAACACAAGCAGACAAATATCCACTACCCCGGTTAGATGATTTGCTCCACTCTGCCAAAAGAACCAAGTACATGACAACGTTAGATCTCAAATCCGGATACCATCAAGTAGCAGTAAGGCCATGTGATAAGGACAAAACGGCCTTCGTAACACCTTTTGGTACATTTCGCTACAACAGAATGCCGTTCGGCCTGAAGAATGCCCCTTCGACTTTCCAGCGGCTAATCGATCGGTACCGATCTGGATTGCAAGACATTGTCATATTGGCATATCTCGATGATTTAATTATATTGTCACCTACTTACGAAAACCACCTCAAGGATCTACAACGGGTCTTCGATAGACTTGGTCTATTTAAATTACACTTGAATAGAGCCAAGTGCACGTTTGCTTGTACCTCAGTCCGTTATCTGGGACACGTCATCACGTCAAGAGGAATAGAGCCAGATCCTGGAAAAGTCTCTGCCATACTAGATATGCGACCGCCACAGAATGTGAAGCAAGTTTTGACGTTCCTGCAAACGTGTTCCTGGTTCCGCCGATTTATGGAAAACTTCGCTGAAATCTCCCGACCATTGACTTCGCTTACCAAAAAAAATGCTAAGTGGCAATGGACCGACAAGCAGGAAAACGCCTTCGACAAGCTTAAACAGCTGCTAACGAGCAAGCCAATACTTCGACAAGCTGATTCAAGATTGCCATACATCCTTAAGACAGATGCCAGTTCATATGCTCTTGGGGCAGTTTTGCTCCAGGGGGAGGGCCCGGACGAGAGACCAATAGAGTATGCAAGTAGACTTCTTACGCCCGCTGAGAGGAATTATCACACAACAGAACGCGAAGCTCTCGCCGTGGTATGGGCCGTGGATAAGTACCGTGGGTACCTAGAAAATGCCACCATTATTGTTCAAAGTGACCATCAACCCTTGAAATGGTTGCTCTCGTTGAAATCCCCGAGTGGAAGATTAGCCAGATGGGCTCTAACCCTACAGTCGTATGACTTACGAATTGATTATACCCCTGGTCGGACCAATGTTGTCGCCGATACACTGTCAAGGCCACCAATAGAGGACACAGAAATCAGTATCGTGTCGGTAGAACTTCCCTCTCATACCGCCAATGAATTACGGTGCCAGCAACTAAGTGACCCTGAGGTCCAAAAGATAGCAAATAGTTTGGAATATAAAAAATGGACAGAGAGAGGCTATTTGATGAACAACGGTGTCCTATACAAATACTCGCCTGATTCAGAAGAAGAAGAAGCGCAGCAAGTTGCTCCCAGCTCACAAATATCACAAATTCTCCACGAGTATCATGACTCGCCACTAGCAGGACACAACGGAGTCGAAAACACCCTAACACGAATCTCCAAAAGGTATTACTGGCCTGGTATGCGTCGTCATATTGCAGGACACGTGGCTAGATGTTTGGAGTGTCAGAGATTCAAGCCTTCGAATCTTAAACCCGCTGGTCTTTTACAAACCCCGATCCAATCACAACGGTTTGAAACCATATCCATAGATCTCTTCGGACCACTACCTGAAACGCCCACTGGTGACCGTTGGATATTTGTTATTGAAGATGTAGCCAGCCGATGGGTTGAGATGTTTCCTCTAATCTCTGCTACAGCTGAAGCCTGTGCACGATGTTTGATAGACGAGGTCATACTTCGGTTCGGAGTTCCACGTAAAGTAATAAGTGATAATGGTAGTCAATTCACCAGTGCCGTGATGCAGCAAGTAGCCCATTGCCTAGGATTTTCGCAGAACTTGATCCCTGTGTATCATCCGGAAGCAAACCCGGTCGAGCGAAAGAATCGCGACCTGAAGACGCAATTGGCGATCCTATCTCATACTGACCATACCAGCTGGAAGGATAAAATACCATCTATACGATTCTCCATGAATACCGCTAAATGTCAGTCGACGGGGTATTCACCTGCCTACCTCACATTTGGAAGGGAACTACGAACGCCCGATGATGTGCAACGTGATCTCAGATCCATCGTGGACAATGACAATTTTGTTCCACAAATCACGCCCTACTTACAGACTATCGCCCAAGTTCTTAAGGAAGCCCGAGAAAACCATGACCTCACCAAGGACAGAGCTAAAGTCTATGCGGATGAGCATCGACGCGAAGTGACCTATAACGTAGGCGATAAAGTGTTAGTGGATGTCCACGTCCTCAGCAACTCGAAGACATCGTATACCTCTAAGTTAGCCCCTCGAAGGGATGGTCCTTATGTTATCATGAAGGTAAATAGTCCCACCTCATATGAAGTTGCTAGCCTGGGAAATCCGCAAGTACCCCTTGGCAAATACCATGTGTCTGCATTAACTAAGTACCGAGGCCCAGATGATGAAACCCCTGTACGTCCGCTACGTAAGCGAGGTAGACCCAAAATCAAGTCTGTCAAGAAACCTCAACCAGAACTGGATGAACAGCAAACCCCTAAGACGGAGAAGCCTTGCCAAGTAGGAACCCAACATATTAGGCGGTCCCCCAGAAACGTGAAAGCACCTCAGTGCCCCTGCTGCCCTCAACTCTAATGTCCGTACTAAAATATATACAATCTATTTGTATCACATACGAGGACGTACCTGTGATCCAAAGGGGGAGGATGTAACAACCACTTTGAATACCGCGCCCTATTTGAAGAGCCTGCGCTTTCTATTGGCAGCTAGAAGGGTGGCAGAACTGGAAATTACTACTTACTAACGGTCGCTCACAAGTCTTGAAGAGTTTTGACAGACAGTACCGCTTCTAATTTTGCATTTCTTTAATAAACTGTTTTAGAATAAATTATATTTTACATTAACTATATTAATATTAACTCTAATGCTACTGACTACCTGCCAGAAGGCATATTTCTTTAATTAAAGTGATTTATGTGTAGTAAAGTGTGTGTTTGATTTTGCTGCACATGGTTCTCGAGGAGGCTACTGTGATAAGTTTAAGCTATACCAGCCCTAACACACCGTGCCCCCCAACATTGTTGCAATTCAATCCATCACATATGTCATTAATAATTACCGAAGAGTGCACCCAAGTTTGAATCCTGAGCTACGCCAGACGTTGCGACCTAAGTATTTGATTTAAAACCACTGCACTGAACATACTGTAACCGGCTTTGAAATTAGAACTCAAAAAGTTTATTAATTAAAAGTCTATGGCCGGTGTGGTCAAGAGCCTTCGAGATGTATATCACGTCCACCTTCCCTCGTTTGGCTAGTATATTAGAAGTAAATTGGGAGAGACACGCTAAATTAGATATTGTAAAGCGTTTTTCGATAAAAGCTGTTGAGATATAGAAATTATTTTCTTTACAGCAGAATATATTACGTTTATACATCGCCACCTTGAAAACCTCTTGCAAAATTGGATCAAATAGAAATACCTCTATAGTTAAGCATATCACTCATGTCACCATTTTTATGTATGGGACATACTCTTGCCAGTTTCCAGCAATCAGGAAATGTACACGTTTTTAGCGATAGATTGAATAAGATTAAAATGGAAAATTAGAAACATAAATAGAACTAGAGTAAACATTACAATTTTTTGTAAGTAATTTTGGTTTTAGATATTCTTAATTTTATGATTCCAATTTGACTGGTGAACATCACGTCAATATAAAATATATCGGAGATAGATATAACAAAGGCACGGGAAAATTACTGACCGAAAATCCGTTTCAAGCAATTGTGACAGTGAACGGCTGCGTCAAATCGCACAATTTAATATTTAAAATGTTATGTTTTTAAAAGATCATGATACTCATTACTTATGTTACTCGTGATTATAAAGGGAAACATTTAGAAATGAAAAGAAAGCAACAAGTAGAAACAGAAAAGAGCGGGAAATAATTAAGGATCAGAAATTTGTGATATGATTTTATAATTGCATCGAGAAGAGGAAATGTGAATAGATAGTCTGCTGAGAAATTGACAACGCCTGATATGGTAATTGGTGTTTTATGCGTTATGCTCTCTGATTTCTGCAATGTTGTTTGTAAGCGGATTATTCCAAGTGTGAGTTGGTATAATTTTTGAGGTATAACTTTGATGTAGTCTGCTAGTGCAATTATGTCGTGATAATGTGCATGCAGGTCCCTTAAGAAGACGGTCGTAATGAGATGAGGTTCATAAACTTATATTCCAAAATTATTAGTTTTCTCATTGCGATGACCGACGTGCTGCATCATGTCGTCGGCTCTGCGTATATAGAGGCCTGTCTTACAACAACGGTGGACATTTATTTCTTATCCTGTGTGTTTATTCTGCTGCACAAGACCGGATACAGGCATCTGGGCAAGGGACAGACTGTTCGTACAGTGTACAGTTTCGCCTTCATCCCAGCTAAACGTTAATCATCTATCTAAGTATACACCCAAGTACTTCACGTTCTCTCACCCGCATCTACGAATCCATTCTTTAATTTCGAGCGGACCTTTGAGAAAAAAACTTTCTGCTGAAGGTAGCCTCTTTAATCCCACGCTGGTGTTGGTTACTGAATAGTTATAGCATCAAAGTGTTTTTGGATTTAAAAAAGTAAATTAATTAAAGAAACGCTTGTTGCTCAAATTTTTCCCAAATGGTCCTATAATGAAATATAAATGCTTTTCTAATGCTAATCTACTTGTTAAATTTGTTGGATAGGTAAATATATCAAATTAGCCATCACTAAAATAAATAGTGAATATAGTTATATACCATATTATATGACAGTATGAAATAGACGCTATTACGATTAATTTCGGAACATTCTAAAGTCCTGGGATTTCTTCTGTGTTCCCAGGACGCATAGTGTGTCAAGATTGCCTAAATCTGGAAAATCATTACCTGATCGTAAACTATTAATGCTGTTTTTTGGAGTCTAAAGCAACATAAGAGCTCTGTCCATATATTTTCAAATAAACTATATAAAAAACTAGAGAATCCGGACATGTTTATTTTTCTGGATTCTTCAGTTTGGTGTTTTAAAACTGACTTTTCAATCAGGTGATGATAGAACATCAGCGATTCTTCAAGAAATTTTATAAAGATATTGTGGAGGTATATTTATTGCTATCACGAACTTTAATCCGTGAATGAATATTCTGAGATTAATTTGAATTGTTTTTTGAAAACATTGCTTATGGCAATTGCTCTTATGGTTTTCGTTTCAATTTTTTTAATTGTTCCTTTAAAATAGTTATTATTAAAGCCGTATGTGTCATGGAGTTGTATATTGCTAGTTTATATTTTTGGAGTAAGAGTTTTGAAATTGTGGTATCAAATGTCGGTTTTCAGCAAATTTTAATGTTATTTTACTATTTCGTTTATGGTGAATATTTCGTAAAATACTTTTTTCAGTACATTGTGATAATTTAATCTATTCAAAAGGGCCAAAAAGGCAATAAATTCAACACTGTCGGGATCAACTTTTATTTCAAATGGACGTGACCAGTTTTATACTAGCAGAAATTTCACAATATCTTTAACGTATTTTGAAAATGACGTTCGAGATATTTATCAAAAGCACACTCTCCCTCGATCTGGGCTTATAGGTTCCTGAAGGAATATGTAATAATGATTATTCATATAATGCTGAATTGCTGAGAGGATCAAGACATTTTTCTTTTACCTTGCAAATTGATGTTTATTTTTACATTATTGATTATTTATTCTAGAATAATAATAGACAGATGAAACAAAATTCGAATTCTACTTACAATTTTTACCATTTAAGCGATTCCCATTTGCTTGCTCTATAAAATTATCACGATAAATATGGCAACAGCGCCGGACGCAGTATTGTCCTAAGTTTGTCAAAAAATATACAGCCCGGGCGCAGTATTGTATTGAGATTAAACAAAAATATTCTCCGGATGCAGTAGTGTACCACTAATGAAAGGACGCAGCATTGTACAGTATATCAACTTTTTTATTTCTTGAGTTATTGATATTTTGAAACTAGCTATGAACTGCATTTAATTAGTAGATCAAATATACTCCATCAGATTTGAGCTAAATAGCGTATTTCTAGGAGACGCAGTAAGGTTGGTTTTTGAAAGGACGCAGCATTGATAGCAGGATGTATATATATATATATATATATATATATATATATATATATATATATATATATATATATATATATACATGTTTTCTATACAACTCGAGATCCTTTTGTTTTATAGACAACCCGAGATCCCCTTTGAGGATTACATGTTTTAGATAAAACAAAGTACAAAATGACTTTAAAATGTATTCTTATTAAGGACATCAAAAGAGGGGAAACAAATTTTACGATTTGGTTATACATGAAATATATAATGCAAATAGAGATCTGTATTAAATTATGTCAAGGTGAGATCCTAAGCAGTATATTTTGTAACGCTTCGTATATGTTGAGGTCCAGCTACGTTGCCAGTTCTAATTAGTGTCTCATTGCACGTTTCTGGTGTGTGTTATTTAAATGACTTCGATTTTCATGCGCACTATCTGATTAAAACGTACTAGGTGGTCCCTGAGAATGGGAAGTTTTCAAAACATCATAATTTTGAAAGTAACTATACTTATTTGAAATAAGATATAACATTGGCTAGTTAATTATATGCATTTTTTATTTCTTAAAAATAATTCCAGGTAAATGACTTCCCCTTATCTCTACGCACTCTTGAATACGATTGGTGAAATAGATAATTCAATTTAATAGAAAATTTAATTTAATAAATCTAAGGGAATATTGGAAATTTCTTCATGAATTTCTATTGTCAACTCCTGAATATTTCTTGGTTCACCAACAAAAACTCTATGCTTCAAGTAGCCCCACAAGAAGTAATCACGTGCCGTAAGGTCTGGCGACCCTGGGGGCCATTCGATGTTTCCACGCCTGGAGATAATGCGACCAGGAAATAATCTCTGCAAGGCATTTATTGATTCTCTTGTGGTAACTTTATGGCATGAGAGTAAGGAATTCTCCAGTGACGAGAAATCTCAAAGTGTAGTCGAAATTGCCGCTGCATGGCAACTACACTGTCGTTATTTTTATAATACGATTTCATTGCAAAAGTACGCTGCTCACCAGACCATTGTTGCATGAATACCAAATGGCATATAATGACAGACAATATGACGAATGAATCCATGGCCAGCTATACATGTTACAAAATAACATTTTCAAAACTTGCCGTTCCCAGGGACCACCCGCTATATACCACGGACTCTGTCCGCCATTTTAAAAGTTCTACGGTCAATTTTAATTTTCAATTTACAGTGTCATGACCCACTAAAAATTGTAATGTTCATAAATAATTGAAGAAAAATAGGCATTGGATTTTTTTGTTGTTTATTTGTGTTACAGGAAGGTCCAAAGTTGATATAATCACATTTTTCGAAATTACCAACTTGTATAACTTGCAATGTTAGTTAGTGTGTTTGTTTAGGTCAAAATTCGACTAGTTCTAATTAAGCTAGAGCTTTGAAATTTTGCACACGTGCATAAGTCCGGTGACACTGCAACATAGTATAGCCATTATTGGTCTGAATCCAAGCGCCATCTTGGGACGTCCGCCATGGACGTCCGAAGATGGCGGATCATCTTTTTCTTCACAACCCCCTTAATATGGGTATCACATGAAAGGGTTTGGCGAGTCAAATGCGATAAACTATATGACGTCATTCTAAATTCAATATGGCGGAGGTCCCAAGATGGCGGAATATCTTTTTCTTCTCAACCCCCTCGATATGGGTATCAAATGAAAGGGTTTGACGAGTAAAATCCGATAAACTATGTAACGTTATTCTAAATTCAATATGGCGGAGGCGCCAAGATGGTGGAATATCTTTTTCTTCTCAACCCCCTTGATATGGGTATCAAAAGAAAGGGTTTGACGAGTGAAATACGATAAACTATGTGACGTCATCCTAAATTCAATATGGCGGACGCCCCAAGATGGCGGAATATATTTTTCTTCTCAACCCCCTTGGTATGTGTATCAAATGAAAGGGTTTGACGAGTAAAATACAATAAACTATGCAACGTCATTCTAAATCCAATATGGCGGACGCCTTAAGATAGCGTATTATTTTTTCCTCTTGATATGGGTATGAAATGAAAAGATTTGACGAGTAAAATATGATAAACTATGTAACGTCCTTCTAAATCCAATATGTCGGATGCCCTAGGATGGCGGATTATCTTTTTCTTCACAACTCCCTTGACATGGTTATCAAATGATAGGGTTTTGTCTGTCTGTCTGTCTGTAAAATACCTATTTTACTTAAAGACTAAAAAGTGGAAAATAAAATTATACAAAAAAAAATATTTTTAAAAACTAGCTTTTATTTAAAAAAAGTGTACTAAAAAGTAATAAATAACTTTTTAAAACTTATGCATGTGGAAACCAAAAGCTTTGGGGCGGTCAACTGATCAACTGTTCAATATTACTATATGACCGTCCCCAAAGCTTTTGGTTTCCAGATGCATAAATTATAAAAAAATATTTTTACTTTTTAGTACATTTCCTTAAAAATAGTTTTTCATTTTATTTAATCTGCTTTTGAGACTCGTTATGCTTTTTGCACCGCCAAGGAATCCCAATTTTGATAACCCCACAGAGAATGGCATCTAAAACTATTAACCCATGCTCTCCGTAGATGATCCATGAGAAATCTACTCGCTACTTGATGTATATTGATGCAATTTTTCTTAATTCACCTTTCCAACTGTGAGGGGAAATAGCAAAGTTTTGCAGCGTCATCCTTCGAAAACCCACAACCTGATTCTTCAAGGTATTATGATACGAATTATGATTCGTCCCAAGTGCGCGTGCACACTTTGTGCAAAGCACTATCAATGACTTCAAGTTAATTTCGTGTTTATTTGAGGGAAAAAATAATACTACCTGCGGCGCTGATAATTATTAACAATTAGATGGTGAAATAGAAATCAACATATTGAACCTAACCAGCCAGTAATGACGTCATTGATCCGTTATAGCCATCATGTTTTTAAGTAAACGTTTATTTCCCACTATTATCACAACTATTAAAATAGATAATGCCTGTAGACTTATAATGTGAGCACAAAGAAACCTACTTAAAGGTGTAGGGGAAAAATATTATAAAGCAATCTGGGGGGCCTCATCAGCTTCTAGTATATATACCAAATCCCAAGTTTCTGTTCTCTGACTAGCTTGCTTTACTTATTTTCTCTTATTTACCCCCACCCCTTCAACGGAATCATCTTTAAATATATTGTACTTCCAGATATCGTTATAATACATACCTGTACTAAATTTCAAGTAAATATCTCAAATTTATATTATCAACTCCTTTAGTGATGGAGTGATGTTGCCGGGGGAGGGGGAGGGGGATGAAAAATATAAAAAATATGAGGCCTTGGTTTTAGTATATACACGACATTCCAAGTTTCTGTACTTTTACCAACTTGCTTTACTAATTTTCCCCTATTTAACCCCCAACCCTTCGCCAGAATTAGCGCAATATATAATCCAATTCCAGATCTTATCATGATACATATGTGTACCAAATTACAAGTCGATATCTTAAACCGTTCCTGAGAAATCGTGTGTACAAAGAAAAGTTACAGACCGACAGACAAATTATTTTTTTGCTCAAATTTAAAATCTTGACGTTTTATGACATTTTAAGCCTATTTCAAACAAAAAAAAATGAAATTTATTTTACGATTACTATACTTTCACTCCACTACGTGGGTATGGAAGTAATTAAAAAAACCGCTGCCTAAGGAATCACTACTTCCACATCCAGATTATTCGTCCAAGTCACTTTAAAGGAAACATCTTGACTATATTTGCACTCTAGTATGTGGAAATTATTGGTCATAGAATTTTAATAATATTTGGATTAGATGTCATAGAAAAGTTTGAGGAGTTGGTTTCTACCATATACGTTAAAAATGAAGTTTCTAGTTTACCGTACTTATTTTCCACTATTTACAACCTACCAATGGAGTCATCTCAATCAGATGTCACTACAATACATATGTGTACTAACTTTCAAGTGAATATCTCAATTTGATGTTATCAATCCCATTAATAATGAAGCGGAGGTGGTAGAGTTTGAAAATTATTAGAAAGAAATCTGAGGCCTTGGTTTCTAGTATATACACCGAATCCCAAATTTCTGTAGTCTTACCAGCTTGCTTTACTTATTTTCCCCTATTTGCCCCTATTTAACCCCCAACCCTTCAACGGCATCATCTCAAATTATGATCTAGTTTGAGACGCCGTTATAATACATACGTGTACCAAATTTCAAATGAATATCTCAATTTTATTTTATCAACCCTTTTCATATTGGAGTAAGGGTGGTTGGGTTGAAAAATATAAGAAAATATTGAAAAATATTGTAAAAAAATCTGAGGCCTTAACTTCTAGTACATACACCGAATTTCAAGTTTCTGTACTCTTACAAGCTTGCTTTACTTATTTCCCCCTATTTAACCCCCAACCCTTCACCGGATTTCCTCAAAAAACAATCCAGTTCCAGATCTCGTTATAATATATACGTGTACAAAATTTCAGGTCAATATCTTAAACCGTTCCGGAGAAAGCGTGCGGACAAAAAAAAAGTTACAGACAGACCGACAGACAGACCGACAGACAGACAGAAATTTTTTTTCCGCTCAAATTTAAAATCTCGACGTTTCATGACATTCTAAACCTATTTCACGAATAAAAATTTTTGAAATTTTTTTTGCGATTACTATACTTCCAATCCACTACGTGGATGTGGAAGTAAAACTAATTATTTTATGAGTTTGATTTTGATCTACATATTATATTATATTTGATATTATATTATATTTGGTGACCAGGGTTTATTATTCTCTGAAGTTAAATTGGTTGTAATATTTTTTAAGTAGCCTGGTACTTAGGAAACATCCCAACTCGTATATAACTTTAATGTCGACCTGCCTAATAAACAAAATAAAGTTAAACAAAAGCTGTTTTCGTTCAACAGAGTGATTCGTAATCATAATAAACAGGATTTCAATGAACAGTAATTATATGATACAAAATTGCATGGTAGGTACAGAGACAACACATGAAACAGGTACCTTATGATTACGAATCACTCTGCTGAACGAAAGCAGCTAAAATTCCAATGCTATCACGAGATTTGCGATGTTGCCGTCGTAAACGGAGCTCACCTTCATCTAAAAGTTGAATCATGTAAAATAAAGCCAGACGCCCTCTGGCGTTGGTAGGGTGAACTAGAGGTGTATAAGATGTGATAAATTATGAAAATATGAGATCCGACCAAAAATTTTAAAATCAACGGTTATGGTCTAACCAATTAAAATGGCGGCGATATACACGCAAAACAAGACGAGATCCAAAATCGGATCTCACCTTTCAAAACGGATCTCAGGTTGTTAATGAAACTACTAAAACAGATCTCGACTTGTAGCGATATAAGTATATATATATATATATATATATATATGCAAGGAGTGGTGAGAATTTCCTTTTCAATGAAAATATTTCGACAGCTTTCATTATAATTCATGTTAAATATTAACCGGAGTATTCTTTTTTGTATTATAAAAATTCTTTAACAATGCTTGCCCCATGCTAATATATTGAAAGAGATATGCGAAAACATCATCGCAAATTAACGTTGGTTTAAGCCGAATTAGTCTAGGATTAATCAGCAGTGCAAAGGAAATTTTATTTAATTTAACGAAGGTTCAGTCTTAATTCTCTGATAAACAATATTGTAATTGGTCAAATTGTAAAGGAAACATATGGCAGCCCAATTTCTTCTGACTTTTAAACAGTTCAATTTAAACATACCTATTATGCGAATTTGAAACATATTTTATACTAGAAACAACTCAGTCTTTGTTTATTTCAACTAAAACGAATTCAGAACTTCTGCAATTCAGTTAAACGATGTGTAAAATGCATACATACCATTAGAATAATGAGGTTCTCTAAGTTATTAGTAGACTACTATATTATTCAAATTCAATTGACAAACATTCGTAAGCAAAACAGCATAACAATTGAATAATGGTGCATGAGCAAAGCTAAAGCATCTTTCAAACAGAGGAGATGGCCATACTCGATATTCATCTTTTAAAAATATATTTCAAAATCGGAAATTTCTTGGGTCTAACTCCATTGTGTTTACATCAGACTAATGTACGAAATAAACTGATCGCTAAATACTATTTGCTATTATTATTCAGCGCTCTTGTTGCTACAACAGTTGTCTCAATCATTGGAAGGCGTCGTTATATCTACGAAAATATGGCAACATCTCAAATAATTTTAGAGCTATTAGAATGCATAATAGAGTTCAGTTTCATGACTGTCAGTATACTTGGCGCAAATACGTACAATGCCCCATGGAAAACGATTTTCGAAAATATCTCAAAAATAGACAAAAATTTAGAAGGAGAACCGTTTACAATTAATACCATCAGGCACGGAGGCCAAATATTTTTTTGTCATGTAGCATTTTTTTCCATCGAGTTGTATGACATATTGTTACATAAGAATACATGGAAAATGTACATTATTTATAGAATAGCAAAGTATTACCAAATATTAATTTTGATCTTTATAATTCAAATAACAAATATGATGAAAAGAAGATATGATCAATTGGAAAAGATGATTAGAAACACATTTTTGACCAGCATCGAAGTACACATGTTGAAAAGAGATACACAACAACGAATAAGAAATATAAAATCACTATATAAATTGCTTAATAACACTGTACAAGGATATAACACCATTTTCGGAAAACAAATATTTCTCTTTCTGACTGCTATAGTCCTCTCATTTTTAAATTGTTACAACTGGACCTTATACGATGACTTGCATAACAATAAGGAGATTAAACTATACAACAGTATAATGCACATCATATTAGACCCACTAATGAATTGTGTAAGTACAAATTAAATTATTCCCAGGGATAACTTTACTGATCATGATTTAAGAATCAGTCAAAATCTGACAATTTCTCAACACAAACTGTTAGTAGTAGCAAAAGGCCCAAATGTCATGTCCATCAAGCTAAATAATAAACTCCCTAAAAACATAAAAAGCATAAATAGCATTCACCTCTTTAAGAGCACAGTTCGAGCCACTTTAGGTCACATTTTATTCCATAAATGAATATTTAAGTTGTAACAGTTTTCAAGAGCGTAGAGTAGTATTATTATGAGAAGATGCTTGGGGCGGAGCCAACGTGCGCGAATATTTTTACCAGTGACAGCATTATCTGGGGTAGAAGGATGTATAATAATTGTAATCAAATTTTCGAGGTCGAGGAGCTGTGTAATGCAGTAGATTAAAACCTCGTCACACTCTGGTTTTTACGATGAAGACATTTTTTACTGAAAATAAGCTTATTTCATTTAATTCAATCAGAAACGGCGAACACAACAAGTATACTGCAGCACAGACCCTGTGACTGCAGGTTGACAGTGCCACTGGATTCGAGGTCGAATATGACACAAATCGCCCTCACTGGCTTAGATCAATGAATGCACACAAACTCGTTTCTGCGCATCATTTTTTGCAAGCATCTTCTCATAATAATACTACTCTACTTAGTTATATTAGCAATTCTTTTCATTATTTATTTTCTGTATTCTGCTTACTATAATATGGTTTTGTCTAGAGTTATGTATTTTACTATATTTGACAATGACAATAAAGATATTATTATTATTATTATTATTTAATAAAAAAATAGCATTACACAAATAAATTCTCACACATTCTAGTACTAAACAGAGTATCTGGTGTACACATGATAATACACTGCCCTAAAAGAAGTAAAGAATCTTATCAAATTTTTGCTTTACATCAAGGTTTTTCTTAAATTAAACATTTTCCGGAAGATGCCGGAAGAGAAATTAACTTTGCAGACTTTTTTAGTTATTTATTATAGTCATACATAGCCATAGGGTGGTCGTGGGAATGTTAGAACCTCTATAAATTTCGTTAGTTTTGGAGTTATGTAGAAAAGTTCAAAAATAAAAGTTATAGAAAATCAAATGTTTTCCAAAATTCGTTTCAGAAAAACAATTGAAAGTCACATTTCGGAGATATGAACTTTACTTTATTATTATTTTTTTTAATGGAATATCCCGTCTATTTTTACATTATTTGAAAGGTCATAAAAAAGCTTTTTAATAATATATAAAACATAATATTTATCTCCAAAAAATTAGCTGTGGGAGACAAAAAGTCGTTAGTTACGTCAAGATATTTGTTGGTAACTAATTTCACTTTGCTTTACATAAAATGGAGAATTTCAATGATTTCCATATATTTTTCGGACTACCATGACTTAATACTCCAGTCGGTAAAGTAAAAAATACACTAGAAGCTCGCAAAAAATGTTATCTGCGATTTTCCTTCCGTAATTGTTAGTGCGAGGATTAAACGTCACAAAACCACAAAAATCAGTTCTGGGGGTGCCGCGCAACCCTCCCCTTCGGTGAAAAAAGTCTTATTTTACTGATAACTCGTTAACCGTTGAAGATATAAAAAATTGCTCATCATAAAAAAGAAAGCTTGACTAATTGCCTGAAAAAAAGTCCTCTTGTAATTTTCTTGTATATGCCGTGGTTTTCGAGGAAATCGATATTGACAAAAATTACAAAATTTGTATTTTTAATGCGCGCGAATTTTCGTTTATTTGAAATTTTTTGCGCGCGGCCTATAGAATAAATTGAAATGCTCGAAAACCAAACAAGCTATGAGGAAAAATCAAAATGGGTTTTATTAGTATATAATAACAATATAATATAGTTATCTCTTGATTTTTTTAGCATCTAAGTATTCACAGGCCTATAAAAAACAACTAACTATAATATAAGTTATAAATGCATTATCTTTTAGTTCAAGGTAGTACTTTAATGCAGAAAAAGTTAGGAATAAAATTATTCACATTTACAAATTTAGCAGCATGTTAAAGCTAGCCAAAAAAAATCCAAAAAGGCTGCATATTCAATTTTTTGATATTTTTTTAACACAATTTTTTAACTATTAAATGATTAGAAACAATAGTTATATGATGTATAAACTGGAAAAACATTCTTTGAGCTAAATTTTCAAGATGTTTGGGTCTTTTTTTTATTTTTAGGAAACAATACAAAAATTGGCCAAAATTTGGCTAACTTCAACATGTAAATGTGAATATTTTTATTCCTAACTTTTTCTGCATTGAAGTACTATCTTGAACTAAGAGATAATGCATTTATAACTTATATTAAAGTCAGTTACTTTTTATGGGCCTGTGAATAGTTAAAAGTGGAAAAAATCAAGAGGTAACTATATTATATTGTTATTTTTATATACTAAGAGACATCAATAGCCATCTGCCTTTGATTTCTAAAATTAAAAAAAAATGCTGAACTAGACGTAGACGTAATACATAATTATTTTATTGTTATCAAAAGTTTGACTTTTAATCGACACTTAGGACGATTTTCTATACCCCTTTTTGTAAAATGTTGTCTTTCTAAATCATTTCTAAAAAATATTTACAACAATAATAATTAAATTTCGTGAGTTATCTAAGAAAATTAGAAAGTGGACTGTGTTGTAATGAGGCATTTAGGTAATTTTGAAGTATTTAAAGAAATAAATTAAGTTTTTGTTTGTCTATTTTAAAATAAACTCGGAATTCCTGCAATTCCATTAAATTATGTATATAACACATCGGTACTAGATAGCCATTAAGAATAATGGGGTTCTTTAATCCATTATTGAACTACTATATTATGCAAATCCAATAAAAAACTTGACAAAACAGGGCATGTAACAATTAAATAATTGTACTTTAACAAAGCTAGAGCATTCTTTCAACAAAGAAATGTCTACATACGATATTCACCTTTTAAAATTATATTTCAAGGTTGGAAATTTCTTGGGGCTAACCCCATTGTGTTTAGATCAGACCAATGTAAGAAATAAACCAATCGCTACATGTTATTTGCTATTATTATTTAACGTTTTTGTGGCTGCATCAGTATTCTCTATCGTTGGAAGATACTACTATATTTACGAAAAAATGACAACATCTCAAATGATATTAGATTTATTAGCATTTTTAATAGAATCCGTCTTTATGATTGTGAGTCTAATAGGTGCAAATATGCAAGTCTCTCCATGGAAAATGATGTTCCAAAATATCTTAAAAATAGACAAAAATTTAGCAGCAGCACCATTTACAATTAATATCATCAAACACGGAGGACTAATATTAATTTATCATGTACTACTTTTCACCACCCAATTATATGAAATAATGTTATATAAAAATACCTGGAAATTGTATATTACTTATAGAATAGTAAAATGTTATCAAATATTTATTTCGATCTTAATAATTCAAATAACATATGCGATTAAAAGACGATATGACCAATTGGAGCAGATGACTAAAAGTACATTTTTGACCACCACTGGAACAAAAATGTTGAGAAGAGACGCACAACAAAGAATAAGAAATATAAAGTCCCTATATAAATTGTTATATAACACTGTATACAGATTTAATGTCGTTTTTGGAAAACAGATATTTCTCATTCTGGCTACTATAGTTCTTTCATTTTTAAACGATATTAACTGGGCCCTATACTATGGCTTAAGGAATAATGACAGGATTAAACTACACAGTACTTTAATCAACATTGTGTTAGACCCACTAATATATTGTGTAAGTAAAGATAAAATAAAAATAATACTTTCATATATTATTAAAATTCATTAACTTTATACATCCGACCTGACATTAAATAAGGTATCTATGATTTTTTAATATGTTGTATATGATTATAAATTAATGTTGAATCCATATTTACGACCTCGGCAAACCTTTGGATCTTGGTTAAAAATCCGAGAAACTTCGAGATTATTTACTTTTTCTCGGTTTTTGGCAATTTTGACCCCTAAAACCTACTGTTTTCGTAAAAACAATTTAATTCTTTTTGAAATTAGACTAAAATTGGTACCAGAAAGGACTCTGTAGGCCAAATACCCAAGTAGCACAATATATTGGCTGATCATTGTTTCTATATTGGCACAATATCAATTTATTTCTATTGATAAATCAACATTGTGCCAATATTAGTTCAATATTGTTGTTTGTTCTATAAATGTAATGTTGGTAACAAATATTATCCCAATATTGGTTGTCTAGTTTTAGCCATTATTGGAATATATCACTGTTGGCCCATTATTCCTATTTACAATATTTTATTACAACATTGGCCCTATATGATATTTATATTGGTTAGCATATTGGCATTTACATATATTTTCAATATTTTTTATTCCCTATAGGGCCCATATTTCTAACAAATATTAGGCAATTTGGAAATGCATCTCTATTACAATAAAACAGCTTTTAATAATTATAATTTATGTAAGTAATATACACCTATTCAAATAATATCCCATGAATTTTTTTATTATACTCTTGGCCAATAAGATGGATAATTTTGGTATCACTGTATTAGTTATCGAATTTTGAACAACTTTCGAAACATCCATCCGTCACGTTTCTCGCAAGAACAATAACTCTGTGGGAAGTTAGTGCGTTAACTCAAGAAAGAACCCTATTATTTAAAAAAAAATAAATAATCAGTAAATGTAATAGTTATTACACATTTTAAGTAAAAAATTTAGATGTGAAGAGTGTTGCAATTTTTTACAGATTCCACATACTCAAAAATATTGTATTATATATTACGAGTCTTTCACCCACCAAGCTGGTACCATCTCAAATGATATTAGATTTATTAGCATTTTTAATAGAATCCGTCTTTATGATTGTGAGTCTAATAGGTGCAAATATGCAAGTCTCTCCATGGAAAATGATGTTCCAAAATATCTTAAAAATAGACAAAAATTTAGCAGCAGCACCATTTACAATTAATATCATCAAACACGGAGGACTAATATTAATTTATCATGTACTACTTTTCACCACCCAATTATATGAAATAATGTTATATAAAAATACCTGGAAATTGTATATTACTTATAGAATAGTAAAATGTTATCAAATATTTATTTCGATCTTAATAATTCAAATAACATATGCGATTAAAAGACGATATGACCAATTGGAGCAGATGACTAAGAGTACATTTTTGACCACCACTGGAACAAAAATGTTGAGAAGAGACGCACAACAAAGAATAAGAAATATAAAGTCCCTATATAAATTGTTATATAACACTGTATACAGATTTAATGTCGTTTTTGGAAAACAGATATTTCTCATTCTGGCTACTATAGTTCTTTCATTTTTAAACGATATTAACTGGGCCCTATACTATGGCTTAAGGAATAATGACAGGATTAAACTACACAGTACTTTAATCAACATTGTGTTAGACCCACTAATATATTGTGTAAGTAAAGATAAAATAAAAATAATACTTTCATATATTATTAAAATTCATTAACTTTATACATCCGACCTGACATTAAATAAGGTATCTATGATTTTTTAATATGTTGTACATGATTATAAATTAATGTTGAATCCATATTTACGACCTCGGCAAAGCTTTGGATCTTGGTTAAAAATCCGAGAAACTTCGAGATTATTTACTTTTTCTCGGTTTTTGGCAATTTTGACCCCTAAAACCTACTGTTTTCGTAAAAACAATTTAATTCTTTTTGAAATTAGACTAAAATTGGTACCAGAAAGGACTCTGTAGGCCAAATACCCAAGTAGCACAATATATTGGCTGATCATTGTTTCTATATTGGCACAATATCAATTTATTTCTATTGATAAATCAACATTGTGCCAATATTAGTTCAATATTGTTGTTTGTTCTATAAATGTAATGTTGGTAACAAATATTATCCCAATATTGGTTGTCTAGTTTTAGCCATTATTGGAATATATCACTGTTGGCCCATTATTCCTATTTACAATATTTTATTACCACATTGGCCCTATATGATATTTATATTGGTTAGCATATTGGCATTTACATATATTTTCAATATTTTTTATTCCCTATAGGGCCCATATTTCTAACAAATATTAGGCAATTTGGAAATGCATCTCTATTACAATAAAACAGCTTTTAATAATTATAATTTATGTAAGTAATATACATCTATTCAAATAATATCCCATGAATTTTTTTATTATACTCTTGGCCAATAAGATGGATAATTTTGGTATCACTGTATTAGTTATCGAATTTTGAACAACTTTCGAAACATCCATCCGTCACGTTTCTCGCAAGAACAATAACTCTGTGGGAAGTTAGTGCGTTAACTCAAGAAAGAACCCTATTATTTAAAAAAAAAAAAAATAATCAGTAAATGTAATAGTTATTACACATTTTAAGTAAAAAATTTAGATGTGAAGAGTGTTGCAATTTTTTACAGATTCCACATACTCAAAAATATTGTATTATATATTACGAGTCTTTCACCCACCAAGCTGGTACCATCAGGAGAAGATTAACAATAGAAATGTGAATTATATTTATTTTCAATAAATTGTGAATAGTATCTTATAAAATGTGTAACAATTATATAGAAATTTCCATTTCATATTTTATTTCTTTAAAAGTATGTTGTTGAGAACTAGAACACTTTGATATTTACTCAGTAAGATAAGTTCAAGCAATTTTCTTCAATTTCTGAAGCACTTATATATCTTTAAATTAATATGAATGCAATGAAATTTGAAAATATTCAAATAAAGGTACAATTAAAGTGGCACCTCTCTGCGGCAGTGCGGTTGCATGCGCGAACTGTCAGATATTATCAACATATTGCCGTTGCCAACTGTTAGGTACGCAACATATCTTTACTTGAGATTTGTAATACACAAGTATTTTAATATAGTATTGTGAACCTCATATATTTTGTTTTATTTATTGTACAGTAATATTATGATATTAAAATTGTGAGGAAGGTAAACAGTGAATCTTTAAAGTAAGCAACACTTTTTTATCTATTTGAATGGTTTGAGGTACTTATTAATTTTTAAAGTTCAGGGTAATCAATTTGTTACTAACATAATTTCATGCATCATTAAAAAGCAGATCGGGTTGGGGCTGTCTTTCTTGGGCTTGTAAAATTAAGATACGATTCCAAAATTATCTCAGATATTAGAATAGGGGCAACGGAAGAGTTGAATTTCAAATACTGGTACAATAACGACTGACAATCTTGGCCAAATATGCTATTTTTAGTTGGGACAATATTTTGATACCTTGTTGGTCCAACATTTGAAAACAATCTTGGACCGATATTCCAAGAAGTCCACATTTTTTTATTGGCCCAATATGTAGAAACTAGTTTGGCCCAATATATCTGCTATATTGGATCAATATTGGAACAATATTGATGTGCTACTTGGGTAGCCTCCACTATTCAAAGTTTTGCATATTTTGCCATTTTTATTAATTTTTAACTTAAAAATCTGTGAAACACCTACATATCTCTACATAAAATATATATCTCTCTGTATTTAGGTATATACATAATATATCACCTCAGAAAAACATTATTTATGTTTTGACTCTGGAGGGCAATCTTATGAACTGAAACCGGAAAAATTGCTAAAAATGACGAAATATGAGAAATTTACCAAACTTTGAACAGCGGTGTCTAGGAGACTATTAGAACTACAGAGTTCGTTGCTTTTGCCGAAAAGTAGGTCTTAGGGATCAAAATCGACAAAAACTGAAAAAGGCAAAAATCTCGAAGTTATTTGGATTTTTCACCAAGGCCCGGAGGTCTGGAGAGGTCGTAAACTTGGATTTAATATTAATTTATAATCCTATATAACAAATAAAAAAACCACAGATACCTCATTTGATGTCAGGTCCTCCTTTTTGATGACAATGTTACTGGACTATTACAGAAAAATGTGATTTTAGCAGACAACTTTCATATCTGCTATTCATTCTGAAATTAATAATAATATATTTTTATCTGTAAGACGATACTGAGAAACCTCCCCTGATGGCCTTTCTGTGAGTCTCAAACATATATTAGAAATACCCACATAAGGGAGGTTTCTCAGTAAGAATGTATTATTTATTATCAGACCCCGGCTGTTATGATGTAAAAGCCAGAATCGGCTTTGCGCAATATGAACTGCATAAACATTTTCATGCGCAATAATACAATATATTATCTTATAACTGTATGTAGTGAATTCCATAATATTTAAAGGTAAATGGCTCCGAAAGGGTTATAGGTAATACTTTGATGCACTTATCGTTGGATGCACAAACACAAACTTAATAACTATGCCTTATTAGAATAGAAAAAATGTATTATTTGCATTTGTTCCAAATGGTCCGAAGTTAAACTCAGGCGCCTGTCACTAAATATCCACTTGTGCTGTCAAACGTCAATATGTTGTTCAACGTCTAACGATGTAATCGGCACATTTAAAACAAGCTAACCGTTATACTCTTCGCCGATTTACTGCACTTTTTATATAATTGTTGCACATTCTGTAGGATACTCTTCGCAGTATTTTTGTAAATAATATTAGTTTTAGACATTTTTAGTTTAATTACAAAACATTAAAGGAATTATGTAAATAATTTTTTTTTATTTATCAATCGATTTTGCTCAAAAATAGGGTCCTTCCTCTAGCTAACACTAACTCATTGTCCAAATTTCAATACAATCGGACTTTTCGTTCTTAAGTTATAGTGCTTACAAGAAACGTGACGGACGGACGGACTGACAGACGGACAGACAGATGGACGAATGGACATTTTGAAAGTTGTTCAGAATTTGATCACCAACACAGTGATATGAATTTTTTTCTCTACGAGCAATATTACCGGTTTTAGAAATGTGCCGATCGAATGCAATATACTCTTCGTTTTGTATTTTAAAAATAATAATAATAATATTTATTTTCCACTGTGACAATGTACAGTGCATGGGATTTGTCAATTAGTGCAAGAATTCAGACACTTTATAATAACATTTATCAATTAAAAATGTTTTTAAATTTCTCTTAAAAATATACAAATTTAGCCCTTAAAAATATTTTAAAACTTATTAAAGTCGAATATTTTTGTTATGATAAAGAAGTGCGGAAAATTTTATTTCATTACATTATTTATGACCAATCAGGCCTAAAATTCAATTTTTCCATTTTTCTTTAACGAAAACTCACGTTAATTAGATAGGAGAAATAGCTCTTGAAGCTTGGGTAATGAATCAACCCCTGGGGCAAAGGACACTCCCCTGAGATCAATAGTCTAGTCACCCAGTTGGATTGACCCTCTGGGACCCAAAGACCACCTTCTTTTGTAAAGAGTTTCCGTCTTGGAATCAAAAGTCATCCAATAGTCTCCTAAAGAGCAAGAAGGCACGCACTGGGGTCAAAAGATATCCAAATAACTCTTCACATTGGGATCAACTAGTAATAAAATATAATTTAGTTTTAAATTTAAAAAGCCAGTATCAAACATCTCATTAATAGTAATATGCATACCGTTATACTTATATATAGTATATATGTATATGTACATATGTATATTGTTTACGCATACATTAGCTGTTCCCATATATCTTTTAAATTGAGAACTTAATTTCATTTCATTATTAGTTATTGCCTCCTCATAAATGTGAAATTAATATAAAAAAAAAATAAGAATAAGATTAGTATTGTGGTGGTAATCCCAGGTTGAATATTAGTCCAGTTGGTAAAGTAAAAAATACATCGGAAGCTCTCAAAAAATGTTATCTGAGATTTTCCTTCCGTAACTGTTAGTGCGAGGATTAAACATCACAAAACCACAAAAATCAGTTCTGGGGGTGCCGCGCAACCCCCCAAAAAAAACACGCTTTCGGTGAAAATAGCCATATTCTACTTACGACTCGTTAACCGTTGAAACAAATTGCTTATTATAAGAAAGAAAGGTTGACTAATTTCCTAAAAGTCAAATTTGTATTTTTAATGCGCGCTAATTTTCGCTTATTTGAAATTTTTTGCGTGCGTAGAAAAAATTGAATTGCTCGAAACCAAACAAGCTAGGAAGAAAAATCAAAATGGGTTTAAAAGGGTATATAATATACTCTCTTGTGTTGCCATTTTTGAGGGATATTGAATTTATTAGTATATAAAAATAACAATATAATATAATTATAAACAATATTTGAAAGCTGTGTCACGTATGGAGCTGAACTGTGGGTAATCAATAAAAATATACAAGACCGACTCATTTCGACAGAAATAGATTTTTGGAGATGTAGTGCTGGAATATCCCGCACTCAACATATTAGAAACAATGTAATAAGACATTCATTACTCAAGCTTTCAAAGCTACTCCTCCTATCTAATTAGGGTGAATTTTCATTAAAAAAATAAAAAAATTGAATTTTGGGCCTGACGCACAGGGTTTGGAAATTTTTAATTTACCTTAAAAATTGTTTTATTTGGTCACAAATAATGTGGCAAAATAAAATTTTCTGCACCTCTTTATCATAAGAAAAATACTTGACTTTAAAATTCAAAAATATTTTAAAGGGCCTTAGTGGGGCCCAATAGAGCCCAAAAAAATTGAGGCTATAGGTCCTTGGGATTGCTAAATGCATTCATTTTTTCAGAATTTTAAATTGATTACATTTAAAAAAAAAAAATTAAAACTGAAGTGGGCCTTCTCTTGGGCAGGGGGGCAATTTTGATATACGGACTCTGTGGACCTTATTTTTTTAGTCCCAAGAAACGATCCTATCAGGTTTATTCCAAAATCAGCGTCAATGGGGCATTTCACCTATCTTATTCCGAGGTACCCTATAAAGAGTACTATAAAGTACTGCAATTCAATTGAACTATACATATAAAATGCATATTGGAAGCCCATTAGAATAACGAGGTCTTTTAATTCATTATGAATCTACTATATTATTCAATTCAATAGAGAATTATTTACTGTGAAAACAAGGCACACAACAATTGAATATTGTGCATTAACCAAGCTACAACAAACAAAGAAATATGGTACTTGATATACGCCTGATAAAAAAATATTTCAAAGTTGGACATTTTTTGGGGCTAACTCCACTGAGTTCAGAATCTTCCAATATAAGAGTTAAACGCATCACTACATGCTATTTATTATTATCATTTATCCTCTTTCTTTCGGCATCCATTTTTTGTATCATTGGAAGAATAAATAGCGTCTACGTAAATATGACAAAGTCTGAAATGATTCTAGATCTCATACAATTCATAATAGAGTTCAGTTTTATGATTGTCAGTCTATTAGGTGCAAAAATGCATGATGTCCCATGGAAAATGATCCATCAAAATATCACGACAATAGATAAACATTTGAAAAAGAGAAAATTTAAAATTAACCTCATGAGGTACGGAACGCAAATATTTTTGTGGCATGGAACATTTCTGCTCATTGAAGTGTATCTAATAATGGCTTCTGGAAACTGGTATAGGTATTACTTTACCCATAGACTGACGAGCTATTACCAATTATTTATCTTGACTTTAATACAACAATTAATGAATATGATAAAAAGAAGATATGATCATTTAGAAAAGATGATTCAATGTACATTTTTGACCACTGTTGAAATAAAATATTTGGAAAGAGATATACAACAAAGAATAAGAAACATAAAGTCACTATATAAATTGTTAAATAACACTGTACGAGGATTTAATACCATTTGTGGGAAACCAATATTTCTTATTTTAGTAACTATAGTGCTTTCAATACTAAATGGCTACAACTGGGCTTTATATTATGACGAAATACATAGTAAAATGAGTGATATAAATACTATTATTAACGTATTGAATCCACTACTTTATTGTGTAAGTAAAGCATAAATCAAATTAACTTTAACAATAATTACAAACCGACAATGCAACCTTGATATTTGAAGATGAATTTTCAAAATGTTAAAAGTGACGATTTGTTATTTATATATTTCATAGCCATGTGAGACATTAAATTATCTTTATTTTATTTTTACTTATTTTGTCTCTGAGGATAGGCAATCAGCTGATACAAAAATCTATGGAATAATTTGTCACAAATTCCTTCGTCGTCCTTTAACAGAATCTTATAATAAAGGGCTCTTTAAATTTCCATTCAGTTCCATTATGATTCTGTATGACTATTTCTCAAATTCTCCCCTTCTAGCACAACTTTTATGTTCGTTAAGCCTTACATCGAAAAATCTAGATTATTCCCCAACATACAAACACAATTTTTATAATTTTGAACAATATTTACATGAGTAGTTTTTGATAAAAGAGATCTTAATATGGTGAATATGGTAAATCGATTATTTATTAGAACACTTTTTATAAATTGCCTCTTATGAGTTAAAATTTCATTTGAAGAAATTAGTTTAGCTGTCATAAATATTTTACAATACTTTATTAGTAATAGTAGAAGATATCTAAGAAAGGTAATTCATTATTGTATTTTAATTTTGATATGCCTCATTATATACGTATTATACAGATTCAGCAAATTTAGTTTAAGGTACATAAACTTGTTTCTGTGCAGATAAACCACGCCTTGTCGTAGAACAATGCAGGGCATTGGTATAAAACAACAGCGCTATCGCTTGACCGAGTCGAGTTGAGAACAGCGCACCCATTCTGCTTTTAGTGTAGCTGTTTAGACATGTGGCAATAAAATAAATTAATCTCAGTTTCGTTATTAAAATGCTGTGTGTTTATACAACTGCAGAAAAAGTGCAGATTGTGAAGTGGTACTTCGGGGGCCATTCCACTGAAGACACAATAAATTTTTTTACTGTGGCATATCAAGACAGACCAATCCCCTCAGCTAGCATAATTTCATATATTATTAAAAAATTTGAGAATTTCGGGTGTGTCGTGAATTATTGTAAAAAATGCTGTCAACCCGAACCCCGTCATCAACAAATGAGCGAAGAACGTGAAATTCACAAAACTAATGTCTGTGCACTTGTTGAAACTAGTGAACCTTGGTCTAGCAAGCAAATTGCTGATGAAGTTGACATGAAGGAAAGAACTGTAAGAAATATTTTGAAAAGAAATGGGTACAGTTGTTTTAAAGTTCAAACAACGTAAGAAATATTTCCCGAGGACAATTTCAAACGCATGGAATTTCGTGAAATCATGATAAATAAAGTGAGTGAGAATGAAAACTTTTTAAAGAATATATTATTTACAGATGAATCATCCTTTTCATTACATAGGAAACACAATCCACCCGTAGTACGATATTGGTCTCGGAAAAATAAACATTTGAGTGTCGCTGTGCGAACTCAGTATCCTCAAAAGTTGAACGTTTGGATGGGAATTTTAGACAATCATGTTATAGGCCCACTGCTAATCAATGTCAATTTAAATGGCAATAAATATTTAGAGCTTTTACAAAACCAAATAATTCTTGCAGTTCAAAATCTTCCTGTCAACTTTGACGACATTTGGCTTCAACAAGACGGCTGCCCAAGTATTAATTTTCTGGAAAGAACCTTTCCCAATCGTTTAATAGCTACGAGGGGAATGATAAAATGGCCCCCCAGGTCACCTGATCTAGCATCCCATGATTTCTTTCTGTGGGGCTTTTTAAAGGAAACCGCGTACAAACATTCATTTGAGCGAGCCAATAATTTAGTTGAATTACGGGAAAAACTTATCCAACTTTGTGCAAGCATTACTCCAAATCAACTCAATGATATGAGAGGTTCATTGTATAATCGGTATGGCTATTGTTTGGCACAAGAAGGTGGTTTGTTTGAATCCTTACTTCATTAATTTATTGTTTGATAATTATTAGTTGATTTTAGTATCTGAGGGTAATTTAATTTAATTTTAATGTTCTATTTCTGTAATTTAATAAGAATAATTTATTTTTTGATAATTGTTAGTTGATTTTAGTTTCTGAGTTATTCAATATTATTTTAATGTTCTATTTTCATTTCGGTTTTAATAAGAATTATTATTTTATTCCCATAGCATTTACGGTTAAAAAAGAAACTGCAGAAATGCTTTCAATAGAAGAAATTATTTGGCAAAAATGTGACAAATAGCTTATTCGCTTTTGACGAAGAGATATTGTCTCGTTTCGTATTAGAAATTATTACCTACGTCCGCACCCATCCTTAGTCCATGCCGTACTAAATTTAATTCATTGTGTGCCTCTGCTTTCAAGATTTATGGAACTAGCGGGGCGTGGTCAATTACATCGTTATTCCTATACCCTAAACTGCATTTTCCGAACCTGTATAAGTTTTTACGGGGGTTAGTTACCGCCCCTTGCAGGATGCAGTCAAGGCAATTGAAGGAGGTTCTCGTTAATGTACTGCAACCATTCTGCAGTAAAAACAAGAAACACTTGTTCTCCCAGATCTCCTTTCACCCCTGTGTTCCTCATCGAGCAGGGGGTAGTTTATACCCTTCTGAAGGCTTGATTCCAGGGCGGCACTCACACTTTACCATATTTTTTGCATTCTCAAAAGCTTATAAGCTAGAAGCTTTTATGACACAGTTCTATGTTCTATCGAAAAAAATATGGTCCTATTTATTTTATTCTTGTAGATGCCACACAACAAGTTTGTCTCAAACGAATACTGGTCTCGAGTCTTGATTGTAAACTGGGGATTACTGTCATACCACCAGCGACAATTTTACAAACTGACAGTTCGATTTGAAGACAATGTCGCCTCATCAGAAAAAAATATTATGTCTTCTAATTTTCCCTGTATTAAAGAGCAAAATAAAACCGTTTATTATAATCAGTTTCTTTTAATGTATGAACAAACTGCGGTTTGTAGGCATGATATTTATTTCTTTTTAAAATACTTGCCATTGTAGGTACCTCTACTTACATCAGTTTGTATCAAAGACATTCTTTTTTGCAATGAAATCACTTGCAATTCCGTGTTATTATCTGCAATCCGCTCCTGGTGTTTTTTATTAAAATTATTATGAACACTTCCAGAAGTCTTAAATTTATTTACAATTCTCGTAACTGTTGAATGATGGATATTTCTATTCGGATGTCTGTTGTTAAAAATAACTGCTGCTTCTCGATGAGTTTTATAACGATGTCCCACAATCAAAACTATTTCAATTTTCTCCTCAGAAGTTAATAGAGGTGCCATTACTTGTATTTTATAAATTCTAACTAGCGTTTTGACGTTTGCTATCAAAAATTCATTGGTTTGTCACTACATCCTAGATTAAATGTCGGCATGTAGGCATAAATTTATCAATGCTAATTACAGAGAAGAGTTTGTAAAAATAAAAATCTGTTTTTTCATGGTAGATGGATAATATTGGATATCTGACCGTAGTTTTCAATTAGGATAAACTTTTCTTAATAACGATTGTTGATATTGTAATAAATATAGGTACTTACTCTTGAGCAAATGTTAAATTTTTCGACAACCCTCGTATACGACTGCAAAAAATTGATATCTGATTATTTCATTTTGGGTTTTGGGCGATGCAAAACTTTTCATCAAGAATAACTTTTTTCATAAAACCGATAATAAAAAAAAAATCCCATATGGTGCCAACTTAGTTGGACACACTGTAGATCAGAACTTCTGTAATTTTTTTAAAGTTCAAGTATTTTTTTACTGAATTATGTTTCAACTGTTTTTTTTTCAAATGTATGCCAATGCTCATACCTACCAAAATGATTTCAAAAAATTGAAATTTTGCAAAACCAATTTTCTTAGATAATCTGCAAACAAAATAGTTGCTATAATTAATTTATTTGAAAATTTTAAAAATTACTAGTCTACACTACTTCTGTAAATTGTTCCTACAATTCAATTAAACGATGCATAAAGTGCATGCTAGAAACCCATTAGAATAATGAGGCTCTCTAATTCATTATGGATCTGTTATTCAAACTGAAACACTTGTTCTGGGAACAATTCATAGAAGAATTAAATACTTGTGCATTAGCAAAGACAAAGCATACTTCAAACAAGGAAATATGATCACACTCGATACACGTCTTATAAAAAAATATTTCATTGTTGGAAATTTTTTGGGACTAACCCCACTGAGTTTACAATGCACCAATACAAGAGTTAAACTAATTCCTACTTGCTACTTATTATTATTATTTAGCCTCTTTGCTACGGCATCAGTTTTTAGTATCATTGGAAGACTGACTAGTGTCTACGGAAAAATGACAATATCTCAAATGATATTAGATCTTATACAATTCATAATAGAGTTCAGTTTTATGACTGTCAGTCTAATAGATGCAAAAATACACAACACCCCATGGAAAACGATCTTTCAAAATATCAAGAGAATCGACAAAGATCTGAAAAGAAGACAGTTTAAAATTAATATCGTCAGGCATGGAACACAAATATTTCTCTGGCACGGGACATTTCTATTCATTGAAGTGTATGAAATTTTATCAGATTTTACAAACTGGTCTAAATATTACCTTACATATAAACTGGCAAAATATTACCAACTATTCATCTTGATTTTAATACATCAATTAACGAATATGATAAGAAGGAGATACGATTACCTGGGAGAGATAATTCAATGTACATTTTTCACCACTGTAGAAATAAAAACTTTGGGAAGAGATACACAACAAAGAATAAGAAATATAAAGTCACTATATAAATTGTTAAATAACACTGTACGAGGCTTTAATATTATTTGGGGGAAACAAATATTTCTTATTTTGACCATTATAGTGCTCTCGCTTTTAAACGGCTACAATTGGGCACTATATCATCATGAAATGAAGAGTGAAATGTTTCATGTACATCATACTATTATTCACGTTATATTGAATCCACTATATTATTGTGTAAGTAAAAATTAAATTAAAACAATTTTAATCTGTTCTAATGTTTACAAAAAACTCCACAAAAATTGGTGGATCTGTTTTAAAATTATGAGAGAAGAGACAAAACAACAAAATCACACTTTAAACACATACATCCGCTCCATTCTATCGGGGGTAAAATAGTATTTAGCAAACGAAAACGCATTACATGGGAAACCTTTTTATAAATCAAGTCAATTTTGATTTCGTCAATAATCACGTGATTGTCGTTACTTTGACTTTATTTTTAAAACATGCCAAGAATTAGTGTTATTTCTCAAAATTTCGATAAATGTTAATAGTACGGCAGCCCGTTACCAAAAACCCCTACCAAAACAGCGAGATTTATCGCAGAGAAACTATAGATTATGAAATTCTAAGACACTTTTTCATACGACAAAAGTTCGAAAAATGATACATGCGGCTGCCAGACAACTTTCCGTCTGTCAATAAAAATGTCATAATTTTTATACCACAGCGAGGCAGTTCTCGAATAATTCTCATCTTATTTATAAAGTGGGTTGTATAAAACGATAAAAAAATGTGAACTGCCGATTTCCGGCCGCAGCAGCGCGAAATCGAATGGAGTCGCATATATACGTTCGGGGTGCTGGCACGAAAAAAACGGGGGTCTGGAAAAAGTTACGGCAATTAATATGAAATAGTGTCAAAATACGGTTAAATTTTAAATAATTTGACATTCAAAATTTTACAAAAAAGTCAAAGTCAAGTATATTTTTATTGAATTGTGTTTCAATTGTTTTTTTCAAATGTATGCCAATGCGCATATCTACCAAAATGATAAAAAAAAACTGAAACTTTGTAAAACCAATATTATTAAATAACCTGCAAACAAAATAGTTTCCTATAATTAATCTATTTGGAAATTTAAAAAATTACTAGTCTACATTACTTCTGTAAATTGCCATCCTGCAATTAAATTAAACGATGCATAAAATGTATGCTAGAAACCCATTAGAATAATGAGGCTCTCTAATTCATTATGGATCTGTTATTCAAACTGAAACACTTGTGGGAGCAAGTCATAGAAGAATTAAATACTTGTGCATTAACAAAGCCAAAGCATACTTCAAACGAGGAAATATGACCACACTCGATACACGTCTTATAAAAAAATATTTCATTGTTGGAAATTTTTTGGGACTAACCCCACTGAATTTACAATGCACCAATACAAGAGTTAAACTAATTCCTACTTGCTATTTATTATTATTATTTAGCCTTTTTGCTACGGCATCATTTTTTACTATCATTGGAAGACTGAGTACTGTCTACGGAACGATGACAACGTCTCAAATGATATTAGATCTTATACAATTCATAATAGAGTTTAGTTTTATGACTGTCAGTTTAATAGGTGCAATAATACACAACGCCCCATGGAAAATGATCTTTCAAAACATCAAGAGAATTGACAAAGATCTGAAAAGAAGACAATTTAAAATTAATATTGTCAGGCACGGAACACTAATATTTCTCTGGTATGGAACACTAATATTTCTCTGGCATGGAACATTTTTATTCATTGAAGTGTATGAAATTTCGTTAACTATGACAAAATGGCCTGAATATTACCTTACATATAGACTCACAAAATATTACCAACTATTCATCTTGATTTTAATACATCAATTAACGAATATGATAAAAAGAAGATACGATTGCTTGGAAAAACTAATTCAATGTACATTTTTCGCCACTGTAGAAACAAAAACTTTGAGAAGAGATATGCAACAAAAAATTAGAAATATAAAGTCACTGTATACATTGTTGTAACACTGTACGAGGATTTAATGTTATTTGGGGGAAACAAATATTTATTATTTTGACCACTATAGTGCTCTCGCTTTTAAACGGCTACAATTGGTCACTATATGAGGATGGAATGAAGACTGAAATGTTTAATGTACAACATACTATTATTCACATTATATTGAATCCACTACATTATTGTGTAAGTAAAGATTAAATTAAAACAATTTTAACCTGTTCTAAAACATGTTTCAATGTTTACAAAAAACTCCACCAAAATTGGTGCATCTGTTTCAAAATTATGAGAGAAGAGACAAAACAACATACTTTAAACACATACATCCGCTCCATTCTATCGGGGGTAAAAATAGTATTTAACAAACGAAAACGCATCACATGGGAAACCTCTTTATTAATCAAGTCAATTTTGATTTCGTCAATAGTTTTTCTTAAGAAATAATCAAGTCATTGTCTTTACTTATCATATTTGACATTATTTTGAAAACATGCCAAGAATTGGTGTTATTTCTCAAAATTTCGATAAACGTTAATAGTACGGCAGCTCGTTACCAAAAACCCCTACCAAAACAGCGAGCTTCATCGCAGGGAAACAATAGATTATGAAATTCTAAGACACTTTTTCATACGACAAAAGTTCGAAAAATGATACATGCGGTTGGCAGACAACTTTCCGTCTGTCAAAAAAAATGTCATAATTTTTACACCGCAGCGAGGCAGTTCTCGATTACTTCTCATTAAAAATTATGAACAAGACATGAATTAATCGAGAACTGCCATTTTCCATTGGCCTAAGTTCCAATAATATCAGTCAAAATCATATCAGAGCAGCAGGCTAACTCTTTCTTATTTATAAAGTGGGGTGTATAAAACGACAAAAAAATGTGAACTGCCGATTTCCGGCCGCAGAAGCGCGAAATCGAATGGAGTCGCATATATACGTTTGGGGTGCTGGCACGAATAAAACGGGGGTCTGGAAAAAGTTACGGCAATTAATATGAAATAGTGTCAAAATACGGTTAAATTTTAAATAACATGACATTCAAAATTTTGCAAAAAAGTTAAAGTCAAGTATATTTTTATTGAATTGTGTTTCAATTGTTTTTTTCAAATGTATGCCAATGCTCATATCTACCAAAATGATTTAAAAAAATTGAAATTTTGTAAAACCAATTTTCTTAAATAATCTGCAAACAAAATAGTTCCTATAATTATTAATCTATTTGAAAATTTAAAAAATTACTAGTTTACACTACTTCTGTAAATTGTTGTCCTACAATTCAATTAAACGATGCATAAAATGCATGCTAGAAGCCCATTAGAATAATGAGGCTCTTTAATTCATTATGGATCTGTTATTCAAACTGAAACACTTGTTGTGGGAACAAGTCATAGAAGAATTAAGTACTTGTGTATTAACAAAGCCAGAGCATACTTCAAACGAGGAAATATGACCACACTCGATACACGTCTTATAAAAAAATATTTCAATGTTGGAAATTTTTTGGGACTAACCCCACTGAGTTTACAATGCACCAATACAAGAGGTAAACTAATTCCTACTTGCTATTTATTATTATTATTCAGTCTTTTTGCTATGGCATCAGTTTTTACTATCATTGGAAGACTGAATACTGTCTACGGAACGATGACAACGTCTCAAATGATATTAGATCTTATACAATTCATAATAGAGTTCAGTTTTATGACGGTCAGTCTAATAGGTGCAAAAATACACAACGCCCCATGGAAAATGATCTTTCAAAACATCAAGAGAATTGACAAAGATCTGAAAAGAAGACAATTTAAAATTAATATCGTCAGGCACGGAACACAAATATTTCTCTGGCATGGAACATTTTTATTCATAGAATTGTATGAAATTTCGTTAAGTACGACAAACTGGATTAATTATTACCTTACGTATAGACTCACAAAATATTACCAACTATTCATCTTGATTTTAATACATCAATTAACGAATATGATAAAAAGAAGATACGATTGCTTGGAAAAAATAATTCAATGTACATTTTTCACCACTGTAGAAACAGAAACTTTGGGAAGAGACATGCAACAAAGAATAAGAAATATAAAGTCACTGTATAAATTGTTAAATAACACAGTACGAGGATTTAACATTATTTGTGGGAAACAAATATTTCTTATTTTGACCACTATAGTGCTCTCACTTTTAAACGGCTACAACTGGACTCTATATCATGACGGAATGCCGATTGAAATATTTGATGTACAACATACTGTTATTCATGTTATATTGAATCCACTACATTATTGCGTAAGTAAAGATTAAATTAAAATAATTTTAACCTGTTCTAATATATTTTTAAGTTTACAAGAAACTCCACCAAAATTGGTGCATTTGTTTTAAACTTATGAGAGATGAGGCAAAGCAACAAAATCACACTTTAAACATTTACATCCATCCCATTTTACCAAGTGTAGAAACAGTATTTAGCAACGGAATACTATTTACAATCTTTATATGCATACATATACAGGTTGATTCACGTACGCCGTTCGTTAGAAGTTTTCAACTTGCAGTTCGATTACAAACTTGAAACTTTGTGTGCCATAATGATCATGCCCGTTCTACCTAAAATACTTTCAGTTCCCCAGCTATACAGGGTGTGCCAAAAGTCGGTACCAACTTTCTTATTTTAAATGAAAACATATTTTTTTTTTACATGGTGTGATTGGCATTTCAATTCTGAGTTTAGACAACCCAAGTTATGATAACTTATTTGTTACTGTTTGAAACATGTCAGTTTTTTTGGAAAAATTTATTTTGTTAATTTCTTCATTTGCTGTTACTATTTGTTATTTTAATATGATTTTTGAATAAAAATTCGAATTAAACAATTATATATTTTCAAAGCCTACTACCCTTGAGGCAAAAAAATAACATTTCTCAAATACAGCTGAAGATATGCATAGATATTTTTAAGTAAATTTTTAGAGTCGCCATTTGTTTCCATGGGCATACTTGAAAAACTAAGCAGTATCTGGTAAGATAAGGTATTTCTTGATTTTTATTAAATAACTTCGATGGAGGTTGAAGTCAGGTATAGGGAATGCTTAAGTAACTCACCCTAAAATTAAATTTTTGTTCGAATGATGTCAAAAAGAATAGTAGGTGCCATTCGAAAAAATCGACTGACGATTTTTCATTGCGACATTTGAAAATCGGCTTCACCTATATGGTAGAAAATGGAATCACCGATGAGACACCAAGTGTTAGCCTGGACTTCCAGCTAACTGTTTCATAAATTTGGTTTCATAATTTTGAACGGCCTTTTATATACAAAATGTGTTTGTAAACTACTACAGCGGTAATTTTTTTCAAACAAATTGACATGTATCAAAATCTGTAACAGATAAGTTAACATAACTTGGGTTGTCTAAACTCAGAGTTGGAAAAACCATGTAAAAATAATTAGGTTTCCATTTAAAGTAAGAAAGTTGGTACCGACTTTTGGCACACCCTGCATAACTGGAGGACCGAAAATATTTTAGGTAGAACTGGCTCAATTATGGCTGCATGTGCATACTAAGTTTCAAGTTTGTAATCCAACTGCAAGTTAGTGTCACCAATAAAGTACGCACCACATGGGAAACATTTTTATTAATTAATTTAAGGCAATCTTGGCAATCTTGATATTGTCAATAGCTCTTTATTAAAAAACAATCACATGATTTTCTTTACCTGTCGTATTTGACATTATTTTTAAAAAATGCCAAGGATTGGCGTTATTTTTCAAAACTTCGAAAAATGTTAAGGGCAAAAGTTGTTTGTAAAACTTTTATTTTTTTACCATTTCTTCAACCCAATACAATCAAAACCGAATTTAACCAAACCTGTGTAAAATCATTAATTTTTCCTAGACATCAATTAAATCCATTTTGTGCCTTAATGTTGTTTTAAGACACATCTTTACAAAAAATATAAATGCGTTAATAAAAATTCATCAAACTTGATGCAAAATTTGAAGCATTTATTCCAAAATCCACTTTCACTGACTTTCTTATCAATAATCTGTTTCATTATTTCGTTTTTTATATGTTCATCACTAATGCATTAAACAAATTTTCTATTAATTTATTTTTTCGATTTCTGCTCAACTTATAGTAGACATAGTCAAAGAGAGTTTGAGTTCGATCGGCGATGAAGGCAGGCATGTTTTCAAGTGCCTCTTACAAAATCTCGATTAAACTAAAATCGATTAAAACTGTGAGAAATCGTGCGAAATTGTGTTGAATTAAAACATGGACAATTCTACATTAATTGATATAAATTTGCATAAATCTGGCTATTTCATATAGCTGATATTCGATATTTGATCATAGCATCACTAAAAGCGTATATAGATAACTTGAACAAAGGAAAAAACATCTGGTAATACCTATAATATAACTCTGCTAAAAGAAAGTAAACACATGCAATCTGACTGATCGGCGACCCAGTCATTAACTCATAAATTACCCTACAGAAGTGCAAAGCAGGCGATTACAGAAAGCTAAGCTATATTAATTTAATTTATTAACTTAATGTACTGCCTTCATTTATTAACTCTATTAACTTTATTAACTTATCAACTCAAAATCTAGTTTTAAATTGTCGAGAGTCGGATGGAAATCAAAATAGTTAGTGTCTGCGTTGCAAATGTTGTCCAGGTTCCCTTTTTTTTTGCTTTTGTAGATTTTATTTTTATGTTTTGCATTATCAGATCGGTATACAGCGTGTCTTCACGTGTTCTCTCGGGGCTCTTTTCTTGTCAGATTTTATTTTCCTGTTTCGCATTACCTTGACAGATTGGTATACAGGGTGTCCTCAAATGTTCTCTAGGGGCTCTTCCTTGCACTTGTACTGTTTACATGTGGAGTGGTTAATAAATAAAATTTTATGTCTTGGCAAGCGGATGAGGTGAACGTACTGATGTAGAACGATAAAGCGAAAACGCGGTGAAACATATGAAATCATATCTGGACGCAAGCAGGCAGGAGGAGCTACACACTGCTAGACTCGGAAACGGAAGAAACAGAAGACTCAGAAGCATGGAAACTTAAAAAACGCATTCCACAAACACACCTCCATCAGATCATGATAGATGGTAACTTAAAAGAAGCATGGAAACATAGAACACCTACACTTCCCATCCTATTTTCCTACCCGATGCATCATATGGCTCTCGCTGCTGACAACAAGCATGTCCAATATCCAATTCAGCGGTATGCAGCTGGTCCGGTCGCTTAAGTCAACAAAGAGTAATTTTAGAAACATAAGAAAAAAACATACATACAGGCAGAATTGAGGAGCCTCCTTCTTTTAAAATTTTTATGTAGTTAATTAAAATTATATCTTAAGGTGGCCATTCCCTAGAAAGAGACATCTGATAGGGAAATATTTATTATTTTTAGCCATAACTTTCTTTTCTTAATATGTATATTTAAAAAAACTATAAGAGTACCTACCTAAGTAGAACCATAACAAGACTATTACTATGAATTTTCACTCAATAATTTTAGTGGTTTGCAAAATAGCTCGATTTATTTTAAAAATTATGTTAATCTTCCTTTCGTAGTTTTAAATCGAGCTATCTTGCAAATCACTGAAATTATAAATTATTGAGTGAACATTCATAGTAACAGTCTTGTTATAGTTCTACTTAGGTACTCTCATATATTTTCTTATATATTTTTTTAATATACGTACTAAGAAAAAAAAGTTATGGGCAAAAATAATAAATATTTCCCTATCGGATGTCTCTTTTTAGGGAATGGCCACCTTAACATAATATATTATAAAAATTTATTAAATATTCTGAAAAAAATTCTATATTATTATTGGATAAATGTTTTCTCTTGCAATTGTAATAAAATTACTTGGATCATATCCTATTATACTAATCAGCCTTTCTAATTCATTATTGGACTACTATATTATTCAAATTTGATAAATAAATATTTGCCATGGAAATAGAGCATGAACAAATAAATATATATACATCAACAAAATTAAGCATCCTCCATACAGAGAAATATGTTCATGCACGATATTCACCTTTTAAAAATATATGCAAAAGTTGGAAATTATTTGGGTCTAACTACCGTGTGTTCAGACCAGGCCAATGTAAGACATACATTGATCACTACGTGCTATCTGCTGTTATTATTTATCGTTTTTGTGGTTGGAACAGTTCACTCCATCATTGGAAGATTTAGTTATATCTATACAAAGATGACAACAACTCACATCATACTAGACCTATTAGCGCTTTTAATAGAGTTCAGTTTTATGACTGTCAGTCTAATAGGTGCAAATATATACAACGTCCAATGGAAAATGATTTTAGAAAATATCACAAGAATAGACAAATTGGCAAGCAGACAATTTAAAATTAATACGATCAAACATGGAGGACAAATATTTTTTTGTATTGGAATACTAGTTTTCTTTCAATTCTATGACGGACTGTTACATAAGGATATTTGGACTCTATATATTACCTATGGAATAATTAAATATTATCAATTATTAGTCATAATTTTAATATATCTAATAACGAATATGATGAAAAGAAGATATGATCACTTGGAAAAGATGATTCAAAGTACATTTTTGACCAGAAGCGGAATGAAAATGTTTGAAAGAGATATACAACAAAGAATAAGAAACATAAAATCCTTATATAAATTGTTAAATAACACTGTACAGAGATTTAATACCATTTTTGGCAAACAGATATTCTTCATTTTGACTACTATAGTCCTCTCTCTCTTAAATGGTTACAATTGGGCTCTATACAATGAATTACGACAGAACAATGACCGAATTAAACTACAGAGTACTTTTATTCATGTCATAGTAGGCCCACTACTTTATTGTGTAAGTAATAATTAAATAATAAATAATACTGGTAGCAAATAAAAAAACATTTCGCATAATAGGGTGTTGCATCATGAGAGAGACATAGCTTAATAGGGGGTAGAAAACATCAGTGGTAATCAGAACCTCCCATAGAAATTTCTCATTGGGCCTTCACTTCGAAGTTACAGAGTGTTTTGTAATTTTTGCCAAAAACTACTTTTTGTCATTACTTTGACATAAGTACCTGTACCCTACATGCAAGGGAAAAAAATCTGGTTTTTCATTTACCACAATATGAGCTATACAGTCCAAGGTACTTAAAAAATGGCAAAAAAAATAATTTTGGATGAACGGAAACCAGGCACTTATAACAATCTATACCGATTGGACTTTCTAAACAAAATAAAATACGTAGAGAAAAACGAGAATAACCAATACATCTCCACGTGCCTGGTATATTTTTTGTTAATAATAAATAAAAGTAATGCATTCATGCAGGAAAGCACACAAAGCAAGAACATTCCGCATGTGCCAACCATCCAGCTGACAATCACTGATATATCACAGAATAGGTTTGTTCTGGTTTTGAAAAATACCAGTACTTATAAGATCCTATTGTTTTGGTAAATTCCCTTTAGGACTCGAATTTATTCCAAAACTTTTTGCTACACTTCTTTTAATATTTACAAGTGCTAGTAAAAAAAACTGCTATTGTACGATTATTTCATTTCAAGTGATTTACTCCATTATGAAATAATATATAAAATGCATAGAAGGTGTCCCATTAGAATAATGAATTTCTTTAATTCATTACTATACTGTTACATTTGATAGACAAGTATTCGTCGTGCAAAGAGGGCATATGAAAAATAAGTATTTGTACATTCAACTAGAGAAGTATGTTCGTACTAGATATATACCTGTTAAAAATATACATCAAAATAGGAAACTTTTTGGGCCTAACACCATTGTGCACAAACCAGGGTCATGTAAAGAATAAATCGATCTTTACAGGCTATTTGCTATTGTTATTCAACGCTTTTGTGGCTACAATGGTTCTCTGTATCATTGGAAGATGCCATTATCTCTATGAAAAGATGACAACATCTCAAATCATAATAGATCTATTAGCATTTTTGATAGAATTCTGTTTTTTGTCTGTGAGTTTAATAGGTGCAAATATACACGGTGTCGCATGGAAAAGGATTGTATATAATATCTTAAAAATAAACAAAAATTTTACAGCAGAACTATTTACAATTAATACCATTACCCACGGAGGACAAATAATTTTTTGTCACGGAGTATTGTTTTACCTTCTAATACATGACACATTGATAAATAAGGATATCTGGGTCTCACATATTACATATGGAGTAGTAAAATTATATCAATTATTAACCATCATTTTAATAAATCAAATAACAAATATGATAAAAAGAAGATATGACCATTTGGAAAAGAAAATTCAAAGTACATTTTTGACCGGCACCAACACAAACATTTTCGGGACAGATACACAACAAAGTATACGAAATATAAAGTCTCTATATAAATTTTTACATAACACCGTTCAGGGATTTAATACCATTTTTGGAAAACAAATATTCCTCATTTTAACTACTATAGTTCTCTCACTACTAAATGGTTACAACTGGGCTTTATACAATGACTTAAATACTAAAGATGGAATTAAACTCCAGAGCTCTTCAATTCACATTATATTAGAACCACTATATTATTGCGTAAGTAAACATTACAAAAAGGGTTGTATCGTCAAAGATTAAATCAAAATCGGCATGATAGACGCTCGGTTCGCTGCAAAAAATGACCAGCCTGGACTTTTTGCTTGCTCTTTGTGAGAAGGTGCAGGAGGGGGAGGGGGGGGGTGAACAAAGCTTACTATCGGGTGGTGGTGGTGCTTGTGGTGGTGGAGGTCATGTGACCTGATAAGTTCAAATTGACACTTCACCTGACGACAGAAAATGCTGGAAAGGGTATTTCTGGGTTGTTTTCAACATCTGGAAGCAAACATCACATTGCAAGCAAAAGGTCTCAACAAAGCATCGATGTGAAGTGTCGATCTGAATTTACCAGATCACATGATTGCCGGTTGAAAGTGGGGAATGCTTGGCATGAAATGGTACAAAAAAATAATTTTTTGATTGTTCTTTTTATGTACTTTTGAGATATACTAATAGTTTTTATTTTCGAAGAAAATTTTGACAAAAAAATGCATTTGCCTACATTTAAAAAAAAATTAAATGGCTAAAAAATGGTTTTTAATAGTTTGCAAAAATTTGTCTATTACTATTGAAAAGTACGTTAAGAACAATACATTAAAAAAAAGGTTCTATGACCATTGACAATGATTTTATGACTGTATTTTAAGCATTACTATAAAATTTTCAAGTTGAAATTTGGTATGACGATATAAGTCCACTAAAAATGTATTATCGTAAAGTTTTGTTAAAATATATACATTATTATTTAAGTTATCAATCGTCTAAAATACTCAATTTCCTGCAACTTAAAAAATTGACCAAAAAGGCTCCGATAGGTTTAGCTTTCCTCGCAATTGTATAACCATTTACTGGAGTATGAACAGAATGATAGATATTTTTAAAAAAAGGCAAAAACCCCAATTTTGAAAGTTTTATTGCCTAAACAAACGCCCTCTGGGATTAGGTAAAAAATTGCTATTGTAATATATTTTTTCCCAGACAGTTTGGCCCTATTAAATAATATATAAAATGTGTATTAGGTACCCCATTAGAATAATGAGCTTTTTAACTCATTGTTGGACCACTACATTATTCAACTTTCGTTGTGGAAATAGTGCAAATAAATAATAAATAATTGTGCATTATCAAAGTTAAAGCTTTCCTCAACTAGACAAGTATGTCCATAATCGATATACACCTGTTAAAAATATACATCAAAGTTGGAAATTTTTTGGGCCTAACACCATTGTACTCGGACCAGGCTGATGTAAAAAATAATTTTATCTTCACAGGCTATTTGGTATTGTTATTTAACGTTTTTTTGGCCGCAGTGGTTCTCTGTATTATTGGAAGATACCATTATCTTTACGAAAAGGTTACAACATCCATAATGATATTAGATCAATTTGCAATTTCGGTAGAGTTCTGTTTTATGACTGTGAGTTTAATAGGTGCAAATATATACGATGTCTCATGGAAAATGATCTTTCAAAATATCTTAAAAATAAACAAAAATTTAAGAGCAGGACCATTTAAAATTAATACCACCATATACGGAGGACAAATATTCTTTTGTCATGGAGTATTTGTGTTCATCCAATTATATGATGGGCTGCTAAATAAGGATGTCTGGATGCTATTTCTTACCTATTTCATAGTAAAATATTATCAACTATTAATCATCATTTTAATAAATCAAATAACAAATATGATAAAAAGAAGATATGACCATTTGGAAAAGATAATTCGAAGTACTTTTTTGACCCGTATCCAAATAAACATTTTGGGAAGGAATACACAACAAAATATAGGAAATATAAGGTTCCTATATAAATTGCTACATAATACTGTACAGGAATTTAATACCGTTTTAGGAAAACAGATACTCCTCATTTTGATTACTATAATTATCTCAATATTAAATGTTTTCAACTGGGCTTTATACAATGACATAAATAATGGGATTAAATTACAGAGCAGTTCACTTCATGTTATACTAGATCCAATATATTACTGTGTAAGTAAACATTGCATTATAACATATGGCCTGTCACGGGCCAGTAGGAAACTAAAAATTATAACTTCAGTGCATTAAAAAATGCTGAAAAAATTCATACATATAGGTTAATATATTCTTTAAAATTTTGGTCTCTTGTAATTTTTTTGTAACGTGCATAGTTTCTGAGTTTTCAACAGTTTTTCATGATGAAAAATGTACCTAAATTTTTTCCACCTTATGCCTCTAAGTACCAAAAATCCTTTGTGTATTGGCTATGTTTCACGAAATCTGCAGTTATCGTGACATTTAAAATTGAAAAATATATTGATTGTGGAAGCCGTTACTTTGTGACAGTTAATCATGATGATATAAGAAAGGAGACTACCTTGTTTCCCCCTTCGTCACACCAAGTCACAATTTCAGTAACCCCCTTAACGAATATTACGTCACATAAGCTATAAGTTATAAAAATTTCGAAGAGCAGGGGGAGGGGCGATACTCATCCTTAAGATTGAATATTTACCTCGAGTGGAATTATGAGTGGGTGGTACTCCTTAAAAAAACATTTAAAACATTGAAATTCAATATTTCTCTCGGTCGAAATTCTGAAAGGCGGGAGAGGCGGTCAGCAATTAATTCATTTAAAAGTATAGGAAAAACCCCCTCTCGACAGGCCTATTCACAGGAGGCATTTAGTACTTGAATATGACTTTCTATCGTTAAAAACTGGCGAATTTTAAGAAAGAATTTAAAATAAAATTGATGAACTGCGAACGTCACATTTCCTTAGTTGTGCTAATCGGCGACTATTTTTAAGTGGTTTCTCGAGTTCTAATCCCGCCCGGGGATACTTTTTTTTCGTTTTAAATTTATTGGAAGATATTTTTGATTCTATAATTGCTATTTGCTCCGTTCTATTGCATTTCTCGGAGAAGTTTTGCATTTTCCACCGTGGAATATTAATCTGCACTATTTCGATTAAAAATCACATTCTACCTCCGCTATAGGGTGGATAAATCTTTGGTAGACATTGCTTAAATCACAGGGCGCAAAAAAGTTTAATAAAACGATTTGTAACGTTCTGAATTTATTTCTCGATTGCATAAAAAATTTAGTTCCCATCATTTCAATTCTTTCTTTTTACTAAATTTTCGATAGTAAAAAGCATGTATAAAAATTTCAGATATTGTGGATAGAAATGTTAGAGATAATGCAATCATTTCGAAAGTACGTTTCTTTACTTGCACCCATTATTAATATTATAGTTTTATGTGATATTTTCTATATCGATTAATAACACACAATATCTCAATAAAATAAATTAAATGGTCATAATTGGTTATTGCACACATTAGTGCATATTTCCTTACCATTTCCATTTAAATAGATTGATTGTTTTTAAATGTCACAATACTTCAAGCTTAAATCTAAGGACCTATAAGAACATCTTATATTAAGTAGGTACATATGTAAAAGAACATTCTCAACACACTACATTTTATATTTCATTCTAATACATAATACAAAAAGCATATAAAGAAACAAAATACAGCCGATGGAATGGCTGGGCACCTTAGAAAAAACAGCTCTTTTTATAATGAGGTTTTTATTTAGTATTTCTTATCAATTTATATTAGTTAAAGATAACATTCTACCTAGGGTTTAAGCTCGTGCTTAAAGCACACATGAGGGTGGAACAAAAACAATTCATTTAAAACAGTGGCGGCTCGTCAGGGGAGGCTGAGCCTCCCCTTGGAAGAACCACCATATCTTCAAAAGTAATATCTTAAGAAATTTCTATTAGGTATATCTCAATTTTCAATATTTTTTATTGTTTATTATTCATTAATTAATTTTCAGTTTATATATAACATTTTTGCATTTCCTTTCCACAAACATACCTATAACGTTACAGTCCGGATAGTCTTTGTATGCATATTTCCCGGTCGGCCGGTCTTTTACTGAATGAACACTGCGGTTCGCTGGAGGCTAATACGAAATAGCTTCCAACTTTACCGTATTTACTTATAACATGAATGACCTTGAATTTCTTTGCGCTGTGTAAAATAGCAACACTTGGAATAGCCAAGTATGAAGCTAGCCTCCAGATATCAGTTCTTTATAGCGCATGTGCACAGGTTATTCAAGAGTCAGGTGATTCACAAAGAAAACGAACTGACGTCTGACAGTTGCGTTTAGCCGGTTATAAGAACAACTTGACGTATAAATACATAAAACATTTGATAGGCGGGCTAGAAATAAGTGCTCTAGGTGAAAATATTCCCAACAACATGTCTTGTTGTCCAGACGTGGTGGATTATTTGTTATTAAATGGATTTACTACTCTTATTTATGACGAAAAGGTAAGAATTAAAAGAAATGCCAGGCCTACACCAGCAATGCTTTCGTTAGTTTTTAAAAGTGGTAAACAAAACAGAGGGTTTTGTGATAACAATTATAAAAAAGTCGAGTGGTTAACGGCATCAACAGTTAGAAACAAATTATATTGTTGGAGATGTTTATTATTTACTAATGATCAATCCTCAATTTGGGGCAGGGCCGGGTTTAATAATTTGCAAAATTTGTCGCGAGGTTTAGAAAGGCACGAAAAATCCCAGGAGCACATTTCATCTTGCATTAAATTCGAAATGTTTGGTAAACAAAATATTGTAAATTTCATGGATTCTGCACATAAGAAAGAAATAGAAAATGTTAACGAAAAGGTCCGTGAGAATAGGGAAATATTAAAGAGGTTAATAGATGCCGTTATATAGTTATCTTCACAAGAAAATTCTTTCTAAGGACGTGACGAAAAACGAGAATCGTGCAATAAAGGAAATTTCAAAGAGCTGGTAGATTTTTTTTAAACTTATGACCCAAAATTAGAGAACTTTTTGAATAACGCCACTATTTTTTGAGACAATTCCGGTAAGCTTCTGTAGAATGATCATTTTCAGCACTTAAACGCATAAAAACATTTTTACTAGAAACAAAATGAGTCAAGACCGCCTTTCAAATGTATCGCTTATTTCAATAGAAAAACGTTTTTTGTCAGAATTGAGGAAACACGATTCATTTTATGATGAAATAATCAACCATTTTGCTAGTTCCAAAAATCGCAGGTTACCACTCATTTATAAAAATATTCAGGCTTTAAAGTAAAGATTAATATAGGTAGCTGTTATTTTAGAAAAAATATTTATTTGTGTTATTTATTTTTTAGGAAATATTTTTTATAATTCTCCATAATATAGAGTTCCGCGGTTATATTTTTTTTTATATAACTTCTTTCTCAAAACTATTTTAATTTCTATTAATTTTACACGCCTGGCAGTGATAATGAATACAATTTTTTGTTTGTAGAAAAACACTTTAATTTTTTTATCAAAACTATTTTTATTTTTATTAAAAGTTATATAATTTAATTACAAGTGGGATAGTAGGACTCCTTTGGATACCGATACTCGAGTCGTAGGAACGAGAATTTCATGAGAATGATTTTTTTCATCTCATCATATTTTCTATTTCCTTTTCATTCTATTCTTTTATTAGTTCTATTCTCTCAAGTCGTGAATCGGTATCCTGGCGAACAACCCACGGCAAAAAAATGTAACGCGCCGTTGTAATACCTCAGGGGTGGTGGGGAAATGTACAAATTGTAGTCATATTGCACATCAGTTGTCTTTCAGAATATCAAGCCTCCTCTGCAGACAATATCACGAGCCGCCACTGATTTAAAACATGCAGGAAAAATAATTCAATTAAAAACTTGCTTAATCGATTGGCTCAGAGAATAAAATTGTGATATATCTTTATGGTTTTTATTGGTTTGACAATAATTTTGAAGTTATCGGCGGGTAGGGGGCAAATATTTCCTTACCGAAACATACAATATAATGGAGTAATCAACAGATCTATAAAAATACCGCCTGTTCATTAATACTAGTGAGGAATTGGAATATAATCGTCGTGACTTGACTACGTATTGCCGTTTTTGTAACGTCTACCAAAGATTTAGCCACCCTATAGCGGAGGTAGAATGTGATTTTTAATCGAAGTAGTGCAGATTAATATTCCACGGCGGAAAATACAAAACTTGTCCGTGAAATGTAATAGAACAGAGCGAATAGCAATTATAGAATAAAAAATATCTGCCGAAAAATTGAAACCGAAAAAAAAAAGTATCCCTGGGCGGGATTCGAACTCGGGAAACCACTTAAAAATATTCGCCGATTAGCACGACCGCAAGTCAATTATTCAAATGTAAGAACTGAATAAATATGGTGATCGGAGACCCGTTCTATGTCTTGATGCCGAGGAGAAGGTCGGCAATGACCGTATAACATGAATCGAGAGGTGAAAATCGAAAATTGGGACCGGCACGAGCGAGGGCGAATCGTCATTTTTTGACAATTCGTGACAATTTGAAAAACGAAATTTTCTTCCATCTATTTTTTGCAACATGTTTAATTTTTTACTCATTTATGCACCACTAAGAGTTTGGTAGAATTGCACCTTCATTATAGATACTATCTAAACTCTTTTTGGAAAAAATCTAGCTTTATAGATATTAACGCGAAAAATCTGTTGCTGCCTTCCGGGCTATAAGTACTATAATTACCCTATTCTAGGTACTAACTGATCAGATCTTAAAACCAATAAACATTTTGAATTTAAATAAGTAGTAAATTATGTAAATTAGGTAAGTTACTTAGTAAAGGATTATTTTAATGCATTAAACAGAGTGGATTGATATATAGGTCCAACTGGTCATTAAGAAGACTGTTTCTGGGAATTTTGTTGGATTTAACAATTTCTATTGATTCTAGTAAATTTAATTTAAAACCTTTGTTATTTTTTATCAAATTATCTAAAAATATATTTTGTTTTTTTAATTTACCGCAATTTTGTTAGGGCAATAATAGCGGCAACATTTTTTTTTTTTTTTTTGGAGTTTGATCTGGACATCAAAACGAACAGAATCCACAAAGTTTCAAGAAAATCCATTCCTTCGGTAAACTTTTTCAAGTTCAGGTCGATTTTCGTCTAATTTGCATACACAAGCTGGGGCGAGTGGGATTTTATATTTTCATTTTAATTTTTTAATAATTTCCAATTTCAAACAAATGTTATTGATTAGCTTTTTAGTTTAGTAGTGTGATCAGGACTAGCTCAATAGATTATATAATGAACAGGCACTTTCTTGTATATTCATATTAAATATTAGGTATTAGGTGAACAAAAGTTGACTTCTAAATACCCAAACTCACATTTTTCACATAAATAATTTTGAATATTCCAAGTTTTTGTTTCTTCCTAAACAAACTCAGAATTCCTGCAATTCAATTAAATGATATATAAAAATCACATCAGATGCCCATTAGAATAATGAGGTTCCCTAATTCAATATTAGCCTACTATAATATTCAAATCCAATAGACACATACATTGAATAAATAGGGCATGTAGTACCTAAGTAACTGCATTAATAAAGCTAAAGCTTTTGTCAAACAGAGAAGTATGTCGATACTGGATATTCACCTCTTAAAAATGTATTTCAAAGTTGGAAATTTTCTGGGGCTAACCCCATTTTGTTCAGATCAGGCAAATGTAAGAAACAAACTGATCACTACATGCTATTTGCTATTATTGTTTAGTATTTTTGCTGTGGGAACGGTACTCTCTATCATTGGAAGACAGAATATCATTTATGGAAAAATGGCAACCTCTCAAGTAATATTGGACCTACTAGAATTAATAATAGAGTTTGGTTTTATGACTGTCAGTATAATTGGTGCAAATATGTACAGTGCCCCATGGAAAACGATATTTCAAAATATTTTAAGAATAGACAAATATTTACCAGGAGGACCATTTACAACTAATACTATCTTCCACGGAGGACAAATATTATTTTGGCTTGGAGCATTTTTTTCCAACGAATTGTATTATATATTAATAATATATAATTATGTTTGGATCCAATATATTACCTACAGAATAGTAAAGTATTACCAACTTTTAATCTTGATCTTAATAATGCAAATAACATCTATATTGAAAAAAAGATATGATCACTTGGAAAAAATGATTCAAAGTACATTTTTGGCTGGCAATGAAGTACAAATTTTAGGACAGGATACACAACAAAGTATAAGAAATATAAAGTCTCTATGTAAATTATTAAATAACACTGTCCAGAGATTTAATACCATTTTTGGAAAACAGATATTCTTCATTCTGACTACCATCGTTCTCTCACTATTAAATGGTTACAACTTTGCTTTAAATAATGAGTTAAAGAACGATAGTGGGATTAAACAACAGAGCACATTAATTCGCATCATATTAGACCCACTATTTTATTGTGTAAGTAAACCATAAAACCTTCAAGTTTTTGCTTGTGTCTTTCAAAATAAACTCAGAATTCATGAAATTTAATTAAACAATGCATATATATCCCATTATAACAATGAGATTCTCCAATTCATTATCAATCTACTAAAATATTCAAATCCAATTGACAAGTATATGATGAAATAGTAAAATTTAACTAATTGTGTATTAATAAAGTATTCTTCAAACAGAGATGTTCCCGCTTGATATTTACCTTTTAAAAAGGGACTACCACCATTGCCATAGGTGATTTGCCCAAGAAATCAAATCCAACGATATGTATGCTGTTATGTAGCTTAGTGAAGGAGTAAATAAAATCTGTAGGTATTTTCTCGTGATCGTTACACTTCGCCGAGTTGTCATAAAAATACCTAAGAGTAAAGCCTTTTCTCAAACTTTCTTTCTCGTGAACTATAGTGAACTATATATATATAGGTAAGGAGAGGAAACCGTAGGGATACTTTTTGGAACTTTATTATATATTTTTCCCATTTCAAATTAACAATAAACACAATGGCGCAACTAAGAGTATGTGCGCCCCCTCCAGCAGATTTCTGAAAGCCCCTGGGTTTAATGTGCCCTCCACAATGCGGAACTTGTGGGAGCGTTATTTACACCACTGAATAAATACTATTTTTGAAATACAAAAAAAAATATTCATTTGCTATTTTAATATAGTCATATAAGAGTGACCACTTTCGGATTACTCTCAAAAAAGAGCTAATGAACACTTCTTCTATTCCTCATAATTGGATTTCAACAACCCATATCTTATTTTTACACCATTACAACTATAATTTGTTTCAATTTACTTATATGATAATCCTAATACTATTATCTGTAATTGTGGCATGCAGCGTTACGATCTGGACACATAAAGCATGAATCTTGCATGTGTTATAACTCGTTCCCGGTTACATATTATTAGTATTCAATGATATCTGGATCCCATACTTTACCTATAGACTAGTAAAGTATTACCAACTAATAATATTGACCCTAATAATTCAAATAACAACAGTTAAATAAAAAAGTTACCTAGTTTTTATGTATACTAATTGTACGGCAGCCCGTTACCAAAAACCCCTACCAAAGCAGCGAACTTTATTGCAGGGAAACTCTATAGGATATGAAATTCTAAGACACTTTTTCATATGACAAAAGATCCAAAAATGATATTGAGGGCTGGCAACATATAATACAAAACAAAAAATAAACATCTTTTGGCATTTTTCTAAAGCATTTCCTTCTCCCGGAAAAAAATAACAAAAAAAAAGAATTCATAGAACTTTATTAATTAGTTTAGGTTGAAGGAAGCACTTTAAAGAAAAACTCAAAGAGCGAGAAGTTGCTTATCTTTGTCCTGTCCACCCAAAGTCAAAGTGACATATACCGGCCAAACTGCCCCCAACCAATCCTACAACTTTTGTTTGAAACATTTTTTCATAGAATGCTTATTACTTGAGATATTTGCTAATTTCAGGTAAAAAAATCACCCGGTATAGTCGGATAGTATTTATTATTATGATATATTAGCGGATGTACCATTTTCTGTTATTTTTATGCATTTTGAAAAAAACGACATTTCTCATTACATCTAATCCGGAAAATCTATTTGTGTAGCGATGGCATGAAATGCATAACAATGGCTTAGACGTGTAAATTATAAACATCCATTTGTTTTAGATTTCCGCTGCAGTGATAGTGATGTCATGTGACAGAGTTGAAAAATGTGGCGAAAAAATTGTAAGAACCTGTTACCTCCTGCAAGAAAATATGGACGAATCTCCCTTACGACACGAACTTATTTTGTTATCAAATTATACTAAAGAATTAGCCCCGAAGTGTTCCGCCTCGGGATTTTTCCTAGTTAACCAACGGCTCTTATCCAGTTTGTTTTCAATTATTACTTCATATGTAATAATACTTATACAATTTAGAAACTAGACTTTTGATCTACATCATATCGGACCAATGGAAATTGATTAATTTTCATCACAAGTTTTGGCCTGTTTGCTTGAAAATATTAAATATAACCACTGTTATCACCAAAAGCAAGTAATCGTGATAATACTCCAATGTAACAATACACGTTTTTCCTTTAATTACACGATATATTAATATTGATAATAATAATAATGATAAATGCTGTGGTTTTTATTATAGGTTATAACAGTTAAATAATTATAATACAGGGAAATTTTGGTTTTCTATTGGCAGGAATATGCCACTGGGACTGCAGTATACAAATATACTGATGTGGTGAGCTTTGGGAATCTTAGCAAAAACAGCCAACATAACGATGTAAAAAGTAAAAATATTCCAAAGTTATTGGATGAAAATTCATAAAAAATAAACAAACATTTACAATTTTCCTGTACCAATTTAGTTATTTATAATAATTTTATTTCTATCTCCTTGGAACATGATTTCAGGTTCACTCTGTCTATACCAACTTTTCTAAAACTTTTTACAAAGTTAACCATAATCTACTTATTGGAAAATTAGACAGATTAGTTATCTATTAGTTATCAATGAAAGTAACAAGGCGTTCCTCAAGGATCTCATATTGACCCTCTTTTATTGAATCTCATTGTAACTGATTTATCTTCAGCAGGTAGTAGAAAACAGTAATTTCCTAATGTATGTGGATGATTTAAAAGCATTCAGAGTAATTAATTTCTTGCTAATGTTGAATTGTTGCTAGCTGTGCTACTGTTTTGCATTTACTTGATCAAAGTAATATTAATGAACTACAAATACTGCAGAATAGGGCAATGAGAATAATTCTCATATGCAGTAGATATACACCAATTCTAACCATGTTAAGGGTTCTAGAGTGGATGCCTGTATTTGTTAGACCTTACAATGGTTTTTATATTTAAAATTGTAAAGGGCTGAATATTTGAATAGGTTCATTACATTTAACAATGACATTCACGCATATAATACTAGATCTCATACTGATATTCATATTAGTAGAACTCACTGCTGGAGAACAATGAATCACATATTTTTTTAAAGGAGTTCGTTATTACAATAATTTACCAAAGAAAATTAAAGACAGCAAGTCCCTATACATTTTTAACATGAATTAAAATTGTACCTAATTATGTGGTTATTGACTTTATATTTTTATATTTTTACTCTGAACACGTTGCACATTTTACTTTTTATTTGTAATTTTATAATGTATCTTTTTCATTTTGTGTGTGTATTATATTTTTATATTCATGTATTAGGAATTACCTATAAAGTTATATTATTATTATCATTTGAATGGTTTGTTCCGTTGGAGTAACTGAAATGCTTTGTATTTAATAAATGTTGTAATATTATTAAAATATAGCTCTACAATCTGGTGACCCAAGTATAATATTTACGTTAACAATACAGAAAATCTCCAAAAGAGGATTCCAAGTATACTTAGGTTGAGGTATTTGGGAGATGAATACGATTATGACAACTTTCTTGCTTGATCTAATATTAATATATTAAAATTCAGGAATTAGAAGCTGATATGTGCTTTCTATATACAATACTTAATCCCGACCTTACCAATCTGATAACATTTAATGTGGAAGGTAGCCAAATCAAAATTCTGATATACGTTATGTACCGTTTCATCATACCATATATGGACAAAATGGAACATTGACCAAGATTTTAAAAAGTGCTAATATAATTCAAAATAAAGCCAAATTTTTTGGATCCTCAACTTTATCATTATTTAAGAAGTCAATTAAATTATTCTAACCACTTTGTATCATTTGTACAATATCTGATATTGGGTATTCATACTACCTTACCCTAAATACCAAATACTTTTGTAAAACAGGTTTGTTCCATAAATAAATAAATTTAATAACAGCAATGCCAAAAAGAAAAATAACTCATACAATACTCACATTTACTTTGCTATCGGCAGGCATAAAAGATCTGAACATTGCCTCGAAGTAACCACACCTTGCAGCCAAAATGGTTTTGTGTGCTGGAATGAGGTTTCCATCCAAATTCAAATCGATATCACAAAATTCGTGGCCTGTAAGTCGTAGGAACATCGCCATGTCCTGTTCTAGAGTGCAACCGGCTGTATCGAAGTGAGTTTCACTGTTGGCCTGAACATAGAGAAGTATATTAAGTGAGGTAAATAAATGCAGTGTTAAGTGAAACTTATAGATGTCTGGAAAATGTTCACCACCATAACACAACTAAATCCTTGGGTTCCTTGAACAATCGTGGAGAGCTGACAGTCGGCCCATTGCTGTCACATGGCGATTTTTTTCAATGAGAGGGTTTAAATAAGGCTGGTTTGCTGGAGTTCGTTCAGCTGCATGGTTCTGCAACGCACAACCGACGCACCAACACACTCTGTCCGAATTTGCTGAGAGTGTGCGGTGTGTGTTCTTCGAAATTGTGAGAAAACATGGATGAACAATTAACTGCTGAAGATGATAAAGCTTTGATAAACTTGGTGGAACAAGATCCAGCATTATATATTGTTAAAGCTAAAAGTTAGAATGATTTAGTTGCAAAAAAATAACATGTGGATAGAAAAAGGTCCTCTTCTAACATTAAAAGTGCACCCAATTTAGTATCAATGCTCTAATCCATACAGAATGCAAACGCACAGGTCAACGAATGAAAATAAACTAGATGAATTGCCATTTCCAGCAAACCATTTGGGGATCTCTATCCTCGTCGGTCCACAGACAGTCAGTACTCCGCAACCGATTGTTGGAGGAAACCAAGGCTTTATATAGTCAGAGGTTAGAAGTGGTGTTTCACAAGGGTCAATCTTAGGTCTGTGATTTTTCACAATTTTTATCATAGACTTATATAAGACAATTGCTGGATCCAACACAACACTTGAACCAGATGTAATAACCTTACTGTCCTCGTAAAAGATGTAAACAGAAAATTCAATAATGTGTACAGATACTTTTGTGATCAACACTTAGTTTTGAACTAGGGTAAAACAGTAAATATGGTATTTCATCCCTCATGTGTTAAATCATCCAAGATTCTTTCCCATTCTTTTGAGCCGGAAATATGAAATGTACACTGAGGAGTAAGAAACATAGTCATAAGCTCAACGATTCTTAAACTGTGTGATTTCACGACGAACATTATTTATTCCCGTGAATTAATACCACTCTAAATATGAAAAATGTATTTATATGAAATATTTAAGTTATTCTTAGTGGTAAATAGTGGATATTCATCCGTCAAACGAACAATGTCAAACTACTAAGTCATACAATTTTCTAGTATGTACATATTACACGTTTTAGAATATAATGAACATAGGATCGCGTAGCTCAATCGGTAAGATACCCGAGCAGCAATAAATGTAAATGGGATGGTTGCAAGTTCGATCCTCACTTCTACTTTTTTTTTAATTTAAGCTCTATTAAAACTTAATAATTTTCTTTCTAAAATTTTTATTTTATTAAACTGCCCCGCGAGTTTTGTTAAAACTTTATTTTCCCCAAAAATGTGTCTTATTACTACTAGCGCATGTTTATCTCTAATAAAATTGATATTCTTACGTTATATATTAATACACGAATGGTGAAACGTGCGTCGAGTAGATAAATTGTTCAAGTGTAGTGTTGTATTGTTTATGAAAACGTGCCAATGCGTTGTTCTTTTATAATTGTTTTAATTTATTTGTTTTAAAATATTGTTAATTTTTTTAATATATATTTTGTCAACCAGAATATTTATTTATTACCGCTAAAAGAAAAATAATTTATTTTCGTTATTCTCATAGAGATTCAGATTTTTTTTTGTTATTATATAAAATATTTTATTTTTACTAACATCACATCCCCTACTAATACTACGATCCTATACTTTTCTGGCAAGAAATGCACATACCTCCCCGTGGTTCTTGCTGGACTGTAACAATATTAGTCTTTGATTTTTTTTTCTGATTCCTCATTGTTATTGACTGAATTGGGCAACTCCTTTTTTGTTATCAGTTTCACTTGTGCCAGAGCCTATATACCTATAGTGCCCGCCAATCATAAAGTTGGCTACATATGGGAAAAATTTGTATTATTGAGATATCTAAAAAATACTATATTGGGGGTTCGTTTCTTTTTTTACATGCAAATAAATACCTTTATTCAACTAAAATACATAAAGTTTTTGTCGAAACTAATCAAATATTTGTGAAATAGACACAAGAATTTATGATTTTTCATATACTAATTAATGGTAGAGGTAAAATTTGCACTTTTTTATTTTGCTCATATCCCACATATGGGGTTCTTGTTGTATTCTATGCACTTTTTCTTAATAAAATTTTTCGATATCTTAACAATTTGACCCATTTTTCGGTACCACCGTCAACTATTTTCTACAGTCCTGCCAAACCGGTGATCCCAATTGTCAATAATACAATTCTTTCCCATATGTAGCCAACTTTATGGCGTACACTGTATAATAAGAATTCCACTAAAATAACGAAGTTACTAAATTAATAATCTCAACATGTTATGACAGCATCTTTCCTATTCTTTTATAATTATTTAGCGACATCATTGCTGTTACAAGAAAGAACTGTTTGAGAACTACTGGCATTTCTCATGTATCAAATAAAATCTTAGTTCAGACGTTTTAATAGCTATGCCACAAATCAGCTTAAATTGTACCCGACTCTATTGGATGGACATTTGAAACGGGATGCATATACTGATATTTTGAGTTCTAAGCTAGCCAGTACTGCTATGTTGCAGGATGTTTGTAGTCTCAATGTCGTTACCTAATTACCTCACATATGAGAGAGAATTTCCCCTTAATATAACTGACTCTTTAAAGCGATAGGAAATACGGGCTCATGGGGGACAAACATGTTATTGCTAAATATTAGTTAACTTTTTCTCTTAAGAGATTTTGTTCACATTTTTCAGGAGAAAAAAGAATTATATAGAAAAAAATGCCTATAATATCAGTTCCTTTAAATTTTCCGGTAGAATTATATAGAAAAAAATGCCTATAATATCAGTTCCTTTAAATTTTCCGGTATGTGTATAATACCATATTTACTGCGATACTACTAAGACTATTGTATAGTTACTTATTTTGACACATACAATGTCATCGTATAAATTTTGGAAAATACATGGGATATAAAACTTACTTTATACTGTGGCATCTGCTTCCTTCTAATAATTTCCACCATTAAGTTCCTCTCCAATATCTCGAATTCTGAACTCATCACAATCTGATTATAATTACTCTCCTTAACGATGAATCTCAAACAATGTTCCTTGATGAAATCCAACTGCAGATGATCAGCATTATGCAACGCAACCAGCACGTTCTTCAGGCAAATCGTAGCATTCAAGTACTGCACGCAAAGATGCTCCAAACGAGCCATCTTGAACTGCACTGCGAGTCTGTAAACGTCCATCATTCTTAGCACAATTCGGTTTGAAAAAGGGTCCTCCTCATCTTTTGCCTTTTTTGTTGGGTCGATACAATCCATATAAATGTAGTTCAGAACCATTTCGAACGCTTCCGGATCTGCATCGGGCAGTTTAACTTCTAACAGAGGTAAGTCGGTGAAGGGGACATCGACAGTTCCTATAACATATTTTTTGTTATTGACAATAGAAATGATAATAACAATTGACTATAAGTTTGCAGTAATATTATTACAACAATATAATACTTCAAATATACTTGCATATATAATTCTAGTGGATTTCAGAAAATTTATTAGAGTAAAAGTTTTTTAATTAGGAAATTTATGTTTGTCCCATCTTAGATGTCTATCTTCAAATCCCCAAATATTTGATCTTTATTTTAGGTAATGTAATGTTCTGTTTTCTTTGTATACTAAATTTAATTCTCTTGAAATGATAGAATTATTACTGCTAAATGGCAGGTAATTTGTTCCATCAAAGCTTATGGTTAGCAATTTTTGAAAGAACGAATTTTTGATTTTAGGCATATCATTTTCAACAATTGTTTTAAGTTAATCCCAGGAGTTTACTTATAAAAAAATACTAGTATCATATATCGAGAATAGTATAGGGCCTAAAACTATATACCCTGTGGTACTCCATGTTCAACAAATAATAGATTACTAAACACACTCTCTTGTTTGTGATTTTAAACTATTATTTCTGACAGCAACATCTTCATATGTATCTATAAGTAAATTGTGAATGATCATACCAAAACAGTTATAATGCTATGTGAACAGGTATGGTAGTGCAGTGGGCTAAGGTATATCAGTAGAAGCATGCTTGGTCACACTGTCTATCATGTACTGGGTTCAATCCCCACCCACAACACTGGCAATAGTGGATAATGGATGTTGCATGCATTTTTAAGGGTGTAACTCTTTTACGGATTTGGAGATTATCTAGTATGTGTAGTGTGTGTGTGTTTATAATAGGTATAAGTTCTTCAGGAAAATGTGTTCAACTGGTATATTGCTTGTTAGTAAGTACAAGAAGGAAGGGTATAATTTTTAACAGGATTTTAACCTATTTGCACATCAAAAAATCTTACCAAACAGTCTCTCTAAATGCTTATCACGATTTTCCTTGGCCTGCCGAATCTTATTTCGTAAATAGGCCGATCTAGCGGCTACCAATGCTAAGTGTCCTAGTATTTTTTCTTCCTCTGGGCCTACCATGAACTGAACATCACAGAACAACCGGGTTTCCAAAAGTTTTCCATAATCGTCATGTAACGTACATCTTGGGTAGCTCGAAAACTGAAATCTGTAAATAATTTTTATTGCATTGTTTTATAGTTTAATTTATTTAGTCCTATGATAGAACACTTTTATTATTAATATTCCAAGTAACAGTAGGTTTGAGTTATAATTTTTAGTCCACATGCCCAATTAGTTGTACAACGGTTGAAAATGGTTTTTAAAATAATTTTAAAGACTGTAGATCACATGAGGGTCGTTATAAGATTGTACTCACGATTATCAAAATATATAACCCATAAATGAAAATATGGAGTCCAAAAATTGATAATAGTAACAGAAGTTAAGTATATCAATAGTCAGTACCATCTCGATATGACCCATAAACATAAATAATACATTCCAAAAAGTGACAGTCGTAACAGAGGTTCATAAGACCTCGATACGATGCATGAATAAAAATATCACGCAATTTTTGCACCATCAAATGTCTGTTAGTCTGTTAGTAAGGTACGAGAGTGAACGTCTCTTACTCTTATAAAATTTAAAGATGAATTTTACAAGAGATTGGCGTAAATATAAACAGTCAGCGACCTTTAGAAGTGCAGTTTAAAAATACGACTGAAAGGCAGTTTAAAGCAAATAAAATTACAATATAGTCATATGAAACGACAATTGAGTCACGTGAACGGCGTGAACACGTCATTGGCCAGTCGATCATTACTACTATATGGTGAATAAGACTATGTTCGTATCTAAAATATAAAACGATTTCAGAGTAATTTAAAAACTGTTATGTCTGTTTGATAGTTTCACATACAAATTTATAATTATTAGGTCGTAAACAGTCTCGGCCATATTTTCTGTTGGAATTTCAACCAAATTTGGCGTCCATGTTTGACAATTAAAAATATTAAACCTTAAAATTTAGTTCGCAGGCTTTTTACATATAAATTTGACTAGAAAATATGTTTCTATTGATATTTTCTATTATTCGCTACAAATGTGTATACATTCTAACCATTTAAAACTAGTATTAAAAAATCCTTAATTTTTTATGAATTCTTAAATTTTCTTTAATTTTCATTATTCCGAGGGCGAGTTGTGTTTTTCGGAGTATCTTCGACACTCTTACAGTAAAAATTAATTTCCAGCAGTTTTCGCATCACAACATTGCTAGAAATCGATTTAAACATTTAAATTTTCTTAAATAACATAGTTCATACTTAACAGTTTGTTGATGTTTTATTTTCCGTATTGTAAACGAATGAATACAAGATATACTTATAGGTAATATATGTTAGTTAGTTAGTTTGTCTTTATTAGTTCTTGTAAAAATAACAAAACCAAAAGGTTGTAGAACATGTCAAAAAAATACAGAATATATGTACAACATATACTGATTCCTTATGCTCTTTTCTTTTCTTTAGGACTATTTGGTCATATGAAGGTCCTAATAAAGGTCGTCATGACCTTGTAACGACTTCTCTATGACATTAAGAAGTTTTTGAATTCACATGATCTAATAGCCTTATAACGGTTTTATCCAATTAAGTCATATAAAAGTTGTATGAAGAGACATGACAACCCTTTTAAAACCATCCAAATCTGGTCATAAAAGGGTTGTAATATGGTCGTCGCGCCTAAAAGTAAGGCAGAAAGGCAGAAATGAAACTGTAATATATGAAAATAAGATTCCACCAAGCTCAACAAAAATAAACGTATTACCTGTACATCTCTCCACTTCGTACATTATTATCCACCGTTCCCCCAAAGATAAACATGGCATCTCCAACGACAGCAGCTGCATGAAACAATCTTCCTGATGGTACGAAGGATTCTATATCAGGCAGAATAACTGACCAAGTCTGAGAGTCCAAGTCGAAGCAGTGTAAATCGTTTGAGAGCGTGGAGTCTGCTGCTCCTCCAAACACATACAGGTGGCGGTCAAAAGCAACCATAGAGTGTCCATAACGTCTCGCAGGAGGGGCTGGGGTACCTCTTAGGATGTGTTCAGTAGAAATTCTTGTCCAGCTGGAGGAAAACAGGTTGTCGTTAATGGAGCCTGTATGAAAATAACTTTTATGCTAATTTGTAATGAATTTATCTTACGTTTTATCCTTAAATCTAAACTGGAATAAGGAGTTTGTTATTTTTGCACCGCTTTGGCCACTGAAGACAAACATGCAATCTCGAGCCACGGCAACAGGAAAATTACAGCATGTTGGAGGACATTCCCCTTTTTGATCTACTTCTTCCCAGCTTCGTACATCACCCTAAAATTGTTTTATATGAATTTTACTCATTTTAAAACTGGGTCTGGTATACTTTAATTATTGTGTTAATTAAGTGATCTGAAGCCAGGATGTATTTCGAAATGCTGAACACAAATTCCATGTCCGTTTAGCTCCATCACGAACCAATTTTTAGTAAATTGCGAAAATAACAGAAAATTAAAATATTTTAGGTTATTTCTGCGATTTACTAAAAATTGGTAGGTGATGGAGCTAAACGGACATCGGATTTGTGTTCAACAAGTCGAAATACATAGGGATTGCTATCGGGTCCCGGGTTCAGATCACTATTTGTTTGCCTGTGTTATTTATGATCTTCATCTGTAACTAAATCAACTTTTAAGTAAATTGTTAAAAGAACAAATTACCGTACTGATAATTAAAGTGTACCTGACCCTTCAATATTATCAGACTATTATGTAATACAATGACAATGTGCAAACTATCTATATATTTCTAATATTGAAACTCACTGTTAACGATATTGTCCACATATCATTCAAACGAGCGTTACCATCATAGCCAGCAAATATCCACAGTTTATTATCAAAAATGGCAGCACCATGGGCTGATCTGGGAACAGGCGTTTTTCCCATGAATCTCCACTCAACCCATTGCCCAGAATAAAACTTATATTCGAATAGATCATTCTTGTTTGTAAGATTTGAATTTGAATGTATGTCTCCTGTGTATCCTCCAAATACGTACATTGATGAGTTGTGGACTACAGCAGAGTGGTGGTACCTGAAGAATACATAAATTGTTTACAACAAAAATTTAGATATATATATGTTAAGTCAAATGGTTAGTTATTTTTCTACCTTGGAGCAGGTGGTGTCCCTGTGGCAAAAGATCTTCCCCAACTTTTCTCTTTAACATCAAAACGCAGAAGATCATTTAACATGCTTTTTCCATTGTCGCCTCCAAAAACATAAATAGCATCTTTGTAAGCTACTACAGTGTGTTTACTTCGCCTAAAATGAAAGAAATGTTTAGTCACCATTTTACAAGTTGATACTCTGTATTTACCTTGCTCCTACAAATTCGTCACATTCTGGCATACGCTTCCATCTATGCACCGTCTCGAACGGCCCTATCTCTAGCGTGAGTGCACTTACATCTGCTGTTGGGAGACTACTCATTTTTAAAAATTATATTGAATTAAAAATTATTTGGGACCTATTTAGTACCCTCCTTAGTACCTATAGTTTGGTAGGTATACTTTACAAGTGTTCAGATTCTTGCGTAGTAATTTAAGTGTATAATATAACTAGACCATTAGTAGGTATGTACATTTTACATAATGAATTGTTTTACTTCCTCAATTAACAAATAATACTGCATTCGTATTTGGGCACCCACACAATAAAGAAACAAATCAATAAATTTAACCTCACTTTCTACGATGTTTATCAGATTTCTGTTAATAAAAAAATATATCACATCACATACTTTTTTAATATTTAAAATTTGTTACACTTTGACTCAAGGTGGTATTATTAACACAGGTTTTCAGAAAATCATTCTAATATTTCCCTTGGAAGCTGTTTTTCTTAAAGGTCAAGGGAAATAGTTCAAATAAACACGCAAACACGGAACGGTACAGGAACGGAAGCACAAGGAACACTTGACACAACAGCTAGCACACAGCAAATAAGAGCGCATATCAAAGATCATAGACTCCGTGTGAAGAGACAGTAGCACCATAAATACGGCGGAAATCGGAACTACTAGTTTACATTAATGTTGGTTAATAAAAATTGTTAGGAAACTGCAAAACGTTAATACAAATCGAATCAATCGATGGGTAAGTCGGGAAAAATGTGTTATGTTTTTGGCTGCTAAAATACGACGCTTAATGCGGTGTGTTTTTCGAGGAATGTTCACGAATGAATTCTCGCGATCGCTTGAACAGAACTTCAATTTTCTGCAGTCAATCTCGGTTCCATAATTACGATCGATATGTTACAGGAACTTTTTATTATTAAAATAACATGTCTTGTGTCCAATTAATTTGAATTTAATTCGTCTCTGTAGAAATTAATTGATCACGTTATTTCAATAATGAAAAGTGCATGTAAACAAATCGAGCGAGGTTAGGGAACAGCAACTGAATGAAAATAATTTGAATTCTGTGCAACTGATCGCGAAAGTAGGATTTAATAATTTTGCTGCTCGATCAGTTGGATCACTCCTCTTGGAGGGTTCCCTTTAACATCCCCCAGGTCGCGCGACAGTCGTGCCCGACGCCAATTCCTTGTTTTCATCACCCCCAGATTTAAATAGGTCCAATGAACCAATGAACGGTAGGTCGTTTCGCCAATATTGGTCAGCTGTCAAATGAAGATGTCAGAAATTTTGTGCTGAAACTGATGCTCTTGTTGGGAAGTCTTAACAAATCTTATATTAACCAAGATTTGGAAATCCTTATTAAGGGAATAAGGTAGACTAATAAACTGTAATCATGTCAGTTCCAAATTTAACAAACAGCATAATGCAATCACAAAATATTGTTATAAACCAGGTGCCATTGTCCCATACAATAATGACAAATGTGAATGTTAATAATGGAATTCCCATTGCAAATGCTATCTCTCACACGAATGCAGTTGATCCAAGTGGTGAAATGAAAGGGGGACTGACCATGGTGGAAACAATAGCAGGTATGTTTGTTCAAAAATTAGTTACGTCTGTGGCTATGCTGTCGCCTTGTTAAGCGTTTCATAAGTTTACCTTTGTAACTTTTAGGTACAAACTTGGTAGGAGTGCAAACTGTTCCAGTTCAGCAAGCAAGCCCAGTTAAAACAATTCAACAAAATATACTTTCCAATGAACCTTTGCAAGTTCTAACTAAGCAACGTCTTCAAGACCTAGTTCGTGAAACTGATCAGACATTGAACTTAGAAGAAGAGGTAGAAGAAATTATTTTAAACTATGTTGATGAATTTGTTGATCGCTGTTTGAATGGTGCAGCTTTAATTGCAAAAAACCGTCACGTTAGTACTATCGAGGTCAAAGATGTCCAACAATTTCTAAATCGTAACTATAGCATGTGGACACCTGGTTTTGGAACTGATGAATTGAGGCCTTATAAACGTAGTCTAACAACTGAAGCGCATAAGCAGAGAATTGCTTTGATTAGGAAGACATTGAAAAAATATTAATTTTTTCTGGTTAGACTGTGTTATTTTTTTGTTGTTTCAATTACACATTTGCAATGTTTAAACTGAAATTATTGACTATTTTTAAATATCTAGTGAATATTGAATGTTTTAATAGAAAGTGAAATAAAAACTACAATGTGATATATAAGTTTCAAAAGTATTTGTTTATTTATATTTGGGAGAAACATATACCATATAATAATTATTATTCATCTGGCGCTTACCTATCTGTTAGGCTTGAGAACAAGCGATCCCAGTTTCGAATCGTGTCTTGCCAAGCCAGTTGCACTGGGCTAAACCGTAAGTTTGAGTCTCAACTGTATCAGTTAGTAATGTTGCAGGGAATAGTTGTGTAATTGTCTGTTTCTTTATTTTTCAGCACTATGTACACTAAACTGATCGATTTGGAAAAAGAAACTAGTATTTGGGGTAAGTGTGTATAGGATTTTCCAAAAGCACTGGACTTTCTTACTTTCATAATAGGTAATAAATATTCAAAATGTACAATCTTATGAATAAAATAAATAAATAAACACAATAGAGGGATATAAGTCACGTGACGTGATTTTCATTGTGTCATGTTGTGACACGACGTCGTGTCATGTGACACGACGAGATCGTGTAATATTGAAATAGTTAAAATACGAAATATTTTCGTGTGCGTGTTTGTAGTTGAAAATTTGAGACGTGCGTGAGTCTACTTCAGCATATATGTTTCGTGTGTAAGTGTGCGTAAACAAAATCTTAAAAGTTGTAAGTATATATAGTTAAAAATGCAAAAAAAGTTGTAGTTAAAATTAGTTGTTGAAATATTCTTGTAGAGTAAAAGAGTCGTTGAGAAGGCAATACCTTATATATTTTTTAAATTTGGTTATTGAATTCATGGTTTTGTAACACTTCGCAGACGATATTAACAAAATCAAGAAATTTTTTCGAATTCCTTGGGACTACCTGCCACATGCATTTTTTTCTTTTTAACCGGTGCTCGGGAAATCTACCTAATATCACAATTAACCAGTATGTTTCTGCAAACATTTCGCCAAGTATGTTGGCATCATCTGGAGCTGATCATTTTAATATGAAGAAATTATTCAAACTAAATTATGAATAGATGATCAAATAATTCTCTTCATGTAAAACAAATAGTTTAATATTAAATAATTTTTATCACAATAAAATCAGTAAGACAAGAAATATAAATAAGTTACGACACTACTATACAAATTTGATATCTAATATCCCCCTTTCTTATCAAATCCGAATTTTTTGAATCCTTCGTTGCCACCTTTTTTCGCGAATTCCGCTCCACTTTCATAGAAGGCATCCTGACCTTTGGCCTTGTTGAACCCCTTATCATCAACATAGTGATTTCCTTTTTCGAATTGCCCTCCTTTACCAAACTCTCCTTCTAAATAAACCTTCTTGGCATGTCCCCCCTTCTCGTGACCTCCCGATTTCTGTGCCTTGGATGCCTCGAATGCTCCATGTTTTTCCTTGTGTGCCTCATCGTGATCTTCGTCAAAGAATTCAGTGTTTTTCTTGTATTCGTTTAGTTTGTGAACGTTGTGGTGACCTTTGGTGTTGTGGCCTTTAGCGTAACTGCCTTCATCCACAAAGTGGAACCCCCTTTCTCCCTTTTCACCTTTGTGCTGTTCGGCGTAGTAACCGTCATCGTGGTTTTGTGATTTTTTGTCGCCAGCTGAAATACCCAATTTAAACTTTAGTACAATGGCCACATATGAGGAAATTGTGTTTGTATTTATGTAGTAAATTTTTGCTGCTATATAAGAATAGATATGAAAGTTAAAAAAAAGAAAAATTACATGTAGATATATAATTAATAATAAAACAAAAAATAGATATATTTTACATCCTAAACAAACTCGTGAAGACCACAAACACATTTTTGAATTAGATATTGTTTTAGTAATGATCTAAAAGAATTAAAACTAAAAACAAGGTGATTTTTCATAGAGACTAATTCTACACGGGAATTCTTAACGAAGATCCGTATCTAGTGGTAGCTTGCATCTGCTACCATTATTTTTAAACGAGGAAACGTTTTTTTTCTTACATATTTAGAAATGTATAAATAACTTCATGGAAGTGTTTTTATGTTTATAAAGTATGGTCTACAAGACTCCGCAGTCTTTAAATTAAAGATAAAGTCTAATGGCTCTCCTTTGTCATATTCAGACTCAATTAACGGTGGATGATCTACCCCATTCCATGATATTGTAACAGATGCGGATATACCATAGCATAATAAATAATGAGTAGATACTCTTTGGGCATATTCTATTTTAATGAAGAAATGGCATATAGAGAATTATTTATTTTCTAGACTACATGGTCCACCTGTTCGTTCCATTAAGATGCGAATCTACAAATGTGCTGGGTAATTCAACAGAATTGGAGAAGTTAATATTTGTCTTAAAAAAGTTATCAGCAATAGTTGTTTCTCAAGGAGAAAAATATATAGGTACTATCGGTTTTTGTGATATTTAAAATTAAACAATTTTTTGAGCACCATATAAGTTGAAAGTATCGTATATCATTTTTATGAGATACTGCAATTCTATAAGGTTTGGTGCTCAGATAATGACTGGACGTACCATCCACATACCTGCTAATTTTTTCTTCTATATGCAATGGGAGATCATTTATGTATAGGGGAAATATTAGAGGTCCCAGCATGGAGCCTTGTGGAACTTCCGGATTAATATTAATTTGTATTTCGACTTAATTTACTCTATTAGATAGATAGGATATAATCCAATATAGGAAAGTACCCGTAATCCATAATCTGTATAATATTTCAGACAAAAACTCGATACAAACCGCGTCAAAAGCCCGACTGAAATCGAGAAATAAACCAACAACATAGTAACCCTTTCCCAATTCGTCTTAAATATATTGCAAAAATTGATTAGTTATGTATGACATCTATTATCTACAAATTTGGAATATGTATCTGGTATTTTTATTAACTTTTAGTTGATACTCTGTCATATTAAAAGCTTATTAATATTATTATAATATCACTGATTCACCTACCAGCTTCGGCATAATGTTTCTGATGCGCCTCCCTGTCGTGAAGTCCTTTGGCTCCTTTTTCTTCCACTTGTCGCACTTCATATCCCTTATCCCCTTCTTCACCCTTAACTGCATGTTTCACCACTTCAAATTCTTTACCAACACCTTGTTCATAATTTTTCAACAAACCAGATTCTGGTGTCTCCAAATTGCCGATAATTCTCATAGAATATGTGGCATCTATTAAAAACGCACCAAAGAATAGAAAAACCACCTGCCTCTGCATTTTACTCAGTCTATTATCTACTTAGTTACTAAATGAATGGCAAAGATTTGCTAATTTCTGTTTATATATTTTATAAATATTTAAGTAGGAGAGTTGAAAAACAAAAAAATTTGTAGTAATAATCTGAAATCAAAATTTTACAGAGTTTCATGCATGAATGGAGTTTTCTTGAAGGTTGTAAGGTTAAATTGCTAAATTGGATGCAGTTTTTAACAGTACAATGTCAGCTTTCTCCTACCTACATTGGTGAGGTGTTCTGGTATTTGATTCATTGTTCTAGACAGTTTTGTAAGTTTTCCTTGACGATTGAGAAATATTATTTTCTAGGTTGCCGAGTTTTTTGTATGTAATTCTTTTATTTACAAACAAGAAATAAAGGAAAAGCATTTATATATTGTTGAATTGATCGGGCCTATTGCTGGATCTAGTCGGTTATGTACAAAATTGATTCTGGGAGAATCAGGCTAGAATATGGCCAAAGGGTGCAGCAGAATAAGCATGGTAAAATGGCCCCGGAAACGTTCCGACCTAATTTAGCTTCAGTAGATCGACAATAGGAAAAGAAATGTTTTCCTCGAGTTGTAGCCCCCTGTCGCCATGGTAACCCCCTGTACCCTAATAAATATAGTTTTTCGTATTCATTTTTTATCTCTGCTGATTTTTTTCTTTACATTGTCAATTTTTTTCATAATAATTAACTCACAAGTTGCTGAGATAAAAAATAGAAACGAAAGATTATATTTATCTACTGACACTGAATTATGTCGAAACGCTTCTGGGGCCATTTTACCATGCTTCTTCTGCTACACCCCTTATATTGTTTGTCAAGTTTTATTTAAAATATATATATGCAACAGTCAATCTCTTAACATATCTTATTTGGTTGAAATGCAAGTAGTTTATTAATTGAGCCACTGTTGAATTTTATTTACATGTATAGTAGCGTATCTAGTTTGCAAACTGGCATACCTAGCGAAGCAGTTTCAAGTCCTGCTCACTGCGAAATAATTTTAATTACAAAATTATCCCCTAGAAGTGGTTCGGACTCAACTATAAACTGTAGGTTCTCGTTTCTCTTTACCTAACACAAAATCATCCTAAATTTTCAAGGAATTACCTCGGCGACTTAAGAAGGGGTTAAGAAAACAATTTTTTAAATCATTCTTTATGATAAGTGGAGTAATAGGTATATTTATATTCAATTAGATCAGTATGTGAGAAATGCATTTAAAAATTTCAGGACTAACAAAAACAGCACAATCTAAAATCAAATTTAATTGTTCAATGAACATTCACCAGTATAACCTTTCTCATACCAATTTTCAATTATTATTTGTAATATATTTTAGATGCGTGACTTAGAGGACACCGTTGTTTATTGTCTTTTCTATTTAAATTTGAATACTCAGTTAACCGTTAACCCTTTTTATGAACATTTATCATATTTTGGGTTGAATTATATGTTCCCCTGTACATACAGCATATGTCAGGGCGGACTGGTCTATAAGAACCTATCTGTAAAAGGCTCATATAATAATAATAATAATTTAATTAATCCTGTCGATCACAAATACACGATATGGATATGTCAAATAGTAGGTACATAAAAATATAAGCAGTATGTACATAAATAAACTAAGTCAAACAAGGTAAATATCAAATTAAAACTATAGAAATGTGTATAAAACTATAAATAAATGACTAAAATTAGAACACGCAATAAAAAATTTACCGAAAAACAATAATCACAGTATTGTACCATTATAATATTCATTTAAAGAATAATAACACTTAAGTATTAATAATTTCTTGAAATCTGATTTAAAATATTTTAATTGCATATTTTTATACCTAGCAGGTAAATGATTACACTTTTGTTGCCAGATATTTTGGATTTTGTTCATATTTTGCTAGTCTGTGCATTGGTATTTTCATTGTTGTTATTTCTTGTGTTATGAGAGTGATAATTATTTAGAGTATTCAAATTTAGTTCTGTTTTAGCATAAATTATAATAGATTCAATAATAAAGTGCAGGGTAATGTTAATATTTTCAATTCTTTTGTCTTACAGCTATCTCGCTTATTTAAACTGACAATAAATGTTTTTTGTCAATGTTTTGCCTCCTACCGTGAAGGTATTGTCACTTAAAAAATTTAAAACTGTGATAAAAAACTATTTAATTCACAAATTTTTTTATTTCATTGAAGATTACTTTGAGAATGATTTTAGTGATATAAGTATTTAATCTTATCTTTAATTTTATTTAATCTGTCCTGTATTTACTTGTGTAAACTTTTATGGTATTAGCACCAAACTTATTTACCATAATAATAATAATAATAATAATAATTTGTTTATTTTAGTAATAGTAGTAGTACAGTAAAATGAGGTTTACAAAAAAAATATAAATAAACAAGAAAAAATCACTGAAATAGGAATAATCCTACTTGTGCGTGATTAAGATATTTATATAAAAAATTTTCTCAAAGCATTATAATTATAGATTGCCAATATTAAAGCTAAATTTGGTATGTGTGAAAGAGGTATCTTTAAATTAGACCTTAGCCATCGAAGAACATGAGGAACGTGGAAATATGCACACGAACCCAATCTCCTCGGCAACCGATTGACGTGGTGTGGTACTGATTTAATCAGGGAAATATGTTGCGTTTGGAAATGGCTTAAGTTGTGGTAAGAGACATAGAATCAGATAACTATATTTTGATTTACAATATTGTGTATTATTTGTCGGGGTGTTTCAATGAGCCATTTTTTAATTTGTTTCTTGAATACTTTTGAGTTAATTTGGTTTTTTATGCTTGCAGGTATGATATTGTAAAATCGGGAGGCAAGATACATATGACTTTTTTGTCCAATACTTTTTATTGATTTTGGATTACGACAACTATCCTGTTTGTGCCTTGTTGCATAGGGATGTTCAATAGGTTTAATATTTTCTTTATTTTTGAAATTATATGCAACAATGCTCAAACAATACAGCTGCCGTAAGTCAAATAGGTTAGCTTCTTTAAACAACTCTTCGGTTGGGTAAGTATAATTTTTATTATGTATTAGTTTAATGATCCATTTCTGTATTACATTTAAATTTTTTAGATGATGCTCATTTACTCCTCCCCAACCAATTATACCATGTTTTAGCTGGGACTCAACTAAGGCATAATAGACAATTTTAAGTTGGTTAACACCGATGTACTTTTTCAGGTGTTGAATTCTTGACAGCATGCCTCTTAACTTTCCTACTATATGTTTAATTTGTAAATTTCAACGGAAATGTCTGTCAACAATTATCCCTAAGTATTTTATGGATTCGGATTCGGGTATACTTAAGTTATTATCAATATTTAATGGGCCAAAATTAGGTAGGCTGTTGGTGTAGGAAGTAAATGGCAAATATACAGTTTTATTGAAATTTACTGTAAGTTTATTGGCATCAAACCAATCTTTAATTTTTTAAAATTCCTGTTCTGCTGTTGTTTTTAAGTTTTCCCTTGAGTTTGCTTTGAAGATTACAGCTGTATCATCAGCAAAACTAAGTATGTTTCCTGTGCCGTTGAAATTTAGTAGGCTATTAATATATATGGAAAACAGGATCGGCCCCAAAACTGTGCCCTGAGGGACGCCATATTTTATATAGAATTATTTATTCTTAGTTCATCAGAAATTATTGTAGATCTGGCAACTCTGTATGTAGCGCCAGATTATCTGTTGTTTTATACCAGGAACATGGCGAAATGCGCGAAACTTCCTCTTCCCCGAAAGATACCATTCTGATTGTTTTATAATTCTGTGCTAGAACATATTTTACATAAGAGTAATGATGTTTTATTTAATATAGTGTAGAAAAATAAAGCATGCACCAGTCTTTCCTAATTTTAGCTTGGTCGGCAGCTTTGAGTTCTTTATGTGCCTTATAAATATTGTCTGAATTATATTAAGTTCTTGAAAATAGTTCAATTTCTTTACTATTTACTTAAACTCAGAGTAGACAATGTTATTTTTTTGCAGAGTTAACCTTCTTAAACTAAATAAAATATTAGGTATGTTGCAAGTTTTTATTAAAGTAAAACAGAAATAAGTATAGTCCAAGACATAAAACCACAATTTCACAACTGGGTTAATAATCTGGAACAAATTTATGTATAAATATTTCAATAATAGCAAAAATATAAATAAGAAATATTGTTAATTTTTTTAACTTTTCAAATAATTTATATACAAAATAAGTTCATTCATCTTCAAATGCTAATTGCAAACTTCTATTAATGCAGTCACAATTTTCCTTCCAGTTTATTTAAAATTAAACTTAATCAATTTCAAATTTATAAATAACGATTAACTTAAAAAACACAGAATTTAAAAACAAATAAAAACCTGTGAACCATTAAATATCTCTAGGAACTTGCGGTAAACACATGTTGTAGTAGGCACTTTTTTCCCAGAAATTAACACCCTTCCAACCACACCAACCTTTACTTTGGATCACATGAAGATCTTCACCCCCTGTATAGTGTGGATCAAGTATGAGAAATTTTAAACCGCCTGTTTGCTGATTATAATCCACCCCTAGAATGGTATGGGCAAGTACTCCTCCCCCTGGGAAAAACAAAAAAAAATCAAGAGACGTTAGCTTTGTAAGCCGGCAGCACTGATATGTGCTTTGTCACACTACAAGGAATGGGGTCATCTCGCATATTTTTGTCATTTTAAATTATTAAATTAAAAAAAAATCTTATTTTTTCAATTTCCTTGTTAAACATAAGAAAAAAAAACTTCTGCAGGCACCTCATGACATACTAACATCAGCTTTGTTTACCTATTTTTACTCTTGGACTTCTTAACGAAAACGGTGCGTCGGACAAAAAAAAGTCAAGAACTAAAACATGTAGATTTTATCAATACACGTTGTTTGAGACTTGTAGCGACCTATTATCTTTGACCGTTCAATTGTTATAAATAAATGAAGTGTCCCAAGTTAACAATTTTTTTTCTGTTCAACAAGAGGTCATACGGATATTTTATTGTGGTCAAAATGTTGCATTTTGTTAATGGAATTTGCGGTCTTTTCTCTGTGTCGATATCTCGCGTATTTTACAATTGTATAAACAAATGAGCTAATTTGTTTATTAAGGATTCGCGACTTTCCATGGCATTTTTTGCACTGTCCACCCCTGGCAATCAATAAATATTGATAAAAACTACCATCTCTATGTGGTCTTGCCCCTTTTTCATTTTTCTTTATCCCCGCCAACGTTTTAAAAAAAAATTGCTTAGTAAACAAATGAAATATATCAGCTCAGGAATGTCGTATCGAAATGAAAGACAATAAAATAAAGAAAATTCTGAGCCTAGATAGACCTCGATCCGTTAACTAGAACTGGAGATATAGACCACTTTGCGTTTATGAATGTCAATTGTTTATTAAATAATTTTTTGAAAAAAATCTTGTGACAACATAAAGTTAATATATTAAACTAACTAGTTTTCAATTGTCACAAAAATCCATTGGTTTTTTCATAAATTTTTTACTTTTATAGCAATTAATTGATGAACGTCGTACAACGTTTTTCAGTGTTTACGCTATGAGTGACTTGCGCAGTAACGACTTTGTATATATAAAATTCAAAGCGTGCTCGGTTTTATGTAAACGCAAAATGGTCTATTTATCTGGTTCTAGTTAACGGATCGAGGTTTATCTAGGCTCAAAATTTTCCTTTCTTTATTGTCTTTTATTTGCCGATAAATTTCATTTCGATACAACATTCCTGAGCTGAGATATATCATTTGTTTACTAAGCATTTTGTCTAAATGTTGGCGGGGGGGTAAATAAAAGAAAAAAAGGGGCAAGACCACATAGGAATGGCAGTTCTTGATTTTGACTTTACGACGACCAGCCTACAGTTCAAATTTGGGATAAAAGCAAACTATGAAATTGTCAACAATATACTAAACACATAGGAATTTTCAAGAATTATACAAACATAATTTATAAGGTCAAACTTCATTATGTAAATTAAATCAGGAAGATGCTGGATGTAGATATACTCGACCTATGTGTCATACATTTTAGACACGTAAACAAACAGAATTTTCCTGGACGAAATGTTAAATTGACTTTAATCAGAATTTTATTACAAATAGGCATAACCCAACTAGCACCAAAGTGACAGTAACTGAGATGGAACTTCGTATGGGTAACCATTACGTAATTGCGACTAAATTTACGACTTTGGTGTAAAAACTTCATTTGACAAGTCTACAGTCCCTGCCTCGTAGTTTCTACCACTAATGATTACTTTATAGTTATGCAACGTCTACGTAGCTTTCGTGGTACATGGGAACGTGGTAGTTACCAGTGGGACGACTTTCGGGTTTTCAGAACTTGAAGGTGGTAAACTATAGTAGCAGCGACTAACTCGCATCACTGAAATGTGACTTCAAAGTTGCAGTCACCTTCAAGTAGCTTTAATAGTTGCCGCGACGTTCTGGGAACCTTCACTATTTCTTTAAAGTAGTGGAACGTGTAAGTAATATTCATAGGTGTTAATGACGTTACTGCTACCTACAGAACTGTGTACGGTTACTACAAAGTGCACATCACCTCTGAAATTTGCCATGAAGTAAATTTCACCAACTAGTTCCCGCAATGTTGGCTATAGATAAAGTTAATGCAACAAACCTAACCTATATAATATATTTGCCTAACCTAGACTAGAATTATATGCTGCTATATTATGCTATGCAACATTTTATGTTCAAAATAAGGCAACAAAATTTAATATTTCAACACAGTTTTATTACACCTACCTTTTCTTCTATGTTATCTATCACTGTAATAGTATATTATACCAACAAGGTTTATGTTTATTAAGTCGTTGATATATGGCTGCATACAAGTAAATTGCGACAGCTGATAGGTTTTTCAATGTGAAGTTAGGTAAATGATAAACAGCAAAAGCTAGGAACGCGTTCAGTCTAGACCTCAACGTACGGCTGACACATACGTTCCGAATCAATATCGGGAAAAATGTAACCATGAAGTAGGAACGGCAACTTTGAAGAGGTAATTTGTGGTAGTCACAACTTTGCTACGACTTTGAAGTGATGCTACAGTTCCATTCGCAGATTTGTGGAAAATGTAACTTTACAGTTATGTATTTGCAGTTTTCGTCACTATCGCCAAGTAGCAATTACTTTCAAGTAGCATTTCTTGGTGAAAACGACCTTAAAGTCATATTTTCTGAAATACGCCATGTTGATGACCAAAATTATCGACGCCATTGTTATAACACATGAACCATAATTTCACAATTGACTAATAAATTTAATTTATCGCCATTTCTTTACCAAATACAACAAATGAATATATAAAAAGTAGTGTTAAGTTCCGAAGAACAATAAAAAATAGGTTTCGGCATCATGTGTCTCATATTCTCGCATGACATTACATATTTTAAAAACAATATTTTCATTAAAAAATGCAAATTTTAAAGGCGCGTGGTTAGATTCGGACGTTTTATCATTATGTTTGTCAGTAAAATTGCATTCGTTTTAATTGTGACCCTTAGACCATTGGAAAATAGCATAAGTTTTGCTGTCTAATATTACCTTCTGATATTCTATTAAATTTCTGAGTTAGGGAAATGAACAAGAACAAGAATCATATGTAAGAATGAAACATAAATATAATAAAATCGGTTGCAAGACAAAGAAGGGGCAACATCGATTTGAAAGAGTAGGGAGTGGTAAAGTTGTCTGAAAGTTGCGGCGTCTACGCCGCCACGTTGCCGCTCCGGAGCAACAACGTCATTGGAACGTAGCCAGACAAGTTCCAGGTACGTGGCTGGGACGTTATCGTCACCAAAAAATATTCCCCATTTTGGCCATAAACACGTATTAGGAACGTTCCTATTACGTGCCTGTGACTAGTACCAAAACACTTTAAAGTACCTACAATAGTCTTTGCTACGTTCCCACTGTGTGTATTTTGACACCAATAAAGTATTGTATTATATTGTATTGTAATTGTGCTAGTTGGGAACTTTTAAAGTTAAAACCTCTGGTGCTGAAGAAATAAAGACAAACAAATACCGCACCAGTAACTTCGTATGAACTCCTGTGTGATTGTGAAATACAAGGATACATCACTATTACTTCAAAAGTTAAAAAAAAAATAACAGACATAAATTAAGACTTTGTCGCTGTATTTCACCACATTTATCAGAAAATCATGGTACAGATATGCGAGACGACCCAACCCTATTTAATACCACGGTTCAATCGGCAATAAAAAAAAAATCCAGAACTTACCTATCATAACAGGCGATCCTTGTGTTTCAAAATGATGTATCAGTTCCGGCCCCTTAGTGGCCATTTCTTCCCCAGAACTAACGTATAGTATTTTACACGTTACTCCTAGCAAAGTGTTCAACACAAAACTAACTTCTGTCGAGCCGATCCACTGCTTCGAGCCTACAAAACTACTAGGCTTATCTCCTATGTCCACCAGGCACTTCTGGATGTCTTTATACGTGGGCACTTCCTTCTCAACGTAGCCTTGAAGCTTAAACCAGGAGGCGAGTGTTTGGAGAGACCTGTATGCACAACCCCAACCATTATCATCCATATCGTTTTGGCAGTAGTGGTAGTATTCATATTGGCCATTCACTAAAGATATGTGTCCACCTAAAAAAGGGTTGTAGTAGTAGTAGATTTCAGCTTCACCTCCGGTAAAGACATAATGTTAGCATACTACAGTAGAGTAGTATTACTATGCGAAGATGCTTGCAAAAAAAAATGCGCCGAAACAAGTTTGTGTGCGTCCATTATTCTAAGCCCATGAGAACGAATTGTGTCATATTTGACGTTAATCCAGTGGCACCGACAACCTGCAGTATTGCAGTGTTCGCCAGCTGTGATTGAATTAAGCGATATAACCTTACTTTCAGTGTGAAATGTCTGCATCGGAACAACCCAGCTCTTCGAAAAAAACTTTAAAAAAACTTAATCTGCTTAGCCGTAGGGGAATATGTTGGATGTTAGTGTTATAATGAGAATGTCAAATAAAAAAATTGGACAAATTAATTTTAGCATTTTGATTTGATAGCATAACCAGAAGTCAGGTTATCGAAAGAATGCAAAGATTTCATTAATATTTTTTACATAGATAGATAGATAGTCTTTATTAATCAACGTAATAACACAAAGAAATTACATTACCCAGTGGGCGTAAGACGTGTCACCAACCACAAACAATTTCTCTACATAAAATTATTGTAAATAATAGATTAACATTTTCATTTAATTTAACTCCACATTTACTAACACCAAAATATTAAAATAGGAGGGAAAGAGAAGATGTTACTAGTTAAAATAATATCAATATTACACTTATATTTTGCTTAAATAAATAACATTTATACCGGCATATAGTTTTTCTTTTAGTTCTTATAGATAGTTTTTTCCCGCTGTCTGTAAAATCCTATAAAGAATATGTTTCATATCATTATGCTTATAATCTACACTGTGTCTATACTTCTGTCCGATGGTACCTGATTGCGCTGCCGTCAGAGGGTATGTAAAAAGAGAGACTATTTATTTCGTGCTATAGTGGTGATTGTCAGCTGGATGGTTGGCACATGCATAATATTCTCGCTTACGGTGCGAGAGGTCCCGGGTTCAACTCCTAGACCCACTGAACTTTTTTTTAAATTTTGTAATGATTGATGTAGGGTGCCTGCGCCACTAATTGACCATCAACCAGTAGTTGACCAATTTCTCTTTTAACAGCAAAAATAAGATAACTGTACAGTTTTACATATATGTTATATTTCTGGTGTGATTACTTGACTTTTGACTACTAGATGGCACAATATTACGGCCGCATCGTGAATAAAAGGTTGTCTGGAAACAGTTGAAATCTAGGTGTGCGCGCGTGACGATAAATGTGTGTTTCTGCAATAAGCATGGTAAGTAAATAACTCTATATATATCAGTAATCATCCAAAATGCTAATGAAAAAAATGATATCAAATATATTTTACTAGTTAGTTGATGTGTAGAACTAAAGGGTTGTGGTTATATTTTTGTTAAATATTCTGTTTTTTGCAAAAAAACATGTGGTCAATTATTGGTTTCGAAATTTTATCAACTTTCCTATAATTGACCACACTGGTCAACTACTAGTTTTACGAAACATTTCATATTTTGCTTCTTTCTCACTCTTATAGTCATTTCATTTGATTCACTTAGTCTTCATCATGTTTTTCTAATCGTTTTAATAAACTCTTTCCAGTAATTGACCGGAAAAATATAGTGGGCAACCACTGGCTTCATAAGGTGGTCAACTACTGGTACGTTGAAACTTTTTTCTTTTATTTTCAGCACAATGTCATCAAACACAAAAAAAACGAAGACCTTTTTTAAGTATACTGAAAGTCAATTGGCGCAACTCTATTTGTGCCATTAAAGAATAACTGGAAAAAAATTGTTTATGACTAGAAAAAGGCTACTTTCCCTCTTTTGCTAGAAAAGGCCGTACAAAATATTAGTGCAGATACTGTTAAAAACGGACTTAGAAAGTGTGGGTTATATCCGTATAACGTAGAAGCTATTGATTTTACAAAATGTATGCAAAACACTTCACGGATTTTGGGGGAAAATGAAAAAGAAAATAATACAGAGAAAATGAAATCAACTGAATTTAAAGTTTCACATTTTCTTTATTTTGAATCTGTAATACCGTCAAAAAGAAGGAAGGAGTTTAGAGAAGCAGAAATGGGTGAATGGGTAGGTGACGAATCATCAAGAGTTGTTTGAAGTGTGGAAAAAACTATAAACTAGATGCAAGAAAAAGAACATAGAGGAAGAAATGAACAACAGAGATGAGGAAGAAGTAAAAAATAACACAGAAATACATAACAGTACTGAAAAATATACTATTACTCACGAAACCGGCAAAATAGTAGACAAAAATGGAGAAGTTAATATTAATAAAAAATATATGAGGGAAGATGCCAGAAACGTTTATGAAAATGAGAAAAACGAGACCAACATTATTGAAACTGAAAATGAAGCAAACATACCTAAAGAAATCAGTATAAATTCACAGCAAAGTAAAGAAAGTATCACAGAAGAAAAATATCAAGAAGGACATCTTGTGGCCGGAGGAGTCATCAGAAAAAAACAGTAGACCTACAAAGAAAGAGAGACTGCCTTATACTACCACTTCTCTTAGATGGCTGCAATATCATGAAGACAAAGAAAAATTGAAAAAACAAAAAGATGAAACACGAGAAAGAGCTATGTTAAGAAAGAAAAAGAGAGAGGAAAAGATAAAAGAAGCTAAAAATAAAAAATTGAAAGGACGCAGACTTGCCAAAAATAATACAGACCAAACAAATGATTCTGAAATTGACCAGTGTGAAGAGTGGTCAGAAAGTGGAACGAGTATTGATGATATATCAGAAGAACATTTTACAAGTGATAGTGATAGTTTTTGTATTTTTAACAAAGTTTGTAGCAAACATTATAACCTTTTTTGTATTTTTTTAGGAATGTTCATTACTTTTGTAATAAATAAACAATTTTAAGTAAAACTCTGGTTTTATTCATTATACATAATTTTGGTCAATTACTGGAAAAAATATGGTCCAACTGTGGGTTGTTAGTGGTCAACTACCGGAAAATTTTGCCTCTTTATTCATCATGATTTTTTTCTCCATTAAAGAATTACTTTTTTTTTGTCAATGACCAATTTTAGAATTTTAGAATATAACTGTAGTTAATAATATTTTTTATATTAACCAAAATGGAATATTTAAAAAGTTATACATTTCTATTTCTGAAAAATTTCTTAAATGGTCAATTACTGGCGCAGGCACCCTATTTTTCACAAATTCAGGTTTGATTTGACGGCAGAAATAATGTTTTCCTTCTTCTTGCTATAATAATTTCATTCCTTCATGTGATTTCTTTAGGTTAGGTTAGATTAGGTTGTTTTTTATTTTGCTATCTAATTGTTAATAATTATCAGCGCCACAGGCAGTAAAAGAGGAGGTGCGGGGGATATCTCCCCGCATTTCATCCATAAAATAACGCAAAATATTTCAATTTAACGAGTTGTGCACCCGCCAGAGTGTAAATTGGTATCCGACAAGGGCAAGAAATATTTGTGCCGCTACTGTAATTGAAAATGAATTGCTAAAATGACGCAAATGCTTCTTACCCTTCTCGGATACCATCTACTGACTTTCAATGGGTGACCTTGACCTACCTCAAAATTTTGTAAACAAAACATTGTTCCGTTGTTCAATATTGCTTATATTCCACCAAACACCAACAGATCCCGCTCAAACAGCTGATTGAAGTAAAGATTATAATTTTATAAACTAAAAGGAGTAACGGGACCGCCTCGATGTCGCATTAAGAACGACGATACCCACCTGATGGGAGCGCATTCGGCTCCCATCCGACAGGAGAGTAGACACGGCATATAATTTATGTTACGCGCTGGCGCCCCCTAGGGGTTGTAGACTGATGCTCACGAGTGGTGTGGTGCCAATCATGGTTAGGCAACTGTAAAACTATAATGCACGCCATCTCTGAGATGCTGGTAGTAGTAGTAGTATGCTTTCTAGGAACTAATAGAAGATGAGGGAGATTTCTATATTATACTAGAACTATATGGAAAATTGATGGAAGATTTCTGGAACCCACTTTGTGTGATATATAAGAGGAATGTAAACACAAGAGAGGGGAAGTTTTGATTGACAAGTAAAGGTTAGAAGTACGAGGGGATAGAAAGTAAATACAAAGTAGTAAACATTGTTAATGGTTATTTTAGTCCAGAAAAAGTTTATTTTATTTAAAGAGTGGTGTTGTTAAGTGTTCCGAAATTTATTAAATAAAGAGTTAGTATTTATCCCTTGTTATAATTTGTTTGAACCCACGGAAATTGAAGGGAGGTTTCCTAAAGGGGCAGAAACATGTATATTACCTTTTAACATATAATTTCTTTACAACAAAATTTACACTCCAAGAAAAAAGAACTTTTTTTAAATTTTAACTCGATTACGAACTTACCATTATCAGTAGGTTTGACTCCTTCATGCGGATTAATTAATGGACCATTGTTTTTCCTCTCGGTCTTAAACCTGTATCGGTTAGCCCTACGAAATACTGGCGTCATTACATCTAACAACAACTGCTTATGTAATAATTGACGTTGATTTTCTAGAAAAAAATACATCACCTCCTAAGCCATCTCGAACATAATTTACTATAAGGGACATTTTAAATCACATATGGATTTTCTCACTTACTTAAAACATCCTCAGTGTCATCTTTAGGATACAATCTTGTTAAAAAATGTCCATAAATGGGTGAGTAGAAATGGAATGTTTGCAGAAGTGAAGTATTGCTATGATCTACATTGGCACATATCTGATAGAGTAGATTTTTTTCGAATAATCTTAAATGTCTTATTGCACATTCCAAAAGAATTTCGTATAGATCGGCCACTTTTGTTTGTCGATGGATCATTGCCAATGAATCAATGATAGCGGTTGTGCTAATTGATTTCAGGGATTCTAAAAAATAAAAATGGAAGTTTGTTAGCTATTCACTCAGTTGATAGCTTGTATTGTTTTATTTAACATATCACAAGAAAAATAGGTCAAAGGGGTAAGTAATGGGAAGAATAAATTAGGCACATAGCATTTATTTATTGTTAAAATAAAAAGATACAAGTCTACAACTATGACTAATAAAGATAAAATTTAAAAATAGTCAATTATTAAAAATGAAGAAATTCTTGAATCGAATATAAATATTGGAAAACTAGTCTTCTGGAATCTTTTAGAAGAATTTTGTTTTTGAGAAAATCAGTTAGTACATAAACACCACACATAGACAACCCCCAAATCCAAAGCCTCTTATAGGCTATCTGGCAGAGGGTTACACATTTGAAAAAACGCAGACATCAATTACCCACCAACATTGCCAGTGCTGGTGCTGGGAATCGAACTCAGTACACGTTAGGCAGTCTGACCAAACGCGCTCTCCACTAAGACGCTTAGCCATCTGAGCTACCGTGCTGGTAATTAAAGAATTTGATTGTAGACAGAATGGTCATTTCTTTGTAAGAGATAAATGGTGCATCGGAAATGCATAATAGCTTTTAGGATCGTATGATTTAAGTTTAATGATTTGAAATCAGCCTCATGATTTTCTATAGTAAGTTTTAAACACTGTGTGGAAGTTCGAAGAACCACCCCATACCACATAGGTATAGCATATTTAGCGATGGAATATAAGTTTACACAGTAGACCATTTTACGAATATGCGTATCAAACAACCGTGCCAGTACTCTGGGTGCAAATCATGATTTGTTAAGTTATACGTACCCAATAATTTAGCGGAATTTATGTTTAAAATTGGCAGCATCAGGTAGTAGCTCTGGTACTTTTAGTAATGAACGATCCGTTTAAAATATTACAGAGCTTGATTTATCTTAATGTAATTTACATTACTTACTTTTCTCTAAAACACATAAAGGTGCATGTTCCTTTGCCAAAGTACTTTGTCCCTCTTTTGTAACCCTTCTCAACATATTGATATCTAAGACATTCAGCTCGAAATTCTGTGACTTTTTTTTCCTCGTTAGTCCCTCATTGGCGTCATGAGAATCCTCACAAATATCCCCTACGCTGGGATCTCCACTAATACCAATTACACCATTCTCAGATTCATTTCCTAATAGAAATACATTTGTTTTGGGAAAAGTGAAGATGATGACACCCAAAGATAGGGACTTTATAAGCTTTTGGAATGTATCTTCTATTGATTTCACAGTAACCTCGCATTTTATGGGGACCTCTCCTGAGAACAATGATTGTTAGAAACAGTATTTACCAAAAAAGAATTAATACTTCCTACCTTTAAGTCGAATATGCACAAATTGTGAATAAAGATCGTGCTCACTAAGGGTGATATATTTTGTTTTTTCTACTTGCTCATTATTTATAATATTAACATCTATCTCATTATCTTTTCCTAATTTACATGAAATAAATAACGGATTATCTGTTACATCAATATCATGAACATATTCTCTAATTCGACTCTCATTGATGGTGCCATCGCATACTTGAAAAACTCCACAAAAATCTACTTCGGCGGGAAACGAATGAACTAAATTTATTCCATCTTCAATATCTACTTGTAACCCAACTACAGTAAGCGTGTCTTTTAAAAAGGTGCCGTACAATTTTCCAAAACAAGCTTCTCGTGTTTTAGAAAGTCTCTGGAATTGAGGTTATAAACATATGTTACAAAAAACAAGCTCACGTTGTTTAAGCAACAAGTTTACAATAACTAATAAGCATTAATAGAATGCAGCTATATCACGTACTTTTAAAACCTACCTTTAATACAGTTTCTGATATTTTTATTGAAGGTTTCATTGTTGTCGTGTCACCTGTCAGATTTTGATATGATCATAGATTACTGGGAGTGATCTGATTGGATCTGAATCTGATCGATCACTGATCGCTGTCGTGGATCACACATGGATACACCCAAGAAGTAGAAGAAGAAGGAGAGCGCGTTTGGGGAAACCGAAATTCTGAAATGCGAAAACTTCTACCATGTGCAAAACGTGATATCATTATTTGTCTGACTATTTCTTCTTTGCTCTAGTGTTTACGTTTAGCGAGATGGTTAGCGCATAGGTAACGCTTTCTCTTATGGTATGAATGGTCTCGGGATCAAATTTCTACGTCCATTGGTTTTTTTTTCTTTAATTTTGTAACGATTAATATATTTTTTCATAAATTTATTTCTGATTTCTTTAGGTTTTTCTTCTTTTTACATAATAATTTCATTCTATAGTGTGATTTCTTTAGGTTATGTTAGTAGGTTTTTATTGTGATATATAATTGTCAAATGCCATAATGCCAATAAATATTTTGTGACGTCATTATAAACAGAATTAAACAATATGGCTGAAAACCGTTCAACTGTTGGACTATTTAGGTTTATGAGGTTGCGTACTTTTCCTGTTATGTTCGGTTGCAGAACTTCGTTGTAATTTAATTTAGACTATTTTCTTATTTGTGCACAAACGGTGGTAGGCAGTGCTCGCTTTGTTTTGATTGGCGACTGCCTGATTCAGCACTCCTTGTTATATACCTACCATGGTAACAATTACTGTAGTAAAGTATGTGGTTCGTTTCCTTGGTGGTTCATTCAACATTTCACGGCACATGATTTTTAAACGTCTCTTTAATTGATTTACAATTTTCTCTACCACCAAGTAACCAAATAAAAGCAGCAGATGAGCAACACCACCTAAATAGCTAAATACCATGTTTTTAGGTGGTGTTGAGATGAGACGTTATAAATATATTTCATGTACACTGGACACTCAAGACAAAACAGCTAGCTACCTACTTGCACATCAATACAGTTGCAGTAAGCTATTAATCAGTCTATTTTCTGGCAGATGGCAGCATGAGCGAAGCCATCGACAGGAAGCTTTAAATATTTTATGCTGGTAATTATTTATAACTTTAAACTGTAGATGTCACCGAAATTAAGATTTCTGTAATTTTGTCTGGCATTTTCAAATTTAAAATGCCAAATACAATATATAACAAACAATCGAAAGGTTTTATCCCCTGCAAAATCGTTACAGTTACAATAACGTCAGTTTTTCACGGCTAGTCTAATAGCTAGCACAATTCGCAGGGGAAAAATAGTAGTGGTGAAAGTAGGGAAAAAATAAGTAATAGGTACCTACTCATGATAAGTTTTGATTATTTACTTAATAGGTTTTTAGTATCTATGTAGGTATGTATGTAATCTATTTAGAGTAATCGAGATAATAATTTTAATTTAAAACAAAACACGGCTGTTATATTATTTTTTATTTATTTCGTATTTATCAACAATAAAATTTAAATGTTTTCATACACATTGACCAGATTCCATATTTTGTATAACATTAATCGCATAATTGTAAAATAAATCTATAAGATCTCTGCCCTGCAAAAAATCTACATGGGTCCATTCAGTATAATTCACTGTATTAAATCCACATTGCACACTTGCTGGGAGTTGAGAATAAGTTTTAAGTGCTAGCTGCAAATTAATTGTAAATTAGGTTATGCTTTTACATCATTTCATATCATTTTCAATAATGTATATGGTTTATTAATGTAAAAAACCGCTGCCTAAGGAATCACTACTTTCACATCCAGGATTTCCATCCAAGTATCTTTAAAGCAAAACATCTCGACTATAATTTATTGCACTTTAGTATGTGAAAATAATTGATCATAGAATTTTAATAATACTTGAGGAAGATGTCATAAAAAATTTGAGGTGTTGGTTCTTAGCATACAGGGTGTCCCGAATTGCATAGGCCAAACTTCACTAAGTAACGCAACTTTTCAAAATAAGAAAAAACGTTCCTATAAACATGGGTCGGGAAGTGATTAGTTTCCGAGATACAGGGTGTTCAAGTAATTCTCCTGAAAATATTTTTTTATGATTATTTTCGAAACGTCTAAAGATAAACAAATGATATTGTCTAAATGTTATTTGTGGCATTATCTTAATTTTTTTCCTTCTTCAATTCTTTGGGACTTCCTGCCACATGTATGTTTTCTTTCTAAGCGGTGCTAGGGGAATCTACAAAATATATCACAATTAACCAGTATTTTACTGGTAAAAAACCTCTACGCCTGTGACGTTTACGTCAAAGGATCAGTTAAAGGTTGGTTTTTATAAATAAACAACACAAATAAGTATAAAAACTTGAAATTAAATATTTCGCCGACGTTTCGGAAATCTAATCTGTTTCCTTTTTCAAGGCTTTTTTTGAAAAATCTTTTTTGCTGTGTATGACAAATACACAGCTCTAAGAATGTTTGTTATATTCAATATCCATAGATACTTACTATTTACATAGAACTGTTGATATAGTTAACAGTTTTTTAGTTTCTATACAATGTTAAGTTTGTGAAGTTCTTCTTTTAACATTGGTAGCCAAGTTGTACAGACATCTACGGAACAATTCGACACGCAATTATCCTCATTCAATAATATTATCGCGGATTCTTTAATTTTTCTTTTTTTGCTATCTGCCTCTTTTGTTAAAATTTTTGCCGAGTCCCAGTTTATTCTATGTCCATTCTCCCACGCGTGTTCGCAGATCTTGGACCTCTGAATTTCATTTTTTCTGATATAATTTTGATGTTCGCCCAATCTTACACTAAAAGGTCTGGATGACTCACCCACGTATTGTTTGTTGCACTCACACGGAATACTATAAATGCAGTTTTTTGAATTTTGCTCGTAGTTTGTTGGTTTTTAAGATCTATTCTGACAAAGACGAAACCAACAAACTACGAGCAAAATTCAAAAAACTGCATTTATAGTATTCCGTGTGAGTGCAACAAACAATACGTGGGTGAGTCATCCAGACCTTTTAGTGTAAGATTGGGCGAACATCAAAATTATATCAGAAAAAATGAAATTCAGAGGTCCAAGATCTGCGAACACGCGTGGGAGAATGGACATAGAATAAACTGGGACTCGGCAAAAATTTTAACAAAAGAGGCAGATAGCAAAAAAAGAAAAATTAAAGAATCCGCGATAATATTATTGAATGAGGATAATTGCGTGTCGAATTGTTCCGTAGATGTCTGTACAACTTGGCTACCAATGTTAAAAGAAGAACTTCACAAACTTAACATTGTATAGAAACTAAAAAACTGTTAACTATATCAACAGTTCTATGTAAATAGTAAGTATCTATGGATATTGAATATAACAAACATTCTTAGAGCTGTGTATTTGTCATACACAGCAAAAAAGATTTTTCAAAAAAAGCCTTGAAAAAGGAAACAGATTAGATTTCCGAAACGTCGGCGAAATATTTAATTTCAAGTTTTTATACTTATTTGTGTTGTTTATTTATAAAAACCAACCTTTAACTGATCCTTTGACGTAAACGTCACAGGCGTAGAGGTTTTTTACCAGTAAAATACTGGTTAATTGTGATATATTTTGTAGATTCCCCTAGCACCGCTTAGAAAGAAAACATACATGTGGCAGGAAGTCCCAAAGATTGAAGAAGGAAAAAAAAAACAAATGATAATTTACACAGGAATTTAACTTTTTATGCTTTTTAAGAAAAAATGAGAACTATGTACGAAAATCATTCAGGAGCAGGTGAAACTGGTAGGGCCTAGGTATAATTTAGCCCCAACTTTATTGTGTGACAATTTTAAATTAATTTATGAGCAGAACTTAAAAATTGGCTTTCTACACAAAAAAAGTCTCTTGTGTTTTTTCTCTAAAATTATCAGTTTTTGAGTAAATCTTATCTGAACTTTATTCGGGAATAGTTTTTTATGAATAATTTTAGCAGAACAGAAAAAACAATGAGAGTCAAACAAAATTTGATTACATCATTTTTTATTAGGCAACAATGAATTAGATTATAGTAAGGTAAATTACAAATTACAAGAGTTGCTCAAAGTGCATTCCGCCAGCTTCAACACATTTCTGACGTCTGCGCCATACAGAGTGTGTAGCTTTACGAATGAAATCAGGATTAGCCCGCAAATTCTCACATTCTTCGAGAATTCTTTCTATTAAATCTTCTCTCGTGTTTACAGGGATTGCGTAGACTTTGTCCTTTAAATAGCCCCAGACAAAAAAATCAACTGGAGTTAAATTCGGTGAAAGGGGTGGCCAGGATCTTGCACCTAATCGACCGATCTACCGCTCAGGATAATTATTGTTTACCCACAAACGGTTCTCAACAGCAAAATGTGCAAGTGCTCCGTCCATTTGAAACCTGCATTCTTTTCTTAAATTAAGAGGAATATCCTCGAGATATTGAAAAAAATGGTTATTTAAAAAATCATTAAATAATGGTCCATTTAAACGGGGAGGAAGGATGTGGGGCCCAGAAAAAGTCCCGTTTTTAACACCACACCATACACTAACGCTAAACTCCTGTTGAAATGCCCTAAGGCGAATTATATAAGGATTCTGATGAGCCCAGATTCTTAAATTATTAAAATTAACCGATCCATTATGGTTAAAGGTAGCTTCATCAGTCCAAATAATTTTACTTCCGAAATCAGGATCTTGTTCCATGGCATTTATAAACCAATTACAAAAATTGATACGCCTTTCGGGATCACCTGGTTGAAGGCTTTGGACTGGCTACATTCGAAAAGCTTTTCTGTGGTATTTTTTCAGAATCCGAAATACTTTGTTTTTCGAAACATGCACAGCTTGCGCATGCAGCAGTTGGTCCGCTTTCCTGATACTTAATTTATTATTATTGTTAAATTTGGCCAAAATTATGTTTTTAAATCGCCCATTTCACTGTTCTTCATTTCTTGGACCTCTTTTAAGTCCAACATGTCTAAATTCTAGGTGGGTTCCAATAAAAACATCTTTAGATGGTTTCTTCTATTAGGAAATCTTCTGCGATATTCGCGTACCGGGGCATTCACGTTTCCATTGCAATATCCATAAATAAAATGAATATCTGCGTACTCCACATTACTAAACATGGCCATTTTTTACTTTTCGATAGAACACTAGATTATTTTTCATTTGTTATAAACATTACAATCACGGCACACTCCTGCATACCAGGAATGCTGGTAATAATGGTTACTAATTAATAAAGTTCAGATAAGACTTACTCAAAAACTGATAATTTTAGAGAAAAAATACAACTTTTTTGTGCAGAAAACTTCAAATTTTTAAGTTCTGCTCATAAATTAATTTAAAAGTGTCACACAGTATAAAGTTGGGGCTTAATTATACCTAGGCCCCCCCAGTTTCACCCGCTTCTGAATGATTTTCGTACATAGTTGTCATTTTTTCTTAAAAAGCATAGAAAATTAAATTCCTGTGTAAATTATTATTTGTTTATCTTTAGACGTTTCGAAAATATTCATAAAAAAACATTTTCAGGAGAATTACTTGAACACCCTGTATCTCGGAAACTAATCACTTCCCGGCCCATGTTTATAGGAACTTTTTTCTTATTTTGAAACGTTGTGTTACTTAGTGAAGTTTGGCCTATGCAATTCGGGACCCCCTGTATAATATAAAATATAATATATAATCTAGTTCCAGATATCATTATAATACATACGTGTACCAAATTTCACTTGAATATCTCAATTTAATTTTATCTGCTTATCTGCTACCTGGGTATGCGATCTAATTAAGGGGTGACTCGCACATAACTATATCACAAGAGTTAGAAATCTTAATTAAAAGAGGCGTGTTTCCGTTTATTCCTTGTCTTAATCATGACAGAACATACTTTACACGAGAAACATGATGTTTTATCTATTAAATAATACATTATATTTGCTATTTAACATAGTGTAGAAAAATAAAGCATGTCCCAGTCTCCCCTAATATTAGCTCGGTAGTGGCTCAGCTTTGAGTTATTTATGTGCAGTATAGTTTATCTCAGACTTATTTTGGGTATAAAAAATGCCGGCGCCTTTTACTCTGCGGACCAAAGACACCGATATTTTTTATACTCAAAATAAGTCTGAAATAAACTATATAAATCTGGAGTGAACTATACCTACCTCTTTGGGAGCTACAAAATCGTTGTCTCCCACAAAAAATGTAACGGGCACAGAAATTTTCGACAAATTGTAGAGAGGGGGTGTACTTTGTCCATATTTTACTAAATTATCAGTCGGTCCGTAATCGTAGTTTTGAAAGTTGCCACTTTTTTGAAGCTGAACAAAATGTCCAATTACGTCAATACCGTAGCTGTCCAATACTTGTTGCAGGAACACGGGAAATGTGAGCTAAAAACACGTTCAGACCATTTTCAATTATTATTAATATCTTACCAAAGATTAGAGAATTTACAAGATAGGACAACCGACGGAAAACCTTTTATCTTTTAGCAATGGCGCCATTGACCTCGATATTTAAACTGAAAATCTCGCGCAGTTGCCACAATGTGACAATCAGACGGAGAAGGTAACATTAGAAAGAGAGGCCAATAGTGAAAAATGGACAACACTGTCCAGATAGAACGACAGAACTCAGCTGACTGTCAGTACCCAAGGTCACTAAAAGAAACTGGTTGCATTGTATTATAATCATATGAAGTATTTCTATGTTTCTCTGTAAGGTATCTATTTGGTTATAGTACAGGCAAATTAACAATTTAGGGTAACAAAAATTAATAAAAGGATCATCTCTAGGGTTTAAGTAGGTAATAACCTGGAGAATGAGATGATGCATTCTTTGCACTTCCAAGTTCCGGGAAAATTCAAAAAAATTTGGAAAAACTTTTTGATTTTCGTTTTTTTTGCTCTAGCGGCCAAAATAATGAAAATAGAAAAAAAAATTTCCAACAAAAGTTGTAGCTCGTCTTTTTCTCTACAAAAAAGGTCTTTACAGATTTTTGTTTTACTTAAGCCGTTTAGAAGATAAATCGAGTTTTCCACTTATAGTTTTAAGCCGCTTCGAAATGCGCGAAAAATGATAATTCTCCAGGAGTTTCGTACGACCGGGCTCATCGATCGATAATTCTTACTATTCAGAGCAGCTAAAAAAAAATTAAAATAACACAACATGTAGAGAAATGTCTCAGCTTTAATGTGGAACTAATAACAAAATTCATAAAAAAAATTATCAAAGAGAGAAAGTGTCAGAAGATGACGTAGTGAACTTTGTACAGTTGATCCACAGATTTATTTATGTCTTTGCCGGGAGTCGTTAGAATGATAATTCATTTTGCTTATATGTTCTTATATAATGATATACTAATCCAATTAACATTTTATTGCAATTACTTTTGTTGGAAAAATATGCCTTGCGATCAAAGTAGAGAGTATATTTCTCATCGATCTCCAAATTCTGGAGTTCAATGAGCAACATGCATGAATTTTAGAAATGCAATAATTTATTATTTTTTCGTTATATATGTTATATAAGTTGAGAAAGTAATGAAGAAAAGGTATAAAAAAAATGTGTAGCCTAAATAAACGACTTTGAAATTCAAAATTTTATGGGAACATATCCACGTGACTGAAAACACCACGCTATTGGTCTGACGTCATTCGGCATAATATCAAATGGTCGTCTATCTGCCAACGGGTAAAATCATAAATTGTTTTGTGTTTTGTAAATGTGTATTGATATTTTCATAAAAGAAATCATTCATTTATTTATTTATTTTAATTATTAAGTGGTAAAAATGACGGACAGTGGGTTTTTACGGGGCCAGAGTGACAATTTGCCCGTTGTTGATGTGTTTATGATAAACTTTTTTGCTACTAATAATGATTTTATTAGTGCAGAAATTGGAGTACTAAAGCAACAAGGTATGTGTCATTCATTATTCTAAACATTAATTCAATTGTGCCCATTTTTATCCGTTTACTGTAGTTAAATGTAACAAATTATTTATGTACCTAACCTCAAAATAGGTAAACAAGGCAATGTTTTAAAGTTATATTAATTAATATTTTTCATCTTAGAATGCTTTACTTTTTTATATAATAAATACCTCCCGTCATTTACTAAGTACGTACTTTCAGGTAGGTAGGTACATTAATAGTAAAAATAACTGTTGACATACATAGGTATATATAAATATATAACTGGATAATATGTAGAACGTCGAGAAGTTACATTATTCCCACCGTTCTTATACATTTATACATGTTAATTCAAGGTTCCTATTAACAGAAGTTAGTAAACTTTTGTATTCCTATAAACAGGAAAGTGACCAAATTCACCATGATATGTAAACAAATTATCACAATAATATTAGGGTTAGGTACATATTTTCATAATATTATTATAAAATAATTAGTTTTAATGGGTAAATTTACATCAAAATGATCCTGGCAGCAATATAATCTTGAGGATGACGATAATTCTGCATTTCGGTCGTCGCGTCTCATAACTCTGCCATCTCTTCCTAACTTTATCGCGTCTAGGCACATTAAAAAATTACTTTTCTGAAGTTTTTATTGTAGTATTTGTATATTTGGGCACGATACAATATTTATAGCTACTTTTCTTTGTATTTTCCATAACACAACATAAATAATATGTACACATTCGCAATCACAATACGTTTTCCGTCGGTGCGATGTGCCCGATTACGTCACACAGAAGTAGCGCGGAAACTTCTCCATTTAAACGTAGTTCAATTGACAGCTGCAGTAAATAATTTTTTTAACCTTTAATTATAACATAAAACAAAAATAAAATACTGGAAAAATAATGTTTTTTAATGATCTATTCATCTGTGATGTTTAAAAAAATTATGCATTTTGCTCATTCGCTATATCCTAAGTAATAATAATAGCACAGTCTTAATTTTTGGATTGTGAGTACAATCATTGATGTACAATAAAACATATTCTTTCGAATGACTTTAGGGTTTTTTAAACGCGCGCAGTACTTTTTGAATTTGTATACATTATTCATACACGTTCAGAAAATGCACAATTATACAGTAAAACATCTACAACTTATTTGCTCCTTAATATTCTTCAATGAAATTTTCACGAAATATAGATTAAAGTGCGTGGAATCGAATCCACGTAGTGAAAGAGCATCCACTGTTACGGGAGAAATAGGCAGGATGCATAAAACTCAAAGATGTGAATAAATCAACCGTATAAAGTCATCTTCTAACACTTGTTTCTCTGTGATAAAAATGTGCATGGATTTTGTGAATAGTTCCACATTAAAGCTCAGACTTTTCTCTATATTTTACGTTGTTTTCATTTTTTTTAGCGGCTCTGAACAGTAATAATTATCGATCGATATGTCCGGTCGTACGAAATTCCCAGAGCATTCTCATTTTCCGCGCATTTCGGAGCGGCCCAAAACTATAAGTGGAAAACTGGATTTATCTCCTAAACGGCTTAAATAAAAAAAAAAATTGTAAAGACCTATTTTATAGAGAAAGAGACGAGCTACAAATTTTGTTGATAACTTTTTTCTGTATTTTCATTATTTTAGCCGTTAGAGCAAAAAAACCGAAAATCAAGAAGTTTTAACCAAATTTTTTTGAATTTTCCAGGAACTTGGAAGTGCAAAGAATGCATCATTCCATTCTACAGGTTATTAACTACTTAAATTCCAGAGATGATTCTTTTATTAATTTTTGTGAGATTTTTACAACATTTTGCCTTCATTGCCTGTACTATTAGGATAGAATTGTACATTGAAAAAATAATTTTCAAACTTTTCTCTATAAAATGAGGAAAAAACAGCCACACGCAGCTGTCATCGAGGTCCATACGTGACGTAGCACTTGTCGATTCTAATGAGCCAACCTATCTTTTAATAAGCTTTGTCAAATTCATTTAATTCGTATCCGATAAATCCCGAAACCGTTTCCGCTGGATGTCGTGTCCCTTTAAATTGGAGTTCACAACTGTCTTCGTCTTCTCCGTCTGACTGTCCTATCTTCTTAGTTCTCTAATCTTTGATCTTACTTTATAAATGACAGTACTCACCGGGTCCATTTGACCATAGTCCCATCCAGCCAAAGTATTTAAAATTGTTTCGGCCGTATACATTGATCCAGGTGTATAAGCAAATGGTTTGAAGAAGGCATTCAATGGGTATTTTAGATTTTCTCCGTGAAAAAATAAGTAAACAAGACTCTAAAAATATACATTGTTAAGTTATTGTGAATAAATTTTAAAACATCCTTTAGCATTAGAATATTTTCTCGAAAAACCAACAATAAAAAAGAGTGTGGTACACCATCCGGGGACACACTATATATTCCATCTTCTAAGAACACCATTGAAAATATTTTCTTTTTGAAAATTGTAAAATTTTGCCCACCTCGTAATTTTAATTTGTAGTAAAATGGCTATCTACAGCTGGTATTAACATTCGTTGATTTTTAAATAGCTAGACCTCAAATTTTGAAGCGGTTCTTATGAAATATATTGGAAACAGTGGTCCCATGATGGTTTCATCAAGCTAAATGTAAGGTGCATAAGCAGAAACAAGTTTCTTTTTTAATTGTTTTTGGGGAACAAAGTACATACGAGATAGAAATTAGACAGAAATTCAAATTTCGTTCGAACTGCATTAAAATTGTAGTTCGGTATTTTCGGAGTAGCTGATATCAAATCTGATCTCAAAAGTAAAAAATTCAAAATCTCTTCTATCTCTCTCGCAATAAGAAATAGACTATAAACTGGGGCCTCAAAAAGACAACAGCATTGTATTTATAGATATAAATTATTACTAAAATTTACATAACTTGAAATATAACATTCGATATTTACCAGACACTTAATATACATAAGTATCATTAAACATCATATCAAGCTTGTCGTCTACTGACTCTTCATCTTTTAATACATTTTTTAATTGTAATTTACCTGGAAGTTTTTATCTTTACTGCATGTCCAACATGACCACACGATACTACAAAAGAGAATCGTATTGTAAACTTTCTTATCTGCTACAAATAATAATGACGTGCAAAATACGAAACTTATTTCTTTGTTAAAAAACAAAATTCCAAGTCTATTTAAGAGAATATAGATTTAAGAAAATAGAGATTCATATAAAATATGTTTTTCTTCTTCAATTCATTGGGACTTCTTGCCACATGTATTTTATCTTTTTAAGCGGTGCTCGGGGAATCAACAAAATATCACAATTAACCAGTATGTTACTGGTAAATAACCTCTACGCCTATGACTTTGACGTCAAAGGATCAGTTAGAGATTGTTCCTTTTTAAATAAATAACAGAAATAAGTATAAAAACTTGAAATTAAATATTTCGCCGACCTTTCCGTTTTCAAGGCTTTTTTGAAAAATCCTTCTTGCTGTGTATGATAAATTCACAGCTCTAAGAATGTTTGTAATATTCAATATCCATAGATACTTACTATTTACATAGAACTGTTGATATAGTTAACAGTTTTTTTAATTTTTTTATAATGTTAAGTTTGTGAAGTTCTTCTTTAAACATTGGCAACCAAGTTGTACAGACATCTACGGAACAATTTGACACGAATTTATCCTCATTCAATAATATTATCGCGGATTCTTTAATTTTTCTTTTTTTGCTATCAGCCTCTTTTGTTAAAATTCTTGCCGAGTCCCAGTTTATTCTATGTCCGTTCTCCCAAGCGTGTTCGCAGATCTTGGAATTTCATTTTCTCTGATATAATTTTGATGTTCGCCCAATCTTACACTAAATGGTCTGGATGACTCACCCACGTAATGTTTGTTGTACTTACACGGAATACTGTAAATGCAGTTTTTTTAACTTTGCTCGTGGTTCCTCCGTCTTTGTTAGAATAGATCTTAAAGTGTTGTTTGTTTGAAATACCAACCTAATATCAAATCTATTACCGATGCGGTGCAACTTTTCGGATAATCCGTATAAATAAGGAATTAACGCTGGGTAACGTTTTTCAGGTTTTTGTCGTACCTCATTGTCGTTTTCAATATTTATGAAGGCATTATCGACAAAACCCCTAGGGTGTTGATTGTTTATAAGAACTTCCTTTATAAACCGCTTCTCATTGTTTAGTAGTTCATCATTAGAAGAACTTATTTTGGCCCTATCATACAAACATTTTACAACACCCCTCTTAACGTGCATCGACTGATTTGAGTTGAAATTTAAATATCTGCTGGTATGCGTTGGTTTTCTATAAACACTTGTTTCAATTGTACCATTTACTATTTTACATAAAACATTTAAAAATGGTAATTCATTTCTAGTTTCCTTTCCTAAAGTGAATTTAATAGAAGGTTCTTTATTATTTAAATGTTCCAAAAAACTATCTAGTAACTCAATACCGTGAGGCCCGATTGCAAAAAAATCCTCCATAAATATTTATGGAGGATTTTGAGACAAGACATGTTCAAAATTCTGCATACAAACCGGTTATCTGGTGGAGATACGTGTAGATGATATTTTTGCAAGATGATATTTTTGGTGGAGATATATATATCTTTGCAATCTGGCCTCACGGTATTGAGTTACTAGATAGTTTTTTGGAACTTTTAAATAATACAGAACCTTCTATTAAATTCACTTTAGAAAATGAAACTAGAAATGAAACCATTTTTAAATGTTTGAATTAAAACAGTAAATGGTACAATTGAAACAAGTGTTTATAGAAAACCAACACATACCAACAGATATTTAAATTTCAACTCAAATCAGTCGGTGCATGTTAAGAGGGGTATTGTAAAATGTTTGTATGATAGGGCCAAAATCGTTTCTTCTAATGATCAAATACTAAACAATGAGAAGCGGTTTATAAAAGAAGTTCTTATAAATAACCAAGGCCCTGGGGGTTTTGTCGATAAAATCCCCATAACGTTACACAGCGTTAATTCTTTATGTATGCGGATTATCTGAAAAGTTGCGCCGCATCGGTGATAGATTTGATATTAGGACGGTATTTCAAACAAACAACACTTTAAGATCTATTCTAACAAAGACGAAACCGAAGAACCACGAGCAAAATTCAAAAAACTGCATTTATAGTATTCCGTGTGAGTGCAACAAACAATACGTGGGTGAGTCAAACAGACCTTTTAGTGTAAGATTGGGAGAACATCAAAATTATATCAGGAAAAATGAAATTCAGAGGTCGAAGATCTGCGAACACGCGTGGGAGAACGGACATAGAATAAACTGGGACTCGGCAAAAATTTTAACAAAAGAGGCAGATAGCAAAAAAGAAAAATTAAAGAATCCGCGATAATATTATTGAATGAGGATAGTTGCGTGTAGAATTGTTCCGTAGATGTCTGTACAACTTGGCTGCCAATGTTAAAAGATGAACTTCACAAACTTAACATAAAAACATAAAAACTAAAAAACTGTTAACTATATCAACAGTTCTGTGTAAATAGTAAGTATCTATGGATATTGAATATAACAAACATTCTTAGAGCTGTGTATTTCTCATACACAGCAAAAAAGATTTTTCAAAAAAGCCTTGAAAAAGGAAACAGATTAGCTTTTCGAAACGTCGGTGAAATATTTAATTTCAAGTTTTTATACTTATTTGTGTTGTTTATTTAAAAAAACCAACCTCTAACTGATCCTTTGACGTAAGCGTCACAGGCGTAGAGGTTATTTATCAGTAACATACTGGTTAATTGTGATATATTTTGTAGATTCCCCTAGCACCGCTTAAAAAGAAAACATATATGTGGCAGGAAGTCCCAAAGAATTGAAGAAGGAAAAAAATTGAGATAATGTCACAAATAACATTTAGACAATATATAGAAAAGAATTTATGAAAAAAAATATTAATCGTCACGAAATTAAAGAAAAGAAATTCAGCAGGCATAGGAGTTTGAACCCGGGACTTTTCGCACCTTAAGCGGGAACATTACAACCAACCGTATGGCTGATGATTAACACTGGGGCAAGAAATAAATAGTGAGACAAATGATATTACGCCTTTTTATTCCTCCGCCGCAGCAGCACTAATGCGTCCCGGCTCGATGCTACAAAATTCGCTCTCTCCATACCGCCTTTTGTTGAATAGACGGTACAATATCGATCGGCGCTGATATAATATGCAGCTATTGTTCTTATCTTGCAGTAACCGATAATCATGTCAAGCAACGCTTTAGGAGTAGGTGAATATCCACCCAACTAAGAATAAAATATTTCCGACAGAAATAGTTTTTACTCCACTATTATTGGAACCTGCATTATAGAATTCTACTTCCATTGACTCACCCTGATTAAAGGAAAAAGTGGTGGTATCAAATTCCAAGTAGACCTCGGGTCTGGATTGAAGTATCCTATGGGCGAATAAGATATGATACCTTTAAACCTCTGTTTAGCTTCTTCAGGAAACGTGAGTGCATAAATGTAACTTATTGTAGATGCTGTAGCAAGGCCAATGTAAACAGCTGATTGGTTGGTTGTGTTGTAAACCAAACTTGAAATACTGCGGAGATCGTAGATAGCCAATTCATTGGTACTGCAAAAAGGATAATTTGTTTTAAGACTGCCTGGGTCACAATTTCGAGATCGACTGTTAGGCATTTTTTTTTAATCTAAAATAGCATTATGCAAAATTTTTGCTCGATACCCCATACAGGGTGTTTATTACTCTATCGCCAAATTTTAAAATTTTTAATTTTTCGACTGGATGTGTATAAGGGTGTTGTGTTTACTAAAATGATAAAGTACTCATTCAACTCAAACTTAAAGGCACATTAGGTACCCAGGTATTAATTAAAAATTATTACAAAATTTCTCTTCGTAACTCAAAAATTAAAAATTAAACTTTCGTTTTTATTTTGAAAATGTTCCCTTATTGTAATTTGTGATGTACTTGAATAACTACTGAAGAAGCTGCAAGGTCTTACACCTAAACGTTAAACGTTTGATGGAATCACTTTCATTCTTATGTTATCCAGTCGTTACCCGCAGGGCCGTCGAAAGCTAGAGTGGACCCCGGAACAAAAGGTTTTTCCGGGCCCCAACACTGTCAATATAGGTTGCGAGCTGCGGGGAGTTCAGAGGGGGGGTGGTGGGGGTAGGCAGAAGCTCGCTGAAAACGCCGCGGGCGAAAATTTGTCAGGAATCTCAATTGTCATTATATTTTTCCAGTCCCTTAAATCCATATAAGGTCACATAACTGCATTACAATATTGATCATTGGGCACGGGCCCTTAAAAGAGGCATGGGCCTGGGAAATTTTCCCCTCAGCCCCCCCCCCCCCCTCATCGGGCCTGGTTACCCGACCGACATTTTCAATAACCAGGCCACGAGAGCGGAAGAAACGTTTTTAAATATTCACGATCTGAGGGTTTCTCGATTGAATTATTCAGAAATTTTCGGGCAACGCGTTTCACAATAACAGGGTGCTGTCGTATTATATAAATAGCACATGCTGTATCGCTGTATGTACAAGGTGATTCGCTAGCAATGCGCCATAGCCTAATGGTAGATAGAGCACTTCAACGCAAGTATAGATCAAAAGGGAAAACATGTTTTTGGCCAGCGGTTAAGAAGATATAGGGTGTTTTATGTATTTGGTCTGAAAATTCAAAGAGTCTGCAACGGTTGGATGTAATCGAATGAAATTTACCAGTAACATTTCACAGCTGTGACTTGTCAGATTAGCCTAATTGGTTTTGAAGAATTCAGGGCCGGACTTGGAAAGAATCTGCCCTCCTCGTTCTTGACCAATAAGTACATTCTTCTATCGCATTTCTGGAAAACTATTAGCGGATTCGGCAAGTCCAGAAAAAATGCTATAAGAATGGCAATTCAATTTTGACGGCACACCTAAACCGTTTTGGCAAAAAAATCACAAAACAATTTAGCGCATCAGGACTAATAATTTGACCGAGCATTATTTATGGAACAGCTTGAGTCCATTCAAAAGATTCAGATCCGTATCCCTTCGAAGACTGCCCATAATACATACCTAGTAAGAAAAATACAGGGTCGTACTTGTGAAATTTTTGGTTTATTTTTTAAATTTTTTTAATTTTAATGCCTTATTTATATTAACTTTCTGGCGAAGTTTAGCTACTGCACCACTTAACCAGAACGGCGAGATGAGATACTGGTCATCGATCCAAGTGCCGAACTCAAGCAGCGAGCCTTGCTCACCGATCGATTGCGCTACTTAAGCCAGTAACCAATAACACACCTCCGAATTATTTTATGTACTCTAGACAAAATGATAAAACTGGAATGGATTATGGGTATAACCTTCATAAAAAAGCATGCACACATAAATGTCACAACCCTTTTAATAAACAAACAAACTTAACAACATATTACATAAGCAATAATCCAAATTTAGTATATGAGGTTCTCAAAATGTCCTCCCCCAACTTCGATACATTTCCTGCACCGCACCAACAAATGTCGTGTGGCCTTCCCGATGGTTTGTCTCTGGTTCTTCATGTCATCAAATGTTGTCACTACCCGCTGCTGCAGTTCCTTTGTAGTGGTGTCTTCTGCGCTGTACACCGATTGTTTCATACATTAAACATAATAATCAAGAACAGTCAGGGCAGGAGACTGGCCAAGCTTGAGTGCCTTCACGACTGATTCAACGGTTAGGAAACACATTGTTGAGGTGGTCCCGGACCTGGTGAGAAATGCGGCGGTGCCCCATCATGCTGGAAATGAAGACCTCCCCTGTTGACATTTTGTGCCAATAATAAATTGGGCAAAACGTTACGGAAGAAATTTAAGTAGACTTCTGCAGTCAATTGACCTTCAAAAAATGCGGTCCTACCAATGTGTGATTTCCTAGAATTTCACACTCCGTCTCGAGTGAATTGGGCCTTGTCCGTGAAAACGATTCTGGGCAAAGTTCTTGGATGACGAATTATCCAACGGCAGAACGTAAGACGTGCGACTTCATCAAGTGGTTCGAGACCTTTTGGATGCGGTAAGGATACAGCTTTTAATGCCCTCCATACACGGCAGATCTACCATGATTTCGACAGAACCGGAAAACTCCGCTGAAGGTGTCACGCGACGGTACTCATTGATCAGGATATCTTCGCTGATATTTCCTTACGACAGCCTTTGTATTACCATCGCAAAACTCATACACATACCTGATATCACCGAATTCAGCGTTTGTAAAGTTAGTTGGTATCTTTAAAACACGAATGAAACGATGTACAATTAAAATTATTGTTGTCATAGAGATAATGATAAATACATAGGTTAGTATCCTTTTCGATGTCAAAATAAAACTGTGCTGGTATCTTTCTTAATTAATAGATAGGTTATGTTCTCTTATTTACGTCGTGACCGGGTTTTGAGAAAGTCCTGGTGCATTAAATTGTTTTGTCATTTTTTTGCCTAAACGGTTTAGGTGTGCCGTCAGAATTGAATCGCTATTCTCATAACATTTTTTCTGAACTTTCCGAATCCGCTAATAGTTTTTCAGAAATGCGATAGAAGAATGTACTTTAATTTCATTCGATTAGATGCTACCGTTGCAGAGATATCTCTTTGAATATACAGACCAAATGCATCTTCTTAACCACTAAAAACATTTTTTCCCTGTTGATCTAGACTTGCCTATAAGTCCTCTATCTGCCATTAGGCTATGGCGCATTGCTAGCGAATCACCCTGTATATAAATGAAATGAAATAAAAATTAATGCAGAATCTAAAAATGAGATAAGGTCAAATTTGTTACGTTTTGGAGTTCCAGTAACATGAAATAGTTACTCTAATAGCACGTCAATGGTTATGTATGCGGACACAATAGCATCGAAACTAGCGACCCAATCTTGATAGAGTTTGGCACAAGGTTAATACTTATATCCGACATAAGCTCAAGGGGCCTTGGTGCAGGTTCAATGATGCTTAGTGCCCTTTGACTTATTTTTCAACAGCATCATGCTTTTTTTTATAGTACCATTTATATCACTCATACCAGGCAATTTTGCGTTAAAAAAAAACAGTTTTCTGCGATGGTGCCTCATTAATTCTAGCATCACCGAACGGAGGTCTGCATCACATAACTTAGTGGTATGGGGCCTAGTTAATAATCAAATTTTGGTAAAAATTTGGTGGCGTGGTTCCAGCTGTTGTCATTAGCTGCCCATTTTTAGCAAATCTTTAATAATATATATCTTAGTAGTAAAGAAACTTACATTCAGTTTGTACTATCACGGCATAGACACGTTCTATCTGTGACACCTAAATTTCTCCAAGAATTTGAGTTTTTAAAAAACAAACCATCGATTTATCTTATACTAGTAAATTTTATTTTGTTAGTTCTCTGACTTTAGCTATAATGGCCATGTTGTATATGTAACAAATTCTTTTATTTCTTTTAATTGTAACAAGACATACACATACTACCTACCTAAAGTGCCAGTATGCGTTGTCATCAGTTGTTAAGTTGACATGGCCACGACTGTATTTGGTACCTCGGTTATTTACAATCCAGACATCATATCCTAAACTTCCCAAAATATATGCTGAAACATTAGCGTAAGCACTTAGAATTAAAAAAATATTTTCGCAAAATGGGCTATTTTAGCAATTCTCTCCCCTCGTAACACCTTCTGTGAAACTCCCCATAAACGAAAGTTAACGAACTTAAAATGTTCAACATAGCCATTTTCCAATACATTTTTTTTTGTGAGAGCGTTCATTTTTTATAATACCTGCCCTCCCATTGCCATTAATTTTGTCACGTTCTGAGTAACCCCCTCTCTTACGAATGCATAAAAAAACTGGCCTGTTAAACTTACGACAAAGCTGCTTAATTAAACTGATATAAAAATTATGGGAACTTTGTCGATTTTTGCCGTTCTCTAACCGTGAAAAATATAAATTTTACAATCCCTCAGAGTTAATATCTCTGAAAAGCATACCTAGTGAAGTATTTCCTCGAATGGCATATATCAAACTGTTCATATGGAATCCAGGTCCGAGCAGTATGGGGGTATTTTGGGTTATGGTGGAGTAACCTCGAGAAGCCAGCAATATGTATCCATCTTCCGTTACAACATAGTGTTCTTCAGCTGTGAAACCCCAACTCTCAATAATTTGTGTCTTAAATTTAAAAAATCCTTGATTAAATTCTACCTACCATTGACCAAAAAAAAATGGAACCACACAGTATGCGAACAATCATCGTTTGTGCACGAGTAAGATTTGTAATCTACGGAAGCGTACTGAGGCCACGGTGAAAAAAAATTCAGATGAAATTTCAACATAAGTCAAAATTTCAACTTATTATCTTGAAATTTCAACTTAATATGTTGAAATTTCGATTATTATCTTGAAATATCAACTCATTACTTCCATATCCACGTAGTGGCCTCAATTTTTTTTACTTCTTGTGTATATACGGGATCAGCCGATCTAAATAGCGTTATAACTAAAGTGCCTGGACTAACGTGGAAATGTACTGAATGTACCCGGGACTATGTGTTGATGAGCGAAGAGAGAATAAATAGCCTCATAGAAAACAAATTAACATATGCACTATCAGCACTGACATCCCAATTTGAAACCTTTAAGGCAGAATTTTTAAATTTTACGTCGCAGAATGCCACTGCGAGTGTTCTGCAAAATAATACCGTGACGCCTCCTAAGTATGCGGATGTTCTAAAAAACAAAGCGATGCCAGCAGTTATCATTAAACCTAAAAATCAGGAGCAAAATAACTCCCAAACAAAAACCGACATACTGCAAAATATAAATCCCGCTGACACAAACTTACAAATCACTAAAATTAAAAATATTCGTAATGGAGGAGTTTTAATCGGCTGTAACAGCAAGGACGAAAATATTAGATTTAAAAAGATGGCAGAGGAAAAACTAAATGGTGAAAAATATGAAGTCACGGAGGTGCGTGGAATTAATCCTAGAATTCGCGTCGTTGGTATGACAGAAAAATTTGCCGAGGAAGAACTCATAAACTACATTAAGAAAATGAATAGCCAGCTTATAAACAACACATCTGAATGCAAGCTTATAAAGTTTTATCCTACAAAAAGGAATAACAACATTTTCCAAGCTATTCTTCAATTAGACAAAATCTCCTATGAAAAAGTAATGAAAGCAGGTAATTTATTTATTGGTTATGATAGCTGTAGTGTATTCGACGCAGTCGAAATCGTACGATGTTTTAAGTGCAACGAGTTCAATCACTCGTCTAATTTCTGTAAGAAATCTTACACTTGCCCCCGGTGTGGGGAAAACCATGCTGTTAAAGATTGTAAATCGGATAATTTTAGGTGTGTCAATTGTATTGGACTTAAAAGCAGGCAAAATTCTGATATCTCTGTTACTCATGCAGCATGGGATACAAACAACTGTACGGCGTATATTCTAGCGAGAGATAAATTACGGTCTGATCTCTTAAACCTTCAGTCTGTTCAATAGCAATCACAGCCAGCCCAGTCACTCTCTTCTAGCTTATCGTGCAATACTCTTGCTAATAGTTATGAAAATTTAACTATATATTATCAAAATGTTAGAGGTCTTAAAACGAAGACAGTCGAGCTATACAACACTGTGGCTACTTGTAACTGGCCCATTATCGCATTAACGGAAACCTGGCTAGACTCATCTGTTTTTGATGCTGAATTAATTGATAGCAATTATATTATTTTTCGTAAGGACAGGGATTTTGCTGCTGTTAATCGTAGTCGAGGTGGAGGTGTATTACTAGCAGTACATGAAAGTTTTAATTCTGTACAGATTGATTTGAGCGAAACAAACTTTCATACAATACCGCGAGTTGATGTTCTTGGGGTTAAAATTACAATTAAACACGCCTCTGTTTACATATTCGTCATATATATCCCTCCTGATATCAATGCTGCAGAATACGATATAATTTTTGACATAATTGGGTCTCTAAACTGCATCTATGATAGCGATATATTGATAATAGGTGACTTTAACATACCGTCATACTCATCATTTGTTTCGAATGGCTGTTTTAGTGCAGAAGTTATAGCACTCAATAATTTTCTAAATTTTTTAAATCTCACTCAATTCAATTTCATTTACAACAGTAACAATAGACTGCTCGACTTAGTTTTATGTAACACCAATTGCATTGTTGATAAATCCTTAGAAGTATTACTAAAAGAAGATAATCATCATCCCGGACTTGTGATTTCAGTAAAATGTAGTGGTAAAAATTCTAATCAGAAATTCCCAGCTAATTACACCAGTTCATTTAATTTTCGTAAAGCCAACTTTCCCCTATTATATCAGCAACTGCTCGAGGTAGACTGGTCTTTTCTAAATGAATATAAAGAAGTTAATACTGCCTGCCAACATTTTTATGATAAGCTAACTCAAATTTTTACAATTTGTGTACCAAAATTTACACATTCTAAAAATAAAAGAAAATTTCCACCATGGTTTAACTCTGAAATTATTAAAAACATAAGATCCAAAGAAAAATATCAAAATATCTATAAACGAACGGCAGATGTCAATGCGCTAAATGAATTTACAAGACTTAGATCAAAAATTAAATTGGATATCAAAACTGCCTATAAAAACTATACCGAGCGGGCTGAAAACAATATTAATCAGGATCCAAATAAATTCTGGTCATACATCAACAATAAGAAAGGAATGACAAATATCTCTAAAGATATGTATTACAATGACGAACATCTTGACAACCCAGAGGATATTGTTAACGCTTACGCTAAATTTTTTGAAAAATCGTTTTTACCAAGTGCACCGGATAACATAAATTCAGATGATAATAGCTTCAATAACAATAGCATTAATTTAGTTTCCTTTTCTGAAGAAGACGTCCTAAAAGCATTAAAAAAAATGAAACCGAAGCTCACCATGGGGCCGGATGGTATACCTGCATTTTTACTGAAAGATTGTGCTAATATATTCGCCCATCCACTAAAAATTTTATTTAATTTGGCTATTAAATGCTGTTCTTTTCCTGATATCTGGAAGTATTCTAAAGTCTGTCCAGTTTATAAAAAGGGCAACAAAAATGATATAACAAATTTCCGACCAATCACTATCATTTGTAACTTTGGCAAAGCTTTTGAAATTTTGCTGCATAATTGCATATATCCGCATGTCAAAAACAGTATATCCTCTCAGCAGCATGGATTTATGACAGGTCGATCTACAACCACCAATTTAATATGTGCTACCCAATATATATCTGAGTCCATTGAGATGCAAGTTCAAACAGATGTAATATATTTCGATTTCACAAAAGCATTCGACAGGCTTAATCATAACATTCTTATTAAAAAACTGTCCAACATTGGAATGTCACCGAATCTTACACACTTCTTAAAATCATACTTGACAGATAGGAAACAGTACGTCGCGTTTAATGGATTCAGGTCTACTGATTACTTATCTTGTTCTGGTGTACCTCAGGGGTCTGTCCTTGGGCCACTCTTGTTTAATATATTCATCAATGATATAACATATGAACTAGATGTTCATTTTTTAATGTACGCAGATGACCTCAAGCTACTACATAGAATCTCTAACATAAATGACTGCAGTAATTTACAAAATAATATATCTAAACTCAGCGCTTGGTGTGTCAAGAACAGTCTAACATTAAATGTGTAAAAATGTAACGTAATGACATTTTCCACAAAGGATGTTAATTTTACATTTAACTACTGTCTAGAAAACGAACCATTAACTCGACCGTCCTCGTTTAAAGACCTTGGAGTAATTTTTGACAAAAAACTCAGCTTTGTCAATCATATAGACACGTTAATTTGCGACGTAAATAGAACACTTGGTTTTATTATTCGCAATGGGCGTGATTTCTCTAATATTTCAACGTTAAAACTATTATATTTTTCTTTTTTGCGATCTAAACTAGAGTATGCGTCTCTTGTTTGGCAGCCCTGCTATAACACTCATAGTCTTAAATTAGAAAACGTGCAACGCCACTTTCTTAAATTTCTACATCTAAAATCTCATGGCATATATCCACCAATTGGCTTTCCACAAAGTGATTTACTTCAAATGTTTTCAATGCGTAGCCTATCTGAAAGACGCAACGAATTTGCCATAAATTTCTTAAAAAAGGTGATTCATTATGATATTGACTGTAGTGAGATACTCCAGAGACTTAATTTCCATATTCCGCGAATAAATTCAAGACAAAACCAAACTTTCTACCTTCCTATAGCCCGGACTAATACTTTAAAGTTTTCACCAATCTACAGCATGTGCTCTAGCTATAACCACAGTCAGCGTGATATCGACATCTTTAATAAATAGGAGATTCTGTCTAAATCATATATGTATTTTTTATTTTCTCTTTTTATTGTAAATAAATTCAACTCTTTATTCTCTTTAATATTTATATTTTCTTTTGTTATGTATCTTTACTGAAATGTACGCTAGTAAATTTAAGTAATTTTTGTACGATGTATGTGTTGTTTCCCATCTTGTAAATGGTCTTGTACTGTTAGATGGTGTATGAATAAAATAAAAATAAAATAAAATAATATTTTCCATTCCCCCACCACCCCCCACTCCATTATTAAAGGGGTTGATAAAAAAATTGAGATATTCACGTGAAATTTGGAATATGTATATATCATATTGACATCAGGAACTGGATTATTTGAGTTTTTTTCTGTTAAAGGGTTGGGGGTTAAATTAGGGGTAAATAGAGAAAAATAAATGAAGCAAGCTGGTAAGAGTACAGACACTTGACAATCGGTGTGTGTACTAGAAGTCAAGGCACCAGATTTTTTTATAGTATTTTTCAATCCCCCCACCACCCCTACTTCATTATTAAAGGGGTTGACAAAGTAAAATTGAGATATTCACTTGAAACTTGATACACGCATGTTACACGCATGTATTATAACGACATCTGGCACTTTAAAGGAAACATCTTGACTAGATTTGCACTCTAGTACGTGGAAATTATTGGTCATAGAATTTTAATAATACTTGGAGCAGATGTCGTAGAAAAGCTTGAGGCGTTGGTTTCTACCATATACGTTCAAAATTAAGTTTTTAGTTTACCCTACTTATTTTCCCCTATTCACAAGCTACCACGTCTCACCCCTTCAATGAAATCATCTCAATCAGATGTCATTACAATACATACGTGCAGTAAGTTTCAAGTAAATATCTCAATTTTATGTTATCAAACCCATTAATAATGGAGCGGAGATGGTGGTGTTTGAAAAATATTAGAAAGGAATCTGAGGACTTGGTTTCTAGTATATACACCAAATCCCACATTTCTGTACTCTTACCAGCTTGATTTACTTATTTTTCCCTAATTACTCCTATTTAACCCTCAACCCTTCAACGAAATCACCTGAAAATATAATCCAGTTCCAGATGTCGTTATAATACATACGTGTCCTAAATTTCAAATGAATATCTCAATTTCATTTTATCAACCCTATTAATAATATATTAAGGGTGGTGGGGGTTGAAAAATATTACTAAAAGATCTGAGGCCTTGGCTTCTAGGACATATACCGAATTTCAAGTTTCTGTACTGTTAGCAGATTTTTCCCTACTTACCAATTATCCCCACTCGTTCAACGCAATCATGTCAAAATATGATTTAAGATATCGTTATACGTGTAACAAATTTCAAGTGAAAATCTAAATTTAATTTTATCAACTCTTTTAATAAGGGAGTGGGGGTGGTGGGGGTTGAAAAATATTATAACAAAATTTGAGGCTTTGGCTTCTAGCATATACACCGAATTTGAAGTTTTTGTATTCGTACCAGCTTGCTTTACTTATTTTCCCCTATTCATCCCTATTTAACCCCCACCCCTTCAACGGAATCATCTGAAAATATAATCCAGTTAGAGATGCCGTTATAATACATACGTGTACCAAATTTCAAATGAGTATCCCAATTTTATTTTATCAACCCCTTTAATAATGGACTAGGGATAGTGGGAGGTTGAAAAATATTATTAAAAAATCCGAGGCCTTGGCTTGTAGCACACAGATCGAATTTCAAATTTCTGTACTCTTACCAGCTTGCTTTACATAGTTACCCATATTTACCCCTATTTACTCCCCAACCCTTCACCGGATATCTTCAAAAAACAATCCAGTTCCAGATCTCGTTATAATATATACGTGTACAAAATTTCAAGTCAATATCTTAAACCGTTCCGGAGAAGGACAGACCGACCGACCGACAGACAGACCGACAGACAGACCGACAGACAGATTTTTTTTATCGCTCAAATTTAAAATTTCGTCGTTTCATGATATTCTAAATCTATTTCAAGAAAAAAAAAATTGATTTTTTTTACGATTACTATACTTCCAATCCACTACGTGGATGTGGAAGTAAAATAAGTACAGCAAGCTGGTAAGAGTATAGAAACTTGGGATTTGGTGTATATACTAGAAACCAAGGCTTCAGATTAAAGGGATTGATAACATAAAAATGAGATATTCACTTGAAAGTTAGTACACGTATGTATAGTAGTGACATCTGATTGAGATGATTTCCGTTGAAGGTGGTATAGGTTGTGAATAGCGCAAAATAAGTAGAAACTTCATTTCTAACGTATATGGTAGAAACCAACCTCCTCAATTTTTTCTATGATATCTGCCCCAAATAATAAAATTCTATGACCAATAATTTCCACATACTAGAGTGCAAATATAGTCAAAATGTTTCCTTTAAAGTGACTTGGACGAGAAATCTGGATGTGGAAGTAGTGATTCCTTGTGCAGCGGTTTTGTGTTGAAATTTCGACTTATTATTTTGAAACTTCAACTTAATAACTTGAAATTTCAACTTATCATCTAGAAATTTCAACTTAAGTTAAAATTTTGACTTTTTAAGTTGAAATGTCAAGATAATAACTTGAAATTTCAACTTATGTTGATATTTCAACTTATTTCGACTTGATATGTTAAAATTTCAACTTAATTTTCTTTTCGCCATATCCTTAGTACGCTTCCGTGGTAATCAGATGACCCTCGACTATAAATAAATTTTAAATAATAGACCGTTTTTTTCCAGTGTTAATTTATTATGCATCTATAGAATGCACTTATGCATGCAATTTTGGGCTCCTAAGTGGTTATAAATAACACTATATGATTAGAGAAGTTTAAATAATAATAAAACAATACATTTTCAACAAATCTAAACTTTTTCTAACCATGCGAATTTGAAAACATAACGAGAAAAGAGCAAATATCACGAAAAATGCACTTTTTTGCATAAAAGTGCATATTAATATATGTTCCACAACCTACTAAATGTCAGCGTTAATTAAACTTTTATTTTTTTTTTATTTTCTCTGTAAAACTTAAACAAATGAAAAAAATTGATGGACCAAGAATTTCGTCATCCTTTTTTTTTGTTGGTTCGACAAAAAATACAATGTAAAAGTGGCAATACTTACAATATTCCAATTATTGCTGGGATTGTCATAACAATTATTACTAAAAGGTACGTAAAAATCTTTGAAGCTACTGCACACTTTTATGGCATTTGTATATTGCACATAAACAAAAAGACATATAAAAAATGTGATAAATAATTTCTTGTCTGTTAACATAATGAACAAAACGTTTGACTGGAGGAAAGATGACACAGGCAAATATAAAAGGTAAATATAAAATATATAATTTAATCTGCATTTTAGAGGTACGAATTATCACAGACATGCAAATGAGGTGGGAACAAATAGCGATTAAATGATTAGTAGTATCGCGAAACTATATACAGAGTGTGTATAAGGTGTCTAGTGTATACGTACAATATTTTATACGATGCTATATTCACCCAAAAGAAATAAAAAAGTCTTATAGAATTTTGGCTTTACATCATCGGTTTTTCTTAAATTAAATATTTTCTAAATATACGATGTTTTCAGGGTAAATAGTAGTATACTTTATCTAATATTAATTGAAAAATCATAAAAAAGACCGACAAAGGAAATGTTCATAAAATACATTGAATATTTTTTTACTACTTTATATTAATAGGCATGATATAAATTATTTATTTATAATACATCGTTCATTTATAATAAATAACGTTAGGGTAATGAACAACTCCATAGATGATTCAATAAAAGTAAGTAAATATTATTTAACCTGCAGTTGTGCTACCGGCAATATTAAAAAAATGTTTTTCTTAGGCATCAGAGGCACAACACTTGACTGGAGCAAATCCTTTTTAACGGATAGAAAACTTAGAGTAAAAGTGGACGATGTAATATCCGAAGAGTTTGACTTCAATATGGGAGTTCCCCAGGGCTCAGTGTTGGGGCCCCTTATCTTTTTGCTGTTCATAAAAGGCCTGCACAAAAATATATCCCAAGCAACGGTAAAGATGTTTGCCGATGAGATGTCGATGGTAGTAACAGCAACTGGTGATGTAACCCTACAAATTAAGGTTAGTCTTGTAGTAAGAGAGTTTCATGAATGGTGCAATAAAAATTAGGTAATATTAAATTTGGCAAAAACTGAATGGATATTTCTTTCCAAGAAAAAAATACTACCTGACAGCTTTAGCAGACTGAAATTAAAATCCATCAAAAGATATTAAATTTTTGGGAACATACTTGGGTAGCAAGTGGACATCAAATATTTACTAAATGTATATTTTTCCTTGGCCTACTGCCATCTGTCATACAATATTATATGAGGACAGGATGTTGATGTTCAAAGGGTGTTTATTTTGCATAAAAGAACACTCAGAACCATTTTTAAAATGAATCAAAGAGATAGCTTCAAGCAACCCTTCATTAACAACAAATTATTAACTGCTCCATCCATTTACATTTCTTCTGTGTTGAAATTTGTAAAATTAAGATTAAGAATTAAGAGAACAGCACTCTCACAACATAAGATGTCGAAAAATGCTGAGTCATCCTTATCACACAACAGCTTTGTTCAAGAAATCACCATATTATAATGAAGTAGCTCTCTATAATAAATTACCGGATGATAATAGGGGTGTCAATTCTTATAAATTATATAAGGTCAAAGTTAAAATACTTTTAATTGGAAATTGTATTTTATGTCTCTTATATGTTTTATATTACATCTTTCAAATTCTGTAACTGACTTACCATATATATAATTTTGTATCATTAGTGGTTAAAAAACATTATTATTATTATTGTTATTTATTACTATTTTTTTAACGCGTTAGCGATGCTGGACAGTTCTCCCGTGTCTCCGATATTCTCACGGGGAAGCGCCAGCGAATTATCTACAACCACTCTCCACATCCCGCAGGGTTAGTGGTTGTAGGTTTCAGAATCATGTGCCCTAAGTAGATGCAGGGACCCCAAGACGGCTGCCTTCTGCATTTGGCCTGCCAACCATTCAACCATTCGGCTGATTTTTGGCAGGCCGGTATGGTCTTCATTGTTGAGAGCAGCGTAGGCCTCATCCCACCGAGAACGCCGATTATTAGGACGACCATCTTGACCGAGTAGTCTGGGTATAGCGCTCGGAGCTCATACCGGAGATCTCGGTATTTAGTCCGTTTCTCCTCCTCCTTCAAGGTGATGTTTGTCTCGGCAGGTGCCGAGAACTCGATGACACACATCACTTTGGTCTGGTGGTCGAGGAGGACTATGTCGGGCTTGTTGGCTTGAATCAGCCTGACGGTCAGGAACGAGTAGTTCCAATAAATTCGGCACTTCTCGTTCTCGACAACGGACTCGATCTCTCCGGGAACATAAGGCAGCACTGATGTTCGGTCTACCTCGTACGAGTGCCGAAGATGGTAATACAGCATTCCTAAAGCCGCGTTATGTCTGTGGATGTTGGCCGAAGTCGCGTAAATCGGACATGCAGATAGTAAATGCATGATCGACTCCGGCGCCTGATGGCCGAATGAACCAAGTGCAGGTAGCGGATTTGTAATGATGAACCAGGTAAACAATCCACCACTTTCGTTTGAGGTAAGCGCATAACATAATACACGAGTATAGTCAACCAGATACTATCTGGTTAACTATAATTGTATACGGGTATAGTTTGTAACATTCGAGCACGGTTTCGGTGCTATTCTGTTACAGATAGGCTTTGAAATGATTTATCCTTGTAGCAACGCTTTAGACTGAATTTCTCAATTAACATTAATATTAGTAATAATATTAACACGTTCACTGCGTTACCAGTTACATGTGACTGGTAGTTTTTTGTTCAAGCGGCACAGAAATCTGAGAAATTTGTTTTTCCTGCGGGGATAATAAAAGAGTTGTTACTAGAGATAGAGCGACATTGCAGGTATCTATATGATTGTCGCGGCTTCTAGTATATGTTAGTTTCCTAGTACCAGATGCGATGCCTGTGTAACGCACTGGAAGAAAAATTATTTCGTTGTGGGAATTATCGGCTACATGTATCTGATAGTCACTTTGAAGCTATATTGTGTAGATATACATTGTGTGACTTACAAGAAATAGAGTCAGAGGAAAATATAGAGCCGAACCCACCAAATAGGAAATTTCACCCAAGGTTGTTATTCAAGAGCTAATTTCAAAGGCTGATATTCCTAGTATTTCAGAAGTTGTCACTAATAAGGAATCTTAGCGTTTTAAGAGATACCAAAACTGAACCTGAACCTGAACCATTTGCAAATTCTTCAGATGAGGATCCAGTCCATATTTCCAGCGACCACTATACCGATTCTGATGTAAAATCCCAGTATCCCAGGACAACGCAGACAACATGCACTACCCACCAACCAATGTCGGAGCTGGGGATGGAACTCAGTACACGATAGGCGGTCCGACTAAGCGCGCTTGCCACTAAGACACCTAGCCGGCAGAGCTACCGTGTCGGTAGCTAAAAAAGAAGAAATTCTGTTTGCTGATCGATGAAATGATATATCTATAATTGAAATCACCAATCTTGTTGTCACGTCATCATCTTCTAATTTCCGAATCAAATCGATTCAAGGTCACACAAAATGGCACGCATGGGTGTACCATTTGATATGACGGATATGACTAGTTATATTAGAACTGTTTAACGTATTTTATTGCATTTTACCTTGTATCGAAAAAGTCTGTTAGCTAAAAGTATGCAGGTTCAATGCGCTACATTGTCGCTAGGCCGAAAATGCTAAGTTGCGTAAAATAGTAGCGGCACCGGCGGATAGGGAAAAAAGTTAGTGGGGTTTTGGTTTTGGCGATACCAAGTACAGGAGCTGCGTGGCTCAACTCCTTTAGCCCCCGGAGGTTGGATTCCCAGGGGTGACGAATGTTAAAATGTATATTAATTTTTGTTAATAAACTTGTACCTTGTTTTCTACCACTATGTTTTATTTTATAAAGTATTTATTTAATAATTAAATTAAATGATCTCGTATACCAAGTGGGTTAAAGCTACCTTAGCGATGGGTATCACCGATATGGCTTCGGGCAACCGGGCAATATGTGGGATATCTGTGGACGTCGCGTATTCCACTCAGAAACGTCTCTTACAGCCCTAAAGGGCGTTTGCTACGTGACAGTATAATATTCTGGCCAAGCAACAACTCTAGTTCAGCGGTTAGATAGGCTAACTACAAAAACTACAAATTCAACCATGCCACAGACTGGCTTTCGGAGTACATATTATCAATTGTATCCCTCACATCCATTTTCCTTGCCTTCGCCAAGTTCTTAGTATTATTTTTCTTTTTGGGTCCACATTTTGCCACAGTAGTATTTGAGGCGTCCTGTTTCGCAAATCCGTTACACCATCCGCATACAAATATCCAATGTATGAGTAGTACTCTAAAAGAAACATCTGCCACATTTAATTTTGCGATTCACCTCATGAACTGCTTGCAAAGGTAAAATGGGACATTCGTTGCATTTTTCCCGATGGAAGTACTTATCTAATTTCACCATCATGTATCTGGCTACTGCATTCAGTCTTCTGCCGGCCATTCTGAGATTAATTTCTTTACAAACAGTAAAACTAAAGCACTCACAAACTATTTACATAATTACAGGAAACTTAAAACACCACAGTAGAAAACACTACAAACTGCAACAAGCGGTTGTATTATTCGTCTCTAAAACGTTACACCTGGAACTTTTGTTGTAGCCCCATCAGACATGACTTTCTGTTATTTACATTGCCGTCCGCTAGTATTTAAACTGATAGAAAAATGTCATGTCTTTGATAAGTAGGTACATAAATTGATGACGTGAACGACAAGATTCGTGATTCCAACTTTATCTGATTCTAACGCGATGCTCGGTGATACTGAGAAGTTGAGCAACTGCAATGACCTCCAAATAGAAGTAAGTAGAATGTGAAATGCATAGACCACAGTAGTGACGGGGCCCTCGGATCTGTTAACAAGGGCCATGACAGGAGTCTACAACAGGCTGCTCAACAGAGCACGCAATAAGCGCCGCATAGACTACTGGCAGAAAGGCGGAGCTTACCTGTACGTGACAGCTAGCGCTCGCAGTGGCCAAGTAGAAAGTTAATTCCTGTGTCGTTTACACGTACGTGAATATGAGAATCCTTGTTTTTAATAAATGTTTTATTATAAGCTTTTTAAAAACGCGCAAATCTCTGGGTTTACTTTAATGCCACCAAAGTGGGAAGTGTTGGGAACGCCGCAGCTACAATTGACATTGTCAAAATCAGCAATTTAGTATTTGTTATTGTGTAACATAATCTCCGGCTAATATCATGGAAAAATCATGCGGAGATGTTTGTTGAGTGGTTAACTGTGGAAATATATCGAATAATACTAAAAACATAAAGTTTTATTCATTTCCCACATAGGGGAGTCAAATTAGACAAAAAGGACCCAAACTTCGGCAAAATTCCCCGATCGATGATTTTTGTTGGAATGTGTTCACAAAGATGTGGAGAACAAAAAAGCAAAATGCCACCGCGAGAAATTGTGTGGAAAATTCTTTATTAAACAATTTAGGTGCAATACGATACTTCATGAATAACTTTTTGTATTAAATTTGCATGAAAGAACTAACAAAATCGTTGGAAAGAACACAAAATTTTATGAAAGAAACATATATAATATGTGCAGTAATTTGTTAATTAACGCTCCAACTCGCGCTACTTCGGCCGTCCGTTCACGCTGGAAACGCTGCATAATTTCCCGCGGTGGCATTTTGATATTTTGTTCTCCACACCTTTCTGAACACGTTTAAACAAAAATCATCGATTGGGCAATTTTTCCGAAATGAAAATCTCCTTTAACAAGTCTGTATAAACTGGAGCAGAGGGAAAAGTGGATCAAAGCATGAAATATAAGATATGTGTGTAGTTAACAATTCAAAATATTCTGAGAAAATACTAATTTTGTTAATTAATTTTACAGCTCAGGGGGATCCTTATGGCAACCGAATAAGTGCTCAAAGATTTGCACATTTTATAGATAATACAAAATCGGACCATCTATTAAGCCCTACTTTCGCGAAATAAATTTTTCCATCTTGTTACTCAAAGAAGGGCCCGACAGAAAAGTCAGTGTTAAACTCTAAACAACGGTAAATTTTCATTGAGTATTAATAATTAATTGTTTAGTCATATATGCAATACATTACAAAAAATGAAATTTCATCTCACCTACGCAAAAAAATGTTTTAACAAAACAAGAAAATAATATTCACACGAACATTACATTTACTCACTACGGAATTGTTTGTACTGACTGTATATGACAGTCGCGGCAACAAACAATTATTAAATTTTTGTAAAATCAGGCAAAAAACAAATCGACGCATACACATAAATATAAAAGCCACAGGAAGTAATTCGGAAATGCTCCACTGAAGCGCTAGTAGTCATTCTGCCGCTACTCTATATCGCACTATTGGGAATGGCAAATATTTTGAAGAAAGTCTTGAAGTAAGAGTCTCTGTAATCGCTTGTTGGATTCTGATGTGTTGGGGGGACATCATCAAGGTTGCCAAAAGAGACGAAAATCTAGAACCGGTTTCATCAGAGTTACATTTCTTGGTATACGCCAGAGGATCAGTAAAAAATTCTACTCAAAGATCAACCAAAATAATTCAAGATTGTACTTTCATGTATCACCTAGGATAAAAGGGAATAAATTGCCACATAAGTATAATTCAAAGATGTAAATTCTGTACCCCAGATCTATGCATGGTATTTAAAACATCTTAATTGGTATAAAAAAACTTGACCAACAGCGAAGCTGATAACACAGATACACAAGAAAAGGTCATGAGCATTTGAGCAGAGCATGATTCACTCCTGCATTCTGAAATGCAGCCTTCAGAATTACTCCATCACGACAAGGTTTTTCGCTAATCCCACTCCTAATTAAGATTGTCACTGATTTTTAGCTATTTTTTGAGGTTAGGGAAACATTTTGACATGATGGAGCTATTCTGATGAAAACATATAGGTTCAAAATATAGGGGATATCTTGATGTGCTCAAATGTTCATCATCTTTTTTGTGTGTGTGCCTCTATAATCAGCACAAACAAGTAAAGAAACAATTAAGTAGACAGATTGAGAATGGAAAGAAGGCATTCTGCTTTAGTGGGACTGAAACCGCTGTGCTAACAATGAGACTAAAAAGACATGGGAATTTCTTAACCATAAATTAGGACCAAAAATATCCTCCAAAGCAGAATTGCTATGTTTATTAACAATAAAACATCTACATCTGCCAAGAGGTGCTTTAAGCCGCATAAGGAAATTGAGGTGCAAAATATAATTCTAAAATGAAAACAAACTCAACAATTATTAATAAATCTATACTAAAGGAAAACTTTCTGAAACGATTAAAACTCTCAGAAACCATTCGCGATAGAATCGCAAAGTTAGCCACAATTATCGATTTATTATTTACAGCCATTTGTATACATTTAGACTTATAGCATTTTTTTCTTATTATCTCACAAATGTTTTGTAATATCCTTATTTCCAAATTTCTGTCATATTTTGTAAAATAATTAATAGTTTAGTCATAAATACATACCTGTACTTAGTACCTATCAATATTGTGTTCAGATAGATTTAGGTAGAGTAGCTTCGGAGACAATTTATTTCTATTATTACTATTATTATTATTATTATTAGGGGAAATGTAAATGAGTGCATTATTTTATTTAATATTCATAGATAATTAGTTAAGAGACAATTACTTGGAATAATTACATAGATAATGCTTGCACTAAATTAGGTTATATTTTCCTATCACCACATTAAAATTGCTGCCTATTCAGTTATTGCTTCTACATCCAAATTTCCCATCCAAGTGTCTTTGAAAGAAAAGGTCTTGATACTATATTTTTACTCCTCTTTGTTGAAATAATAGCTTATATAATTTTAGTCATTTAATGTTTGAAATCGTCTGCTCCAAGCTGGTAATGGGGGTGACTGATACATTTGAGAACTTTGGTTTTTATAAACACACACAATCACAATTTTATCTTGTTAACTAAGCCTTCAGTAATGGAGTGGGAGTATTGGAGGTGGTGGTGGGAGTGGCAGAAGGCGTAAATAAATAGGGAACTTGGCTTCTAGAATACATGACGTCCCGGCTCTATTTAGACAAGCATTATTTGGAAAATGGTGAAACATAGAATGGAATGTTAAATGGGAACGTTTATTCTGTTTAAAAAAGATGCATTTTAAACATTTTATTTTCAAATGTACAAGGCGTCGCAAAAAGGCGATAGGTTATGCAACTTTACTTTTTCAAATAGAACACCCTGTATATTTTATATTTTCGGATTGTCCTCTTACTTCCGAACAAATTTTATTAACCATGTCCTATATCGACTATTAACCATTATTATTGAGATAATAGTAGTTAAGTCTTTGGGATAACATTTTTTTATTAGACAGATAGACAGACCTTTATTAGCAGCTTCTGCTATACAAAAAGACAATAAAATACTACAATATAAATCTTAGCATAGATATAATTAGTATACAATAAATTAGAATCACAAATATACTGTACATATATACGTTATACAGGGTGTAATCAGTTTCATGTCATTAAAAAAAACTGGTAATGGGGACCGACTAGACACTAGACACCGGCTCCGGTGGCGCAATGCTAAGGCGTTTGGCTTGCGATCACGGGGTCCCGGGTTCGAATCCTGGCCAGGGTATGGATGTTTAGTGGCGTTCTTCATGTGTTACCGAGATGGTAGCAGTGCACTAGACCGCTGTTGGGTGGCACAACATGTCTAGTCGCTGATATCTATCCTGAGTTCGAGTCTCAGCTGCGGTAGATGGCAATATCGCAGGGAATGGTCGTTGTGTTGATGTCTATGTGTACGTGTCCTGGTTGAGTGGTGGAATAGCATTAGCTAAACTCCGCCAGGACGTTAATATAAATAAGACGATTAAATAAAAAAAAAATAAATAAATAAACAAAAAACCTTTATGACTTTTCTCTCTAGGGGCACTTTGAAAAACGCTGATCTAGGTTAACATATTTAATATTATGGTAGACAACCATTGAGAACCACTGCTTTTCTTGGTCGATGGACTTGTACTTCCCAATTATACAACGTTTAAATTGTCATAAAAAAGTGCTGGCCGGCACACGCGGTGTCAAAGGATCATCGACCGCCTTTGATGTACCGCCCCAACTGAACTGAGGCAAGTATAAAGAGGTAAATAATTCGTTGTCTCTTCGTGCACAATTGCAAGCAAATAATGGCCATAGAGATTTAAACTGAGCATTTCTTTATATGTGTGTTTTTTAATTTGGAACAAAATATTGGATTGTTTATAATTTAGAAAATTTAAATGTGGTTTAATAACATTTGTAACATAAATGAGTATCCTGGGTTAAAAGCTTACTACCTACCTAAATGATTCAAAATCTCTGCATCTGTATCAATACACAGTTCGGTACGTCGAATTAAAAGTACATACGCACTTCGTTCAACACTAAACACTAAACTATCAACTAACGTTGTCAATAAAGAAAAATAACTTGGTACAAAAGCCAAAAAGGAATACAAAAAGAACGAACAAGTAAGTTGTGTCTGTACGAAATCAAGAATTTGACAACTTGAACGGTAAGTCAATAAAATAAATCTTAACTATAAATACACTATGACGCGAAATTCAAAAATAGCAAAAACAACGAACGGCGGGTTGGACGTGTGTACGTGACGAAACACCGACAGTAACTAAAATATTGCACAAGGGAGAGTTAGAGTATAGTTTTCTTCAGATCAGATCTAGATCTAAACCTACCTCAATATTCCAGCAGTTCTCAAAAATTTTTAATGAAAATTTGCGAAATTTTTGTTTATTTTTTTCTCCAAAACTATGAGCTTTAGACCTCATGTTATACAAGGTTTTTTTGTTTGTCTTGTCGTTCCCTACCACCAGTTTTTTTAACGACATGAAACTAATTACACCCTGTATAATATAAACCTAAAATTACAATATAATATCTATTTCATGTTTCAATCCACAATGATTAAGTATGTTTAATTTCAATAATTTTACAACAATTTTAACGTAATCATAACGAATAGTACAATACATATAAAACAGAAACTATTATGATCATAATAAAAGATGCTCAAATATTGTCGTCCATATTCTATTTGACACAACTCATACCTCCTTAAAAGTCCTAGTGTAGAAGAATTCCTTATAATTTCTGGCCAGCTTTAGTAGAGTCGGGTACAATTTAAGCTGACTTGTGTCATGGCCGCTAAAATGTCTGAACTAAGATTTTATTTGATGCATAAGAAATGCCAGTAGTTCTCAAACAGTTCTTTCCTGTAACAGCAATGATGCCGATAAACAATTATAAAAAAAATGGAAAGATGTTGTCACAAAGTGTTAAGATTATTAATTTTAGTAAATTAGTAGTATAGTATTATTGACATTTCTAAAAAACTCTAGTGGGGGTTCGTTTATGCATGTCCGACAACAAAAAAAAATTACATTTTGACACATGTCATGTGATCACCGGTTTGGCAGGACTGTAAAAAATAGTTGACGGTGGTATCGCAAAATGGATCAAATTGTTAAGATACCGAAAAATTTTATTAAGAAAAAGTGCATAGAATATAACAAGGACCCCATATATCATTTGAAGCAGGTACGAGGAAAATAAAAAAGTGCAAATTTTACCCCTACCATTAATTACTATATGAAAAATTATAAATTCTTGTGTCTATTTTACAAATATTTGATTAGTTTCAACAAAAACAAATGTATTTTAGTTGAATAAAGGTATTTGCATGTAAAAAAAGAAACGAACCCCCAATATAGTATTTTTTAGAAATCTCAATAATACAAATTTTTCCCGTATGTAAACTTTATGGCGGACACTGTAGGTATATAGGCTCGGCCACAAATGAAACTGATAACAAAAAATGAATTGCCCAATTCAGTAAATAACAATGAGTTATCAGAAAAAGAAATCAAATACTAATATTGTTACAGTCCAGCACGAACCAAGGGAGGTATGGGCATTTTTTGCCAGGAAAGGATAGGATCGTAGCGTTAGTAGGGGAAATAAAATATATCGTATAATAAAAAAAAAAATAAAATAAATAAAAAAAATCTGAAATTTAAGAAAGTCGATTGTATTAGAGATAAACACGCGCTACTAGTAATAAAAGACACGTTTTTGGGGAAAATAAAGTTTTACCAAAACTCGTGGCGCGGCTTAATAGAGCTTAAATAAATAAAAAGTAGAAGTGAGGATCGAGATCGAAATCGCAACCACATTTATTGCTGCTCGAGTATCTTACCGATTGAACTACGCGATCATATTCATTATGTTCTAATACGTGTAATATGTACATACTAGAAAATTGAAAGACTTAGTGGTTTGACATTGTTTGTTTGACGGATGAATATCCACTATTTACCACTAAAAATAACTTAAATATTTCATATAAAGACATTTTTCATATTTAGTGTGGTGTTAGTTGGCGGGAACAAATAATATTCGTCGTCAAACACAGAGTTTGAGAATCGCTGAGCCTATGACTATGTTTCTCACTCCTCAGTGCACATTTCATATTTCCGTCTCAAAAGAAGTGGGAAAGATTCGTGGGAGACATACATTGACACTATCGTTAGGCTATTGCTTTAAGTTTGTGTGCAAGAGATAGTGAAAACGTATGCGCAACATTAACTCATACATCGGTCATTTTAAACTGGACCCGACTCTAGTTTAAAAAATGGATCATGGCGGAATCCAGATTAAATTGTTGATATATCGTATACCATTGATAAAAGGTATAGGACATGCTGAATAAAATTTGTTCGGAAGTAAAAGGAGAATCCAAAAATAAAAAAATATACAGGGTGTTCCATTTGAAAAAGTAACGTTGCATAACCAGCCGCCATTTTAAGACGCGTGGTACATTTGAAAATAAAAATGATTAAATGCATCACTTTAAACAGAATAACCTCTCCATTTAACATTTCTTTCAATGTTTCACCGTTTTCCAGAGAATGCTTGAATAAATAGAGCTGGTACAGCCTGCATATACACTTTTACTAGCTTATTTTACTTATTCTTCAACTGATAGGCTCAAAATATAATCCAGTTTCAGATCTCGTTATAATACAAACGTATACCAAATTTAATGTCAATATTTTAAACCGTTGCAGAGAAAACGTGCGCACAAAAAAGTTACAGACAGACAGACGGCTAAACAGACCGGCCGACAGAAATTTCTTCTTCTCTCATATTTAAAATGTTGACGTTTTATAACATTGTAACTTAAGCATTTCAATAAAAAAAAATACTGAATTTTTTTTATGATTGCTGTACTTTCACTCCCATGCATGGATGTGGAAATTATACACTAACTGAAGCGAAACGTTAAGTGTGTATTATGCTAATGTACGCTCTGCTATCGCTTACAACATAATATCTTGGGGATAAGCTACTGAAATTTATCACGTTTCTATTATTTAAAGAAGAATAATTAGTCATATGCTTAATTAGACATATGTATAATGAATCTTGCAGGCATAACTATTAAAAATAAAAAGATATTAGGTGTTACAGAAATGCACCTGTTAAAACTGTTATATTACATGCATGTACATAGAAATTAATTTGTAACTAATAATAGTACAAAGGTATTATACTGGGATATAAGAAATACATTTATATGTATAATATTTCTAGTATTAATTTGGAAAGTCAGTCTAAAGCATTACTACCAGAATAAGTCATTACAAAGTCTATTAGTCATGGCTCACCAGTGCAGGCCCTCTGCCTGATTTGATTTATGCCGGTTGCATAGTCGTAGGTTAAGTGGTATTTATATTTACTTTTTTGAATAATTTACGGAGTTGCTCATTAAACTAACATTATTTACTATAAATAAATAATGTGTTATAAATAAATCATTTACACCATGCTTATCAATTAATATAAAGTAGTAAAACAATAATTCCAATAATTATAATGTGATTCTAAAATTCAATAATTAAGATTAGTGGGTCTACGCTCATGACCATCCTTAGGAACCATTCGTTTGTCGGTCTTTTTTATGAGTTTCAGACTGACTTTGGATGAAATATACTTACTGGGTGCACATACTACTGCATCTTATTACCAGAAAATTATAAACTTTGACACTCATTAGATTTAAATTCAAAATAAAGAAGCTCCTTATAGAAAACTGTTTCTATAACCTAACAGAGTTCAAAATTTTTATCAATAATAGTTGAATTTTTTCTTAAAATAATATTTTCTACTAAATGTTTATTTATCATAAAGGCTGTGGAGTAAAACAATGGAAGTTCAAGTTCGACGCTCTTAACAATACTTATTAGTATTTGTCCGAATTGAATTATGGTTTGTTTACTTTAGCGTTAGCGAGAAAAAAGTTATCTACTTTAAAAATGAATTCTAACAATAGATTGTTTAAATATTTTGTTAATTTACGGTGAATCAGAAGAATTAACGCCAGAGATGATGATGTTTACTGAGCTGCGTAAAACCAAATGCCAGTACCTTGTACTTTCTTTAAAAACTTCAGTGCCGTTTTTATTGAAGCCGAGTTCTGTCAGGGCCACGAAAGTAAGATGAAATGTACAATATCGTTACTCCTATTAGGTTTGAACCAAGTTTAGTAACATGATTAAACAAGTGATACTTTAATGTTGGAGAATTTTTTTTTTAAATAATGTATACAGGGTGGATCATTAGTAATAGGCCATAGTGCAGGGGTAGAGTCTGTGTGACAAAATATGAGGATATAACCGAATATGCTTCAGTAAAATGTTGCTGTGGAAAAAGATACAGGGCAAAATTCAAATAATTTTTCAACAGCCTCTTGTCTGATGTTTGCCAAATTTGCTAGAGAAACTTTTTTATTCTAAGAAACAATAATTTATGTATTACATCACATTAGATCATAGAAGGCGCCGCGGGACCTGCATCTGATGATGAATTTTTTTCATATATTTTTTTTGACGAATCGTTGTGGTACTTCTGACCAGAAATTCTCACGAGGGCGTCATTTCCACGTATAAAAGGTACACTTGGTAGAACGTGATAACTCCAACCGTTTTCGAGGAAATTTTCGTTTAACATTTGAATAATTTTTTGAAAGACAAATTCAAATTTAATGAAACAAAGTGTATTTATGGAAAAAGTACAAAACGTAAGGGAAAACAAAATCGTAACAGCGTAAACTTTTCCTCACTTTCTTATGAACTAATGGAGTATTTTCATGGTGTTGAGGTAAATACATAAGTCAAAAGATGTGTAAAATAAGGATCTAATCTTACTAGAAGACCAAAAAATAACATATATTTTCCTGTCCTCTAATAAAATTGGCTGCGTTTTGTATTTTGTCCCACAGTTCTTCTCTTGAATTGATAGTATTTGCATAGACTATGGACTTCATATGTCCCCACACATAATAATCCAAAGGATTATAATCAGGACTCCTTGGTGGCCAAGCAAACTCACTTCCTCGACTGATCCATCTGCGTGGGAAAGTATGAAACTTTCCCACGCAAGATAATTCCTGACTTCAATGGAGCAATGAGGGGGAGCTCCATCTCCATATTGCATAAACCACATTCTGTTAAGTATATCTAGCATGACAGCATGTAATACATCATCAAGAGTATTTTGAAGAAAAAACAGATAAGACTGTCCATTTAAATTTGGAAGAAGGACAAATGGTCCCAATAACTGATCCCCGCTAATACCACACCAAATGTTAATCTTAAGTGGGCCTGTTCGTCATTTTTTTTTATTTCATAAATCGAAAGTGCAAGTGTAAAATAATCGACCTGCAAAAAATCAGAATCTTATTCGCGCGTGTAATATCTTACAAACTATTACAAATCTCCACCTCGCGAAAATGGGGCGTGGCCAGGCGCTACGTCACTATACGCATAGACTCGGCGATCTCAATAGACTTGATGCTCCTTAGTTGTTATAATTATAAGTGTTTTTTTTTTTTTTTTTTTTTTTTTTTTTTTTATGGCATTGGACCTAATCCATTAGCCAGTTGCATATAATAAAAGCTAACCTAAACAACGTAGTGGATTAATTGAAGACTAACAACAAGGACGTAAACAGGGACACCCTCTTCTCGCCCAGGGGTCCATCAGGGCATTTATAAAGACACACAGGATTAAGACCACGGATAGTAGGTAAAATAAACACAGGGTTAAACACATAAATGAACAAATCTAAACCTATAGTTCCCTATAATAGCTGGTTTACCTTACTCAGGAAACGTACTATTTCTTTATATATATGTATATTCTTCAGGGATAATAGATGGAGGAGATTAATTGGAAGACATATCTTCAGTTTTAGAAGATTATCAATAAAATCATTTGTGGCTCTACTATGATTTGAACAAGCAAAAAAGATGTGATCTAAATCGCTAATGACTCCACATGACGTACATATGTCTGTGTCAATAACTCCAATCCTCTTCAGGTGTTGTGGAAAGCAAGCATGACCAAATCTCAATCTGGTAACAGTAGTGATTAGTTTTCTACTTTCTTCCAAGTGATGGAACCACGGGTTTCTATTTAAATCATTTTCAATCAGGGTATATCTATTATTTTGGTTGTCATTTTTGAACTGATTGTAATATTCCCTCCACTTAATAGAAATACGCTTTTTAGAAAAATTCATGCAATCCAACAAACTCATTTTTAGATTAATATTTTCGCCAGATTCAGCTCCTTCCTTGGCAAGTTTATCCACATGTTCATTATAGTGTATGCCTACATGAGCTTTTACCCAAACAAAATCAATTATAACTTGTTCTTTATATAGGCTACAAAAAAGGAGTAATATTCGAAGAGCATAACTGTTTATGTTAAGATAATTATTTATATTAGCAGTTTTTAAATTTTGTAAAACGCTTAGAGAGTCCGAGAAAATAACGGCTTGCTTAACTTCGTAACACTTAACATACTCTAAGGCTTTCAAGATTGCTATGGCCTCACTGGTAAATACAGTTGTAATGCTGTCCAATTTAATTTTCTTTTCAAAATTTTTTGACGGAATATAAATGGCACACCCCGTGTTATCCTCAATTTTCGATCCATCAGTGAATATATGCAGATGATTGGAATATTCCGCCATTAAGTTGTTAAACATCAAGTTATTCACAGTGGTAATTTCTGAATAAGATGGTATTATTATACGAGGTTGGTAAAAAAGGTCGAGGTATTCCAAATTAAAATGAGATATGTCTGAGTATTTCAGGAGGGTATTTAATTGTCCACTTATTTCACGGAAACCAGAGCAGAGCGGTGGGGAGTTTTTCTTCGACCAATATTTATTAGTTAAATCCTGTATGCTTAGTTGGGAAATCTTAGAGGTGATAGAGAGATTTTTGTATTCTGCTTTTAAAATATATTTTTCACTGAGAAACTCTCTTCGGAAAAACAAAGGTGGCTCTGAAGCTTCAGCGTGTAATGGAATTAGAGGCGAGGAGTTCATGGCTCCCAGGCAGATACGTAGTGCTTTGTTCTGCACTGTATCCAGGCGTTTTAAAACAGAATTGCTAGCAGATCCATATAATGTGGAGCCATAATCGATTATAGAACGAATGTAAGCTTTATAAAATATAATAAGAGTGGTTGGATTAGCGCCCCACCATGTTTTACAAATCATTTTTAAAAAATTTATGCCTTTTTCACATTTAGCCACAATATGGTCAACATATGTACCCCAATTAAGTTTTTTGTCGAGAGTCATACCCAGATAGGTGATTTGGTTTTTGTAAGGATAGATGTGGTTTCCCAAGTGTAGTTCAGTGATATTAGGCGTATTGTGTCTTGTGAAAATATTTGTAACTGATTTCTCTACTGAGATGTCAAAACCATATTTGTGGAACCACCTCTCTACCTGTTCAGTGGCGCCACTCAGTTGATTGATACAGGGGTCATATTTGTTATGGGTTACGTAAAAGCAAAAGTCATCCGCATATTGGATAATACTACAGAGAGATTGTATATGACTGTGAATACCGGCGGTATAAATATTGAACAGAATAGGGCTCAGCACCGATCCCTGGGGCAATCCTACTGAATTAAATCTATAACCAATTTTATTATTGTCAGATCCTCTTAAATAAATCATCCTATTTTTATATAAGTTAACAATCACTTGAGCCGTATACCTCGGGATAGACATTTTCATAATTTCGGCAAAAAGAATATCCAAATCTACACATTCATACGCTCCCTTAAGGTCTAAAAATAGAGCACCTAAGTACTTATTACCAGAAAAATTATTTTGAATATCTGTAACTAAATATGTAACGGCATCGAGAGTACCCAGGCCTTTCTTAAAACCAAATTGACATTGCGGTAATGGGATGTTGTTGTTTAACCACCATTCTAATCTGTATTTTATCATTCGTTCGAGAGTCTTTAACACGCAAGACAACAAGGATATTGGCCTGTACGAATTGGCCAATTCAGGATTTTTACCGGGTTTAAGAATAGGGACAATAACCACCTTTTTTAAAACTTCTAATTCTGCGCCTTTAAGCCAGATGTCATTCAAAATGTCTAAAAGGAAAATTTTACAAGTATTGGGTAGATGGAGCAACATTGGATACTTGATTTCATCATATCCTGGAGCTGTATTTGAAGCGCTTTTAATAGCGAGGTTAAGTTCTGCAATTGTAAAAGGTTGGGAAAAAAAATGGCCCTGTACAGGGTCAGTATTTTTCGTTGATTCCTTATTTGGTACACTAGGTGGGGCAACTCGATTGAAAAATTCATCGATCCAAACATCGGAATGAGAAAGAGTAGAATCCTTGACCGGTATCCTTTTTAATCTTTTAGCATGAGACCAAAGTACTTTTGATGGAGTTGACCCATTTAAATTTTCACAGTATTGTTTCCAATTTTTTCGGGCTTTAGATTTAAATAATTTTTTGGATTGGGCTATCACTTTTTTACTGGTAATAAAGTTTTCCATGGAACTAAACTGTTTGTAATTATTCAACGCCTGTTTTCTATTTTGTAAAATTAGTTCGCATTCATCATCCCACCACGGGGGAGGAGGACGTTTTTTTGCTATAAAAGGTTTAATGGTAGCTATTGTTCTTTCAGCTACATAGTTAATGTTGTCGATAAAGAAATTATACTTATCAACTGTATTCAATTCCCAGGGGGGGTTTTGAAAATTATTATCTAGTATGGACTCATATAGTTCCCAGTTAGCTTTATTCACATTCCATTTACTTTTGGGGTAGATGATATTTGGAATATTGAAATCCGTTGAGTACTCCATTACTATCGGGAAATGGTCAGAACCAAGGTTGTCTGAGGAAACATTCCAACTTATTTGAGGGGCTAAAGCTGCCGAAGCCATTGATATATCTACAACAGATTTATTTGAATTTGGGGAGGCAAGTCTAGTTTTATCACCATTATTTAAAATTATCAAATCCTTATCTTCTATGCACTTAATAATTTGTCTTCCGACTTGATCATTTTTTGAAGAACCCCAGAGGTTGCTATGGGCATTAAAATCGCCACCAATTAGTAAAGGATGAGAACATTGATTAAAAATATTAATCCAATCATTGGTATGCGTATTGATATTGGGAGGTCTATATAATGATATAAAATACAGGGGTGATTGATTGATGTCCACTGATATGCCACATACTAGAATGTCATCATTGTAAGCATTATCATCAAATCTTATTTCTTTGAAAATAATTTGTTTTTTAACTAGGATAGCTACTCCGGCTCTGCCATCCATTCTGTCTTTGCGGACCATGTTAAACCCAGGAAAGTTAACATGTTGTGTTGGTTTAAACCATGTCTCGCTTATTAAAGCGATATGAATATTTTCGTCGTTTAAGAATTTTATTAGACTAGATTTGTTTGCAATTGCAGAACGAGCATTCCACTGCATAACATTTAAAGTATTTGTATTCGCCATTAGGATTTTTTATAAAGGACATCCTCCAATATCCTATCGAACTCATTTTTTATTACACTAACATCCAAGTTTTTGAATTCATCAACATTATTAATATTATTAAAAATAGCCAATATACAATGGGTAAGATACTCTGTTACATTGTTTGTAATACTAGAACTCAAATTTGTACCACTAGTTGTTTTAAAATTAGGTCTGATGTTGTTAGGAGGAAGGGCATTACTCGGCCCAAATCTAAATGGAAACATAGTTTCGACATTTTGCTGTGGAGGAGATGGGGATTGTATTTTGCGTTTTTTATTAGACTGGGAATAAGTACTATGTTGATAACTGCGTGCACTTGTTGTCGGTTGAGACAAAGAAACATTAGGTCTCCTAGCATGGGTATTTGTTTCAGGAAGAGGCGGAAATTCTACCTCACTTTCCAAAGTACTAAATCTGTTATTAGATAGAATGGAAGCAAATGAATTTTCTGACATTTTCTTTGCATCAAGGTAGGGAATATTTTTAATTGACATTTGTTCTTTTATTTTTCTTTGATTTTCGTAATTAGGACATTTTTTGGATGTTGATAGGTGAGAATTGTTCTTACAAAAAATACAGTAATTGTCTTCGGGTTCACAAGTATGATCATCTAATTTTTCTTTACCGCATTTAATGCACAGAGCTTTAGTACTTCTGCACTGGCTTAACACGTGCCCGTATTTTAGGCATTTAAAACACTGTATCACCCTACTAATGTAAGGTTCAACTGGGAATTGTACACTATTTATAACAACATGTGTTGGGAGAACACTTCCTTCAAACGAGACGATTACTAATTGTCTCGGTACCCATTTTTCCGAGTCCTCAATTGAAATTTTTCTGTTAATCCTTTTAATATTAATGACTGGACTATTACTCTGAATGTTTTCCTGTATATACTTTTCATCAAATCGAGTATCAACTGATCTTATTAAACCCTTTCGTTCAACTAAATGATTAGGAATAAATGCAATCAAGTTTTCTGACTCTAATTGTTTATTCTTAACAAGACTATTAGCATCAAATGCACTCTTCATAATAACTCGGATTCTGTTTTTCCCTATACTATTTATTGAGATAATGTTATTAATCTTTAATTTTTTCAATAAAATATGACCGATAAACATTGGATGCAGTCGTCCTACGTTTTTGTCCATGCTTTCGATGTAAACATAAAAAGACTTACCATACAGGTGGATATTGTTGAGGTTAAAAAACTTCTGAGTTTTTTGTTGGACATTATTATCGCTTACCACATTCTCTAGAGAGCGGTTACCCGTGAGGCCTGAATTAACATTTGAGAAATTTTCATCATCCATAGCGTTATCCGCTACCTGTGCCGGATCTATCAATTTACCAGAGTGCTGCGATATATTATTATGATATAATTCTTTTAAATTAGGATTACGAACAAATTCGTCGCCTGGGGATTCAGAACTCATAATTACTGTGCACTAAACACTTGATTTAATCTATGAAGAATATTTACACAATAAATATTTAGTTAGAAACCACCTATTTATTAGTTTTTTACAGCGCTTCGATACGTGTGTACTATCTTTCACTCGTACGCGACCAAAACTGATATAAGTGTTTTCGAAGTATTGTTTGTTTTGCTTACTTCTTGACAGTAGGGGAGTACGATTTGGTGAAATGTCAAAAAATTACAATATTCTCTTGCTCCAGTCGGGACGAATTTTCGATTTTGACCCTGCAATTTACGATTAGGATTCATACCCGACCTTCTCCTTTCCGTAGAGACATAGAACGAACTTCCACTCGACGTATTTATTTAGTTACCAGCGTTTGAAAATTTCATGTTCTTCGACCATTCAGGTTAAATTTGAAAGGTCCCAGAAAGCCACTTTTCTTACGTCACTTGCGTATAGTGACGTCACAAATGGGCGCTCGGTTTTTGCAACTATTATTAATTTCAACTCCTTATATCTCGAGAACGGAAAAGGTTAATAATACGAAATTATAAGTGTATAATGAGAATATCGAGTACTATATGAAAAAGCATAAAAACTATATAAGAAGAATATCATGGAACAAGCCCATTAGTACTGAAAATGCCTTGAGGATTTTCTACTTCCCAGTAATGGGTATTTCTCCAGTTAAAAACGCCTCAGCGAGTAAAAGTTGCTTCCTCGGTAAATAAAATTTCGATCCCTGTTGTGTTTATTTAGAACAAAATGACAAAATTGTAACCTTTGAGGAAGATCCCTTCGAAGTATGTTTTGTACAGGAGTGAAGTGATATGGGTAGAAGCGTTCTTTGCGTAAGACTCTTAGAACATATTGTTTACTCACCCCTGTTGCCGCTGATAAACGACTTGAGCTGACTTGAGGATCTTCATCCACACGAACTAAAATTTTTAGTTCTTGATCTGGAGTAATTCGTTTCGGCCGTCCTACATCATTTTTATGGCGAAATGAACCCGTTTCTCCCAAACGACAAAGCAGATCTTGAAAATCTTATGGTCTGGCTGCATTCTATTTGGATATTGAAATGCAGCTGTAGCACGTCCGCTAAAATTTTTTTGTGTGTAAACATATCATAATCCTCATTTCCCTATTTGAAAAATTATTATGTCGAAGCATTTAAAATAATGAAGGAACACGAGAACAAAATAAAATGATTAAATGACGTACATGACCAAAGAGTTTAACAAATAGAGGAGACAAAGCGTAATGTATTAGCCACGGTAGGCTGTAGGCTTCTCAGCCTCCTCACACAGTTCGTTCTCTCTTTGTCGCACAGTACATGAGGGGAGGTGACGATTGCAATACAATGACAGTGTGACAGATGACAATAGGTGTATACCAACCTGGGACTTATGGGGACTTAGTTTTTCTACAAACTTTACAAGTATAAACCATTGTCACAAAAAAAAATTAATTAATATACAAATTAAACGTGATAAACAGAAGAAAAATTTGGGAAAACACATGTAATTGTAAATAAAGCAGAACGCTATTCAAAACAAAGATTCAAAAGTGACGGTATTTGTGAAATCAAAGCGCGCCGGGTAAGGCTGTGTTGCTTTGTAAAACAGAGTGGAGAGAGAGGGTACGAGATGTGCGACAAAGACGAAGAGCCTACCGGCAAATCGACGGCTTGTCTTCTCTATTTATTAAGCTCTTTGTACATAACAGAACTAAAACGTAACCAAAGCACACTTTTCAATAAATACACTTTGTTTCATTAAATTTGAATTTGTCTTTCAAAAAATTATTCAAATGTTTAACGGCAACGGTTAGAGTTATCAAGTTCTACCAAGCGTACCTTTTATACGTGGAAATGACGCCCTATCAGATTTTCTGGTCAGAAGTACCACAACGTTTCGTTAAAAAAAAAATATGAAAAAAAATCACCATCAGATACAGGCCCTGCAGCGCCCTCTATGATCTAACGTGATGTATACAATACATAAATTACAGTTTCTTAGAATAAGAAAAGTTCTTCTAGCAAATTTGGTGAAGAAGAGTCTGTTGAGTTATTGCAAAAAAAACGAAAAAATTATTTGAATCTTGACACGCTGTATCTTTTTCCACAGCAACATTTTACTAAAGCTCATATTTTGGCCCAAGGAATCTACCCCTGCACTATGGCCCATTATTAATGGTCCATCCTGTATAGATACAACATGATAACAAATAGAAGTGATGTACCAAGGAACTGGTGGTAAGGAACCTCGATGTCGCCCTGCAGGCAAGATGACCTGTAGCTGTCATACATATCATACAGCAAAGGGAGGTCAACTAGAACAATGCATAGGTTACATAACGTCTGTGAAGACGTTATGAATAAGACAAATATACCAAAATTTAAATAATAATTTTATTACTAAACATCTTACATTGTATAGCATATTCTAATAAAAAATAAATATATTATAAACTTAATGTATAATTTATAATTTGTTCCTATTTTATACAATATATTGCGTTATACAATACATCTTGTAGTATCTAACGTAGCTAATTTGCTTGAGAATTTTGTAGATGAAAATAGATGGACGAATGGAAGAAAAACGCATTAGGTACCTAAGCTAGTCAACACTCTAATTCTAACTCCACACGATTTCGGCTTATTTTAAAACTTCTTCACAATTGAATGCTGATATCGCTTTCAAATATTTTTGCTATCAATGAAAGTCCATTTTTCCGAAAGCGTAGAAAGGCCTTTCTATTCATAGTATTTCTTTGATCTCGAAATTTACAGTTGTATCTCGTTTTACAATTGTAAGTCGAAATTCATGGACGATGAAGTAGTTTTTACAAAATCAAAACACTGGAATACTATATATTCGATACGCATTTCATCAAGTATATTGGCATCATCTGGAATTCATTAAAACTAAAGTAAATTCAACAATATATGGTGTGTTTATGCTAAATTAATATCATGGTTTAACACAACCCACTAACCAATAAAGCGGGCTACTTGAGATTAATTCTTTATTACTATAGTAGGTTCATAAAGAGTGAAAAGTAGAGCAAAAAATGAGCGGGGACTATCGCAGGATTATTTCACAGAAGCTATACTGTTGTCGATAATATTTTACCGTAGAAGGCATTATATACTAAATGATTTTACCGCCTAGCAAAGAAAATAAAGCGTACAATATGTTTTTCAATTATTTTGTGGTGTTCAGGCAACCGACAAAAACCACAATGTTTCATTGGCGTTCCGCCAGGCGTAGTTTTCTTACAGTGGCGTAGCTCTAGATAGTTATGTATATTATGTATACGATTTTATTTATTTATAATTGCTTATTAAAATAGGTGAAATCTAGCTAAATTTAAGTAATAAGATGTTATTGGTGAAACACTAGGTCGTACATCGCATATTGCATAAAATATTTTGCAATTTCTAATTGTTATCAAACGCATGTTGCTCAATAATATACTTTTCAGTCATCACGTATATGGGATGAGTTAATACATAGATTACTGTTTTTTCGAATAGAAATAGTTCCTCTAGCAAATTCCTCTTCAAATCTGGTTATGATTAGACTTTTCATTTGTCCAACATACTTCAAATCTTTACTACTGATTTCGTAAATTTCGCACCTTTAGTTTGATTCAACTTTCTCCCTTGGGTTTCCAGTGATGCATAACTTAAGGTAAATTAGGAATGTCACAAATAGTAGACAGCGGATTGCTTAGACAAAATGTAAAAATCGTATGAATAATGACAAAGGTCTTGTCCTGCTCAGCTCGCTTTAAAGAGTTTAATGTGGGATGGCGGGATCGCTTGAATTCATTGAACTATGAGTTTGGCATACATTCATACATTTGCCTTGGCCTGAATTATCATCATCGTTGATGATTCTGACATTGCTAGCGAGTGTTCATCGAGTATAGTATTCGATAGTAGTCTTCAAACGTATTGGGTTTGTGTAAACTACTTTTTTTGTCTGTGAATTTCGAGTCGAAAATTGTAAATTCCGAGATACAACTGTGAAATACGATTGTGATTTCCGAGTTAGAAAAAAAAATGAATGGCAAGGCACTTCTGAGCTCCCGTACATTTTAGTCGATTATCTAATATATTTTTTCTTTCACTGGAAAGCACTGAAAGTAAATACAGAAGGGCGAATGTGCAGAATTTCAAGAATTTCGAGGTATCCCTGTCGGAAGAATAAAATTCTCTTTCCACTTCGAGCGAGAAAATCATGAAGCCTGATAAGTCTCCCTGTACCCATCGAGTAGATTTTGGTCTGTATGTTTTTCGAAAAATCAACATAAGGAAATATTAGATCATCTATGAATGAGGGGTGCCCTTTTGACGAAGAAATATAAAAGATGGTAACAAAATTGAGTGCCCATAATCTTGAACAATTCATGAAATAAAAAAAAATGAATGCAAAAGTGGAAGTTTTGTCTGTGTTGTTTTGAAAGTTTCTCATGGTTTCAGTAGATTTTGGTCTGTATGTTTTTCGAAAAATCAACATAAGGAAATATTAGATCATCTATGAATGAGGGGTGCCCTTTTGACGAAGAAATATAAAAGATAGTAACAAAATTGAGTGCCCATAATCTTGAACAATTCATGAAATAAAAAAAATGAATGCAAACGTGGAAGTTTTGTCTGTGTTGTTTTGAAAGTTTCTCATGTTTTGTTCGAATATTTAATGTAAAACACAGTGAAATGGAGCGAGGAGACATTAAAATGTGTAGACACTTACAACAGATCACTGATTACCTACTTAAAAAGGATCTTCACAACAGAAAATTTTCCCAGATTTAGGTACTTACTTTTCTACTTTTACCGTTTTAAATCACGATTTTCTTCTATTTTTCTCTTTGGAAAGAATAAGGAATATTTTATTTAGGCTATTATGACCGCAAATAGACAACCAGTACCAGACAGCAACTTTGTAAAATTAAAATTCATATTTTTCATATTTTTTTTCTCTGTGAAAGAAAGCTGTATTTTTTTTAAAATGGTACTGAGTACTTGCCAAAAATATAATCAAAAATACCTACTGAAATTACACATTTGGTTCTATATTCACTGTGCTTAAAAATGTAGTTCAGTAACTGATACTGCAGGCGCGAGTAGAAGAATAATTAACGAAGAAAAATTGTTATCTTTATTTGTTATAATGGAATATCTACACAACACCATTCCTTAAAAATGTATCCTTCATATAACGGGGTAGGTATTTGGAAATTCTTGAAATTTTGTTTCATATCTCATCCGATTGTACTACATTTTAGCGTTTTACAGGAAAAAAACCTCATGTATAGAATTTAACGAAATTAGATTTCAGAAACTAATAAAATAGAATTTTTAATTGTACTGTACGTAATGTAAATATTGTCCTTCGTATATTCAATATTCATGGTGACATATTGGGATACTGGGTGTCAATGATATCACTTGCAAGACGCCATTTATTTATTTTGTATAAGTATAGTATTCAAACATATCCTTTATAGGATTTTGCAAACAGCAGAAAAAAATAACTATATATGAGAACCAAAAGAAAACCTATTTGTAAAAATATTAATGAAATCTTTGCATTCTTTCGATAATCTGAATTCTGGCTATGTTAGCAAATTAAAATCCTAAAATGAATTTCTCTAATTTCTTATTTGACAATTCTCATTCTAACACTAGCATCCGCACAGTCCCCTACTGCCATGAAAATTGGGGGTTATGTAGATACTAGTTTAATCTGCATGGCCGTAGGGGACTGTGTGGATGCTAGTGTTAGAATGAGAGTTGTCAAATAAGAAATTAGACAAATCCATTTTAGGATTTTAATTTGCTAACATAACTAGAATTCAGGTTATAGAAAGAATGCAAATATTTCATTAATATTTTTACACATAGTTTTTCTTTTAGTTCTCGTACATAGTTATTTTTTTCTGCTGTTTGCAACATCCTATAAAGAATATGTTTCAATACAATTATAAGCAAACAAATAATATTTCACTTTTAAATATAATATTCAATTTGGGATATTGGTAATAAGACACCTGATGGTTTACAGCACTCGCTTGCGGCTCGTGCTGCAAATTTCATCTGTGTGAGTTAATACTTGCATTACCGCTGGTTAAATAATTTACTATTCACTGCAATATGAAAGTGATATACCTCCAAATCAAGTAATGAGTAATGAGTAATTTAGAAACAAGTGATTACATCAACTTTGGAACTTTCTGTAACATAAATTAACGAAAAAATCCAATACGTATTTTTTATTATTTATGCATATTAGAATAATTTCAGGTGAAGGACAGCACTCTAGATTAAAAATTAAAATTGACTATAAAATAATCAAAATGTCGTAAACTGTCAAGAAATTAGTACAATCATATATAAAATAATTTCTACGTAAAAAATATACAGGGTGTTCCATTTAAAACTCAAATTTTGGGGTACTCCAGCGAAACCGGAAGTCGTAGAAACTTAACAGATAGATCAAAAAGTGTTGTTTTGGTAGTATGTGACACATATCAAGTTTCATCTCGTTCTTTTAAAAAATAAATAAATGACGGCCGAAAAGTGATCTCGTTGACATGCCGTATAGCCGGGAAAATAGTTGCTTAAAAAGATATCTGTTTACATTAATTTATGATAAGCTTTTACAAATTGAACTAATTACTACTATGCCTTGGTAATATGTTTGATTAAATATTAATTTAAAAAAGTAGATTGTGGAATTTGGAAGTTACCGTGTTTCTAAGTGGAATGAAAGTATGAATATTGAGTGTTGCCAGTTTGGTTTTAATAGAGCGCAAAATAAGTATAAGTAGAAACGCACACAATACTTAAATAATTCACATCTTGTTCGTGTTTGGAATGTTAAGGATATATTCACTCAAATGATAAATTACACAATGCAATTAAAGAAATAATATATATGTTAAAGTTTCCTGGTTTAATTAATCAATGAACACGTCCTCATTCAACAATAAAGCTACGTTAGATACGCACACAGATTTGTATACTTTACAAAATATATTTACAGTATTAACATTGGCAATTATATCATATTTTATACAAATATTTATATAAAAAAGTGTGTCAAAATTTAAACCAGCTCTAGTGTGCAAGTTTTAAAGTTTTGTTTGGCAAACTGTAATTTCCAATTGGTGCAAATAAGGCATATTATTTGAAAGTAAATAAACTGTTATTTAATTTAGAGCCTACATTGAAAAAAGGAATTACTTTCCAAAAAATATACCTTGATAAAACATCAGTTGAATAAAATAATGCGAAAAATTTACGATTATCCAAACTTTTTACATGTAATTCTGCAATGAGCAAAAAGTTTGAAAAACGTATTTTACTTCTCTCTATGGATTCCTTAAGGCCTAGCCATGAATTTGGTGAAATTGATAATATATGTTCAAAAATCAAATCCACACTACGTAATCCAAGAATTTTCATTTCCTCGATTTCACAGCTGCTGAAAAATATTATTTTTCCGACTTTTTGTTTCACACATTATTAATTAATAATGCATCGTTTATAAAATGTGCACCATATTCTTTACATAAATATTTTTGAGAAACTAATGACAGTCCAGTCCCCAGAGGGGTTTGAGCTAGGATTAAATAATCCTTATGTGGAATTTTGCACAGATACAGGCTATTACTAGTAGAGAAGCATTTGAAAAGTTATCAAGGCCACCGTGATCGGAACATAAAACAAAATGGCGTCAAACTTAAAACTCTTATTCTTTTGAAATAACTTAAAAATTCAAAAATACAAAAAAAGCGTAAGTACTCTGTGTAAGCTTGATAACAACTAAATATTTTTTGTTTCTTAAACGCGACAGGTTTCCTGCTTCACAAAATTTTAAAAGTATTAATTTGTGTACTGAAACAGGTGGCCGTCATGTGGAGCATTTGGTATTAATGTATTTTTTAGAATAAACTGTACTTTTCTGTTATGACAATATTTTATTCTAGATTCGTAAATAAATGTTAAGTACAAAAGGAGAAGAAATCGATAATTCCTTGTATTTGATTAATATTACAAAAAAAATTGAGAGTACCTCTTTGCAGCACTTTCAGAGCTCTGCAAAAATATTCTAATATTCCGTAGTTTTACAGGGCGAATAAAAAATATAGCCAATCAAGTATTAATTATTATAAAAAAAAAAGAGAAACAGAAGATATTTGGTTGTTGTTAACTTTACATAGAGTACTTATAGAGATATAAAAATAGTAAAATTTTATCTTCAATATAACAGAAATTATTGGAAAAAAGTATTATTTTTTGTCTCCCTTTAAGAGGATGTACTTCCTCAGGGATGCATTTTTGGACCAAGGTAAGTTGGGTTATACAGGTCCAATATGAACTCAGGAATCACCGGTTCCCGTCCGGGAACTCAATTCTGGGACACCCTGTATAGTAATGACAACTGCACCTTTTCTCTTTAAAATGTATTTTTCTATATTACGACCCGATTATTCTTTCAAAATTTTTTGTTAATACGCTGTTGTATTGTATTTTTCGTATTTTAAAAGTTATTTCCAAAAAAAGAAAATTTTTTGAAGTTTGACGCCATTTTGTTTTATGTTCCGCCCACGGTAGTTTTGATAACTTTTTATAGTCTTTTTAAATTTTCTCGTCTTTAATCTCAAAAACTACTAAGCGACTTTTCATTATTGTCTTTAAGGAACCATGAAACGCGGTACAAGAGTGACATTTGTTTAATTAATACTAACCAAAAATTAATAAAAGTTAAAGGCTTGCAAAACTACCAACCCATTTCAGTCAATTCCGAAATGGACAGTAGCGAAGTGAAACAAAATTCGGAAGACCGAAAGGGATATTGGCAAGGAAAAATTACCACTCAGTATATTAATGTTGACATAATTTTTCCTTAAATATTAAAGCCGCTTTACAGTCTGCAATTTTCTTGCAGATGCAAGAAATCTTGATCAAAGGCTTGCGCACTTGAGAGCCAGCTGATCATGTTTGGCAATTTACTTGCACATTTCAACATCTTGCAGATAATCGGTTCTGCTCGATTTTTCTTGCAACTTTGGTGCAAGTCTGGTGGATTATTTAGTGATTTCAATGTTACCAATACAGACAGAAAGTTCCTAGAAGCACTGGGAGCATTACCACAGGAGAAATATTTAGTATTCTGTGACATTACTTCCTGCCGCGTGGTCCGATTAGAGGTTATTTATAGATGATAAAAGTGCACTGTTGAATTTCATCATTTTGTTTTGTAGAATAAGTTAGGTTAATGTTCATTGTTTACTTTATTTGACACAGTACAATTGATTTTTGCAAAGTTGGCAAATCTCGCGCAATATTGTTGCAATTACATAAATTGCCAGCTATAAAACGTACCGTCAAGAAACATTACCTGCAAGAAATTGCCTTTGCAACATCTTGCTAGCAAGAAAATTGCAGACTGTAAAGCGGCTTTCAGGTATATAAACTTGAAAATGATAGATACCATGGTAAAGATGGTGCACATTTTATGAAAAAAATTTTTGCAGATTTCGCAATTCTTGCAACCATTGGGACATTGGAAATGATAACACCATACATAAAACACAAACTTATTAAAAATAATAATAAACAGCTACGATCCACTCTCGACTGCGACACCGCTGTATTTCGATCTTAAATGACAACTGGTAACTTGACCACCTGTGATATATGCAACCTATATTATATTTGCATACAGTGAGCACGTAAAGGTGGGAATAAATTCATTAAAATAGTTACAAAACAAGTGACAAAAATTCGCTCAGACCCGTCGATTTTTATATACATTTCTCAATCTGTTTATTTAAAAAAATAGTGCTGCAAATATATTTTTAAAAGTTATGACGTAATCACATTTTTTTAAAATGACAACCCCCATTTTTTAAAATGTCGTTTGAAAGAGCACATTTTTCTGCATACAGTACGTTAAATTCTAGGGAGTATTGCATGACGAAATTATCGAGAAAAAAACATTTAACATTAATAGAACACATTCACTACTTACCGTCGAACCTTTTTACAACTTACACTTTTTTTGTGTTTACGCTTTTTTCATTTACTGCAACGCGGACCTGGCTCTAACACATTAGTTAGTTACGCGCCTTGTAGTATTATACCTAGATAGTATGATAGTAAGTAAGACAATAGTCACTTACGCCGCAGAAAGCTATAGTTATTTATTAGTGATAAGTGAATTATAATTGTCCTATCTTAAATTAATTTAATTTATTAATTTAATTGTTACGTTAATTGTGTGTGTGTGTGTGTGTGTGTGTGTGTGTGTCGGAGATTTGTTCCTTTTCCTTTTGGCCCCCCCTCTGTCCCTCCTATTACCTGGGCCGATATCGACGACGGAGAATCCATCAAACCTACTGTGTAAGTATCCGACACATTCTTTTTTTTTTATTATACCTAAATACAGTTCACTAAATTATATTAGCCTCACCACGCTGAAAGGGGTAGGCCAATTCATTAGTATTTACTTGTGATATCGTATTGAAATGATTGGCTATGGAGACAAGTCCCGAACACAAACTATGGTTTGGGAATTATTTAATGGTAAATACCCTAATCGACCTATTACACAATCGACTGTTAGTAAAATAGAAAAGAAGTTCCGAGATTGTGGTCATGTAAGAGAAAATTTCACGAAAGGTCGTCCTACAATTTCAGAAAATAAACAGTTAGATGTTTTACTGACAATGGAGGAGAATCCCCACAAACCAAGTCGCGAAGTCGCAGCAGAACAGTCAATTAGTCAGTCGACTGTTTTAAAATATTTGAAGAAAAATAAATGGCACCCATATAAAGTGAATTTAGTTCAAGAGCTTAACGAATATGATTTCGACCGCATAGTAGATTTTGGCGAAACCTTGATGGAACGATGTAATATCAATCCATATTTCTTAAGTCGAGTATTTTCTTTGACGAGGCCACCTTCTGTTTAAATGGCACTGTGAATAGGCAAAATTGTCGATATTGATCACGTGAAAATCCACACTGGATGGTGGAGGCCCATACTCAGTTTCCACAGGAAGTTAACGTGTGGGCTGGAATTGTTGGGACTACAGTATTGGGTCCATTTTTTATTCAAGGTTCATTAGATGGCGAAAAATATTTGGAGCTGCTCCAACAAAACATAATTCCAGAACTTGTCGCACTGTATTCAAATGGTGAAAATCCTAATGTACCGGAAAACTCCATATGGTTTCAATAGGATAGCGCGCCGACACATTATTCGGTAATAGTGCGTAATTATTTAAACGAAATTTTCCCACGCAGATGGATTGCTAGACGCAGATTAATAGAATGGCCAGCTAGATCTCCTCATTGGATTATTATTTATGAGGTTACCTTAAATCCAAAGTTTATTTTAATACACCGAACAATATTGAGGACTTAAAAGACAGAATTACTTACGAAATTGGAAGAATTGGACCCGAAACAGTTATTAACGTTTTGCGAGAATTTCAGTTTTAACTTGGACATGGTCAAGAAGCAAGTGGCGTGCAATTTGAACATTTGATCTAATTATTTTCTGCTGTATTCTTAAATTCTTGTATTTTTGTTTTATTACATTGTTATAAGTAGTTAAGATTTTTTCTTGATAATTTCGTCATGCAATACTCCCTAGAATTTAACGTACTGTATGCAGAAAAATGTGCTCTTTCAACTGACATTTTAAATAATGGGGGTTGCCATTTAAAAAAAATGGCGATGACGTCATAACTTTTAAAAAAATATTTGCAGCACATTTTTTTTTAAATAAACAGATTGAGAAAAGTATTTAAAAATCGACGGGTATGAGCGAATTTTTGTCACTTATTTTGTAACTATTTTAATGAATTTATTCCAATCTGTACGTGCTCACTGTATATCAGCCGTTGCATATACGATAGTCTCAGACGACTGCGACATCGCTGTTTTTTGACTTTGAACGAAAACTGGTAACTCGACCCCCATATACGAACATAAACATTTTCAATATTAAAATATATATTTTTAAATATAATACCTCGGGAAATAATGTACTGTAAAGCGATATTGCTTGGCGCATTATTTTCCAAATCACAAATCATTGATTTGCGGTATCCTCAAAAGAGATTTTTTTTGGTGGCATGTTGTGGTTCCTAGGGTGGACAAAAGTAACTTGCTTACACTCATGCCTATATAAGTATAAACGTATAATTCAGTAATTAACAATAAAAACTTCGACTTATAGCGATGACATCAAAAACTAAGGTACATACAGTTATAAGTATGCATATCTAAACGACCAAAATACTACTTGTTCTGCGCAAGTAATGGAGCCATCGGGTACCATATTGGAAATATATATAGATAACGTGACGTGTAATACTCTAATTTAATTCAGATTTATATTTTTTCTTAACATGGCATCGATACAACTTGTGGTATATGTTGCAATGTCGGGTGCCTAATAATATATTATTGTCTCTGATTCTTCTGAAGAAGATCCTAGGTGGCAGATTGGTATCACACCGATGTCTTTTTAGGTGATTATTGGTCCTATGACGGATATCGTCGCTGATCCAACGTTATCTTTTTTGACCAAATTTTGACGTCATGTTTTATGTTGGGGAATTTATTATTTCTAGATGGCGTCACATATATACCACTGACAATATAATAAGCAATCACCTTGCATCTTATATATAATAAATTTATAAATATTACGTAATTTGAACTACAAAGTTCTTTCATTTAGGAAACATCGAATAGTGACTTGCGTGGACCTTCTAATGGTTACGGTAAAGATTATTATTCATTATGGTGGCCAGGCCGAGATGGTTTGAAAATCAGTGTCTGCTTATATATTAATTTTTCAACCCTATCTACATAGCGGCTCACCATGCATTGAAACATTGAAACCTTCTAGGGCACTTCAGATACACATGTCCATTGCACCAATTAAACAATAATAACAAATACTCAGATAAACTTCAATCTAAGACCACAATATGACGTCTCTGGGCTCACAGCCCAATAACAATAATCACGTTGTTTTTACGTTATTGTTACGTTTTAATAAGGTCAAAATAACCTATCCTCCCACTAATAAATCGTGACCAAATGATAGCAGTCTGGTGCGTGGGACATTTGTCTTATTTGAAATATGTGCGCGAGTTATATTGGTCTGTTTGATGACCAATATGGTTCCCGTGGGCTTCAATGCATACAATTTCTAATGCATACTTTGTTAACTATGTGTATCTTATCAAAAACAACGTTTATTTATAAAAATTGCCCTGACACATGTTATTAAAAAAGATAGAAACGCGCACTAACTAGTAGTTCTGACACACTTTCCTAAACACATTCTTGATTATCAACATACTCTACCATCATTTTCTGAAGCACATACAGTATGTGATGAAGCTAGGAACAGTTTGCCGCTCTCACAAACGCACAACTGATAAATGTGGTACCTCGAGACGGGTGGCCTACCGGAGACATTCGCTATAGGAATTTGAGGCATAATAATGGAGCTTGCTTCCAATCTTACAGCGCCCACTTCAGACTTAAGGGAAATATCATTTAACGCAGTTGTTTGTATTTTGCCACCTAGGGATTCCATGTAAATTCCTCGCGGCGCCTTGATGGATAGCGTCCTCGTTGGCGATTCTAACCTAAGGAGAAGATAATAATATTAATAATAGTAAAATTGTCTAACGGGAAAATGTTATTTACAAGATAATTTTATAAACGCACAGTGACACATTAAGAGCAATATAAACATTGAGGAGTTAATATTATCTGTGTTTGTAGTATGCATAATAATACTGTTAATATCTGAGAAAGAAAAATGTGCCTTCAAAAAACAAATAATATTATTACGCATCTACTGCTGATAGTACCAGTATCATGGATTAAGTAGCAGGGACCACAGACTACTGCTTTCATTACTAGCATGTCTTCACACATTGATCTCTATATGAAAACCTGTATAAATTACAAAACTCATCCATCATTTTGACTCCGCCATTTTGAATAATTTAATTTGGACTAGATAATTAATAATAATAGCATCTTTATTTTCCATATGAAAGAATATGGTCAATTGCAGAATTATTTAATAAGTAAATGGAAAAATAAGCGAAGTTCAGCTATGATTTGACCAATATTAAAAGCAGTATTAAAAATATAAAAACTTCTAGAATTAAGTTGCTCTTCCACTTAAACTAATTCGCGCATTACATTCAAATGATACTGAATTAAAAATAATTACACCTATGGTTAATACAAAGAAACAAAAATCGACTTAACCTAATGGGCTAATTACATTGAATATGTCAATTATAAATTAATATTTTTAAATTTTTCCTGAAACAGTTTATATTCATTCCTTTCAAGTTTTTGGGTACAGAGTTATATACTTTGCAAATCTGATACCTAAAAGAACGTTTAAACTGCTTTGTTCGATGGGCAGGTGGGGTTAAAAGGCCTTTGAATCTTAAATTAAGGTTATGTACATCGGTACGAAATTTTGTTTTATTATATAGGTAATCAGGAGATTTCTTTATTAGAATTTCATGATACAGACATGCTGAATGAAGTAGTCTACAATACTCCATGTTCAGCCATTATGTGTCTTTTAACTTGTGCGATATTCTCTCACTCCTGCGTATACCATAAATTAACCAGAGGCAAGAATTTCGATTTTTTTGTATTTTATTTTTGTATACAGTAGTTAAATTAGGGCCATACAGGCAGGCAAAATCTAACAAAGACAAAACCAGGCTTTCACATAACATCACTTTGACTTTTTGAGATACATAGTGCCTATTCCCATAAATTAGTTTTGTAGAATTATATGCTTTTTGTGTAAGTTTATTTACATGTTTTTCAAATCGGAGATCACTCTCATTAATAACACCTAAGTTCTTAGCAGTCAACTATTTCAAGGTTTTCTTGATCTACATTTATTTGACCCTGATGACCCTGATTTCTAATAAGTTGTCGAGATATTTTAGGACCAGCATTGGATTTGTTGGTGTTAATAATAAGACAGTGATCTTTTGGTGCATTTAAAAAAGATTTTAAGTCTTCATTTATACGTTGACAGGCATCATCAATGTCAGAAGTGTTAAATGAATAATAAAGCTGAGTATCATCAGCGTATAAATGAATTTGGAAATGTTTCAAACATGAAGTAAACTGACTGGTGTACAGGGTACAAAGTAATTGTTCCAGGATAGAATCTTGTGGTACACCTGATCTCAGTACTAAGTCTTCTTAGCAGTTTTTTCAATGCAGACTTTCTGCTGCCTATTTGGCAAATAATTTTTAAATAAATTAACTGCTTAATTTGTGAGACTTATATGTAATAAAAGAGATAAAAGTATTTTGTGATAAGAGTATCAAACGCCTGACTAAAATGTAATGTTGTGAATAACAAGTTGTGAACTCTGCGCACGCCAGTGTGTACTTAGTGACTTTTGGTAGTCAGTCTATTATGTTTATATATTATTAAGGCGAGTTCATATGCCAGCTTCTAGCGTTTTTGCCTTTGGCGTATCGTTTTCTGATTGGATCTTGAGCGAAAGAGCGCTGTTCAAGGTCAGTGAGCCAGAAGTCGAAATCATTTCAACTTTTTTCCTATAAACGCGCAGTTTTCTGTTTCTTAACCTTACTTCTGTCACACTTTGTTTACATTGTCAAATGTAAATAACCTCTCGTTGTGGCGATTAGGTATTTAAGTCGTTGATTAGGCCAAAAAAGGATTAGATTTGGCGCATTCTGAACAAATTTTTATATTTTTCTTTATCTGCTAAATTCATTTCAACTATTAGATTGTCAGTGATGCTTTTAGATTTCCTTACTTCTTCCAAAAAAATTGGCCTTACCCAAAATTTTCTTGTATTACGTTTAGCGTGCTTTTTATAATAATAATAAAGTACAGTCACCTTTATTATACTTTTTTTTAATTCAAATAAACGGAAACTCCTGAATCTCCATAATAACAAACATAATATGAGGTTAGGTTAATGATTTCATTGCTCAAATTTTATAACCAGCATGTGAACAGTGCGCGCTTTCTATTCGTACTTTCCGCGATGCGCGAAAGCCCACATCTGAACCCACCTTTATGAAATATTGACAGATAGTAATAAAATTGTCAGTTGTTGTAACTGTCGATATAGAAGTTGTCTTTAACGTTTGTAAAACTACTGTGTCTGTGTAGTATCCTAAATAAAGTTCTTTTTTTTGTGAAACTGCTGTATAACTTAGTGAGAGTATTTCTCACAGGTTATGGGCCCAGCACGCTTCCACTGCGCCAAAGAAGAAAGTAATAAAATTGTCAGTTGTTGTAACTGTCAATATAGAAGTTGTCTTTAACGTTTGTAAAACTACTGTGTCTGTGTAGTATCCTAAATACAGTTCTTTTTTTGTGAAACTGCTGTATAACTTAGTGAGAGTATTTCTCACATGTAATAAAATTAAAATTGTACATAAATCCTGACCTGATGCTCCTATTATGTCATCAGTCACTTGCAGAAGCGCTGTGGTACAACTGTATCCAGTAGTTCTAAAGCCCGATTGTATTTTAGGTAGTATTTGTTTCTCCAGTAAATATTCTCTAAGTTGATGTTCCATGATTTTTTCAAGTATTTTAGAGAAAGTAGGTAAAACACTAATGGCACGTAGGTCTTTAAAATCTTCAGTATTATTTTTTTCGGTAATACAGTGATTACAGCACTTTACCAAGTGGAGGGCAAAACATTTTCTTGTTAACAATAATTTACTATATGGGTTAGGTAAGGAATAATATGAGGACAGTATAATTTAATCATTCTTAAATTTAACTTATCACACTGTGTAGCTTTTGTATTTATTTCCATGATTTTTTTTAATACTGTATGTTATCAGAAGCATCTGTTACTGGCAAAGAATTTACAAAAAAATTATTTATATCATTTACGTTCTTTAAATTTTTAGGAATATTTTTATGTTAGTTTGAGAAACAATGTCAGTATTTTAAAGAATTGTCCACCATTCATTAGCACTAGAATTATGCTGATAACTCTTTTCTCTTTTAATGGCTTGAGATGTGAATTTACGCAGCCGTTTGTAATATAAAGAATTTTTGTTATAATTTTATCTTTTAAATTTGGCAAGCGCTCTATCTCTAATGTTTATCATAGTTTTTATAATGTCAGTCAATATTATTAATATCAAAAATATTATAAAATGGTATTGCATATAAATCTTGCTCAAAGGAAGTATAATTAAGTTTTTTATAATCACGGTACGTTACCATTCTGGGTTTAGCTTTTCTGCTGTGCACCTTTATCACGCAATATACCAGTTGATGATCTGATAGGTTATAGTCACTAACACCTTTCTCTAGAACAGTGTCTTCATTTAAGACTATAATGAGATCTATTAAAGTAGAAGCGATGTTAGTGATCCTGGTAGGAGAGTCAATGATTTGCTTTAAACCAAACTCATCTAAAATTGCAAAAAGGTTTTGTACATTTAAATATGTGCTAAATTTCAAGTCAATACGACAAGTGGAAGTGGGTGAAAAATGAGTTGTAAAATTTCATTATAATGCTAGAGATCAGGTTAATAGAAACGTGTTAAAATAGTATAATTTATTAAAGTAGAGTTTCCCCCTTTCAAAAAGTTATAATAAAACTTCATTGTAGATTCAACTTATTAAAAATTACGTTTGTCAACGAAATTAAATGCTGGAGCGCTGACAGATAATAACTGATCGATAATAGATCATAACCCGGTGGGTTGTGAAATAAGAGACCATGAACAAAGCAGCAGGATTGAATCTTGGCACTTTTCATTTGGGAATCCTGTATTATGCTGACATCTTGCAGTGGTGCTTCACTTTTTACGTGAAGAAATCCCTGTATTTAACTCAGGACGGATCTGCGGGATCGTCTAGTTACTGCTGTAAGTAATAATTATGACACCATCTGCTTTTCAAACTTCTCGTGCATATTAATTCAGTTTTCTTATAAATTTTACGATTATAAATAGTGGTCTGGCGTGCCGAAGTGCCGTCTTGGCGTACCTACAATCTGTTACCCCTCTATTAAACCGTTCAATATACAGCGGGCTTTGGCGTGTTTTATGACTTCAGGATGCATTATTTCTTTTGTTACATCGCCAATTTGGGGTTCTCTTACTTTTATTCAAGGTTTTCTTAGCACGCCTTTTATCTGCAACATGTGTACTATCTGATCGTAACCCTTCGTTATTCGCCAGAGCAACGAAACGGTTTAACAAGTTTTATCAGTTTTCACTACTTATTACACGTAGCGTACTAGTTCAAAGCTGTGTTGCAGATCGCTATTATGATTTGAAAATTAACTATAATGTCGAGAACTAATTTAGGGACTCGAATTTCGACAAAAGATATTTCAATCATCTCAGAATTAAATGTCGAGTTCCAAAATTGTTTTATTTTCTAATATGTAATGTAAGTTGGCGCTGATGAATGTTTGTTTTAAGGTGGCCATCCGATAGGGAAATATTCATTATTTTTGACCATAACTTTTTTTCTTAGTACGTATATTTAAAAAAAACTATAAGGGTACCTAAGTAGAACCATAACAAGACTATTACTACGAGCTTTTACAAAATAATTTCAGTGGTTTGCAAAATAGCTAGATTTAAATTTAAACATTATGTTAACCTTCTTACTTCGTAGTTTTAAATGTAGCTATTTTGCAAACCACTGAAATTATTGAGAGAAAATTCGCAGTAATAGAGTCTTACGTGCTTTTACTTAGGTACTCTTATAGTTTTTTAAATATACGTACTAAAAAAAAATATATAGGTAAAAATAATAAATATTTCCATATCGGTTGTCTCTTTCTAGGGAATGCCCACCTTACTGTTGCCTGTGACAACTGTTGTTGGTTACCTTCTAGGCCAAGCATATTAGATATGTGTCTGAAATTAGTCTTTACAAGTCGCCGTAATAATACGCTCATTTAACAATTTGTTTCATTTAACGAGTATCGTAAGTAACTACGTCAAAAATTAAAACTTTCTGATTGATCCTTCATGTGTAAAAAAATGATTGAATTCGACGCTTTCAAAAACGTAGGGATAGTGAGTAGTCGAGAAAAATTTGACTGAATTTTGAAATTGAATTTTCCTTAACAAATATCGACTTTAAAAAAAATGACAAGAGCCATTTTGTCTAAAATATCCCAAAAACCCGAAAAAAACCTTTTTTCTCAGGTCAAAATTGTAAATTCTGATAATTTGTTTATAAAATATTTCTTTCAATAAAAAAATTAGTAATATTTTATTATGTAATTTTTAAAAGTACTTTATTCTCCAGTACCCCTCGAAGCTTGGGCAATAAAAAATTAAACGAACTAATTGATTTTGCAACAAGTTATTGCTACTTTTTCCGAACAATATAGTTTTAGTCTCGAGGGCTCACTTTTGAAAAGGCCCTGAACTTCAACGCTTGCTCACTGAAGGCTATTTTAGTTTTTAAAAATTAATGTTGCATTCGATCACTTGGCTGTGGAAAAAAAATGAAAGTAGAAGATTCAAAGATTAATTCGCTTTTATTTTCATTTCTGTATCAACAAATTGAAGGTCACAATCGCAGCTCGCAGAGCAAACATAAAATGGGACTTATCGGTCCCAAATTGAGCTAGAGAGGCTTTTTTTTAATTTGCATTTTTTCAAGCACTTTGCAGATATCAAAACCGTATATTTCTAGTGCCAAAACTCGCTGAGTTATCTAATTTGTTATAAAAGGAAATTTTGCACTTCTTTAAAACCGCTGTAATTGTTATAAATAATGAAAACATGTATAGACAAAAATCGTGCAAATTAAAGTTACGTAAACGTATTACCCTATCGATCGGCAGTGGTCCGATCAATGGCGGATAATAACTTTGACCGTGTGTTGGTGGCAAAGTTGACAACAATTTTTGAGACATTTAGTGTTAAACGGAATTTTGAAAAAATTGTTGGACCGAATTAAAGGTTATGGGGTTCATTTTTTTCGTAATCGCTGAAGGTTCAAAATGATAGCATCTAATTTACTTTTTATAAATGTAACTGAAAAGAACTCTTTCTTTGCCAATTTTTCCAGTTTTTTTGGAAAATTTTGCAATAAAACATATATATTTTTTTTATGAAAGCTGTAGATTGATATCTTGGGAACAAAAAAGGTATATTGGTACCTATACCCTAAGGTGCACCATTTCCGAGTCATAACGAATAAATGGGTGCTCGAAAATTTATTTGGCCGTATTTGTTTAAACTGAAAAGCCCGGAAGGATACGCCGGGATATTTGAGATCCTTCATCTGGGTACCCTCCCCTGTCGATTAGAGCCGGTTTGGTTCTTATATGTGAAACATGTTCAATTTTTAATTCTACTGGACTACAGTGGCAATGTCTATTGTGGGGATAATGCGACTACATTATTGTGCCTCCTTGTTAGTGTGGAAGAGTGATTTCGTTTATTTTGTTGCAATAAATATGAAGACCCCATTATTAAGATTTTGTGGTAACATGAATTTATGTCTTTATAAAATTTTCAACAAGAAATGGAGATCAAAATTGAAAAGGTATTAAACATTATATGTAGGTAATAAACATAATATATAGGTGATGAAAGGGGAAAACTGCCCGAAATTGAAACCGATTGTTTCAAGGAAACGACATACAGGGTGAGCGAACTACCCCTTTGGACCTCTTTTCTCATAACGCGAAAAAAAAAGTTGTTACCGCGAGATAAGGCCCTTCCCAGCAACTCCACTGTAAATAGATATTTACCTGTGGAGCGATTAATAAATAAAAAAAATGAAAATAAAATAAAAAATAAGAGTTGCCAGGTTCAGAAACAGAAGAAACAGAAAACTTAGTAGAAGAAAAATAAGAAGATGACGATAGGCGGAAACTTAAAAGAACCATGGGAACTGAAAAGAAGCATCTCGCAAACACCTGCACACCCCAGCCGATGATGACAAATGTAAACTTAATAGAAGCCTGGAAACTTAAAAGAAGCATATCACAAACACCTACACTTTCCATCCCATATTACCACCCCATGCGTCATACAGCTCTCGCTGCTGACAACAAGCATATCCAATGTCCAACCCGGTGTATGCAGCCGGTCCGGCGGTATATAAAACATCCGAGATTTGGTTCCAGCACGCGGTTTGGCCGTACGTTGGGCGTGTTCGACGGACGACCAAGCTGCGTGTTGGAAAGAACCTCCATGGATGCCCGGAAACGGCAGCAATGTCCACCTTACTCTGACAAATCAATCAATCAACATGGATAAAAACGCAAATATTGTGTAGTTCTTAGATACATGACTACAACCGCGACGATGCCAACCAAAATATTTATTAGTTTACCTAGAGAAGATGAAGAGATAAGAAAAAACAAAGTGACGACATACTGTACGAAAGTGAATAAATATAGAACCTAAAGTTCATTCGAAACTTAGTCAATGTAGTTAGTAAAAACATCTAGTAGGTACAAGAAGTATTTGAAAGTTTTGTTTTAAAAGTTAGCTTAGTTTTTAAAAGTTAGTTCTTGTTCTCCTTTAATTCACTAAAAAGATCCTCCCCCTTCTTTCGCGGAAGAGACGTGCAGAATGGCTGAAAACAGTTCGGAACGGTACGAAGGGTTGCGTCAGCTTCGTCGGCCAATGCACTCCTTCGTCCCGTTCTCCGGCAGTCCCTTCCACGAAAGAGGGGATCCTTTTAGTGAATTAAAGGAAATCAAGAGCTAACTGTTCAAAACTAATGTCAGACTTGTTTTCAGAACCTTCAAAAATATAAAAATTTGACATTCTGATCGTTCTCACTCGCAACTTTATTTCTTTTGTGTGTCGATGCTATCATTGAAATTCATATTTTTTATACTTATTACAATTTGATCTTCAAATTAACACATAATGCATAGTGACAACACGGTAAAGACTTGAATGCAATTCATTGTTTTTTTTTTGAGTTAGGGTGAGAAAGAATATTGGTGGCTTAGTTGAAATTATTTATCAGAAAGAAGCCGAGCGAGATGGTAGACGAAAACGGTGTTAAATGATACAAGCACACAAAATTTAAAAAGGGCCATGTACTTTTGAGCAAAGTATGGTACCCCACCTGTATTTTGAGCTGCTAAATCTGATGCCGCCATGAGAATTGCTTCACCACATCAGGATTTTTCCCTATCCTCAAAAATTGCTAAAAATCAAAGAAAAAGCTTAATTAGGAGGAGATTTAGTACAGTGACATTAAGATTTTAATTCGGACAAATTTACATAAAGCTGTTCTCGACGGCAATGTATTCCAGGGAACCGTATTGTTACCATACTAAAAGTCCCCGAACATAGAGGTGCCGGAACACTCATAAAATTCAGTAGACATCTTGGATTATATAGTTGTTAGAGATTTTCTCGTAAACGGTCAGTTTTTTCAAAATTGTACAAGATAGAGAATTTATTTATAATTGAAATATATATAAAATGACCCATAATTTACTATGCTTTTTTTAATAGTAAACGAAACAACACAATTAAATTGAGTACAGATTAAAAAAATAATTAGTTTAAATATGTTTAGTTAGTTTGTTTAAAAAATAAACCTCTTCTGTTCATATATAATTTTCAACAACTTGAAGACCTAAAAGATAAAAATTACATTAACAATATGCCATTATCTGTAGAAGAAAACTTTTACCACAAAACTTAAGGCAGTTCTAGTTCATCATCGTCTTCAACAGCTATGTTTGAACAAGAATTTCCTTGGCAGATTTTACATAAAGCCGTACAACACAAAGTGATTTTCTAGAGCTGCAAGAATTTCCACAACCAGTCTTGCAGCTACAAAATATTAAATTCATAATGAAATTTGGAGCTGGGGGCTTAACTGTTGTAATGGGAACCAGATCTGTTTCAATTTCTTTCCAGCCCCAATCTTTGGGATTTAATTGATTTCCAATCCACTTCTGTATCTGATAATAAGCACGCATTATATGATAGTTTGCAGCATCTTTTGTGGGTGGAAGACTTGCAAGTTCAAAATTTCCACGAAGATTGTGACGTGCCGTAATGGTGTTGTATTTATAGAATCTCAATCATCAATAGTTTTAATATTTTTTGCAGTATTATCATAGAGTCGCATTATAAAATTTTCTCCAACTCTAATTAATTTATCTGCATCCTCATCAGGTCTGTTAAATATTTTAATATGTTCAATCAAATTCTCATTTCTTTGGACAAGTTTTATCGCAGCGTTTTTACCTTTTTTTATAAAAAGATGTTGTATCACAACCGAATATGGCATGTGGAAATAGTAAAACTTCCTTTATTGGGCCTAGCAAAATTCGGACATTCGAAATATTTGTGAATCGATCTGGTTTAGATGCTGATCCTGGTCTTAACATATGAAGGTTTTTATTAAAATGATGTATTAAAAGGATCATCAAATCAGTGTCATCACCTACTACAATGACATTTTTATTAGTTTCTGCCAGTGTTATAGCGGTAGATACAATTACTGCATCAGCATCATCTGGGGCTTGTCTAACGGAGATTCCAGATTTTCTTAAAATCATTGTCAAGGCTTCAATAAACTTTTTCTTATTTTTTCTATTCGAGAGGAAATCAGCTTGATTAATTGAAGATATTGTCTCATCAGTCACAGCCATTTTCTTTAAATCAAAAATCATATTTCATAGACGATCGTAGTCGGGATGAGCTAAGTTGATTTAAATCTGCGTCTACATTTAAATATCCGATTTTAGGCTAGTGGCACGAGTGTAATTTTTCCTACATGTTTTATGTACAGAAATTTGTTCAACACCCTCAAAATGTTTCCACTTATCATCATTTCTCGTTTTGCTTGCATTAATTAGTGTCACAAGTCCTTTCAATTTAACATATACACTCTCGTCTTTTAAAAGCATAACATTGCATAAAATACACGTATTAGCTTCTATATTGTCTTAAAAATATTCACCGGGAACAACAAATAACAAATTTTATAAACGACCACTCTGTCAAATAAAATCCAATGCACTTATTATATAACTCAAGTATAATACTAATAAATACTCATTATTTAGTAAACAACTACGGGCCACAAAAACAAGCAGCAGCAAGTAGTAATCTGCTATAAAGGTCGGCCGCAGTACGCAGTGCGCGAATCTACATAAATCTTGCGCCTCTCATTAAAGGATTGCGTTTTTTAAGGTTCCGGCACTTCTGCATAAGGGGACTTTTAGTATAATATTAAGTACATATACCTATACCTATTTCCGGTGAAAACAGCTTTATGTAAATTTGTCCGAATTTTCAGCGGTTTTCAAGCTAATTTCTCTGCACTAATTGGTAAAATTCCTGACGTGGTGGAGTAATTTTGTTGACGGCATGTGATTCACCGGCTCAAAATGCAGGGGGGGGGGGCATTATGCTCTACTTAAAAGTATACGACCATTTTTTTGTGTGCCTGTGATATTAAATTTATAGCTGCTGATACCCGCGCCTTCGCCATAATTAAAGAATGAACATTCTTTGCGGCTATTTGAAAATTAGAAACAACAGTAATGTGATAAAAACGGGCATAACTTCTGAACATCTAAAAACTTTGCAAAATATACGACATGGAAAAAATTGAAGGGACTTGTTCCCGTGTACCTTTTACAATATACTTGTGTACTATTTCGATATACAGTGTGAACCTAAAGAAACGCACAAAATTCATATCTTTGCTATGTTTTATTTGTCAAAAAAATCCTCGAATAGATCGATTTTAGTTTTATAAATGCTACATTTTGTCACTATACCAAAATTTATGACGCCATTGGTTTTTGAGTTATGATGTCATCAATTTTTTTTAATGGAAGCAGACATTTTTATTTACTGTTTTTGGTGGTATATTCCTTTAGATTTCTGATGATATGAAAAAAATTGAATTGACCTAAGCCATTCTTTTGGAAAGAAGTATTTTTATTGACTGATACCCTACATAAGTAATTGTGAGAAAAAAATCATCTCCATTGCTTAAATTGCGACCCTCCAACCATCTGGCATTGACCAAGACGGCACACTTTGCACGTTATTCTGAATCATCTCATGGACAATTCGTCTCGTCTCCAAGCCTATTCTGTCTTTCAATTCTTCTATGGTATCCGGTCTGTTAAAATACATCCTTGACTTTAAGTAACCCCAAAGAAAAAAGTCTAAGGGGGTTAAATCCGGTGAACGCGGGGGCCACTCAATCGGATCTCGACGACCTATCCACCTTCCAGTAAAAGAGTCATCTAAAAACTGACGCACTGCTATCCCAAAATGAGGTGGGGCCCCGTCTTGCTGAAACCAGATGTTTTCAGCAGGAATATCTTCATCTTCATTGCTCGGAAACATAACTGCTAAGACTGGCACTAACTCAACTCGCAAAACTGCAAATATCTTGCGGCCGTAAGATTTTCTTCAAAAAAAGGTTCCAATAAACGATCACCAGTCATACCTGCCCACACGTTTACTTTGCCTCGTGGCTGTGTATGGGCTTCTTGAGTCCAATGAGGATTTTCGTGTGACAAATACCTACAGTTATGTCGACGTACAGTCCCCTTTAAAGAAAAAACAATGTTCTTTAAAAAATATTGGTTTTCTTGGCACACGGTCATCAACTGTTCACAAAATTGTAAGCGCCAATCTGGATCGTCCTCATTCAATTCGTGGATCAATTGCACTTTGCATGGATGGTATTTTTCTTTTTTCAATAGACGTACAACAGAAGTTTGACCCACGTTATGATTTAAAGCCAGCTGATTTGTCGAAAGATGGTGGTTTTCCTCACTTTCTAGAAGAATATCTAATTTGATTTCGTTGCTTGTTCTAGGGGGACCAGATCGAGGGAGGTCAACTACACTGCCAGATTCATCATATCTAGTTGCAGTGGATCTAGAAATTTGCTTTTCGGGATATTTGGCATTGAAAACATCACAGGCTTCCTGATGAGTTCTCAGCCTATCACCATATCCACCATCAAAAGTTCTACGCGTTCACTTTCACTAAAACGTGGCATTGCACTCACTAGTTTTACACTGTCTCAGAAGTGTCACAAAGCTGAGGTTCCACACGTGCCAGGAATAAAAAAGTTATCGGTACTTTACACAAAAGGCCTGTATCTCTCTGTTGTTAAGGTTTTTATATCACCAGATAGCTAAAGGAATATGCCACCAAAAACAGTAAACAAAAGTGTCTGTTTCCATTAAAAAAAATGTATGCGTTATAACTCAAAAACCACTGACGTCATAAATTTTGGTATAGTGACAAAATGTAGCATTTACAACTAAAATCTACCTGTTCGAGGAGTTTTTTTGAAAATTTACAAATACCAAAGATATGAATTTTGTGCATTTCTTTAGGTTCACACTGTATATAGTAAAAATATTTTTATCAGAAAAGGTAATCTATGAAAAATCAAAAAAGAAATATTTCTTTGTGCTTTTTCTTCAAAATCTTGAAAATTAAGGAAAAACACTATATGCAGATTTACATAAAATTTTCTAAAATAATGGTTATAATGATAGGTCAGCATTTAATTCAACAAGGAAGTATTCACTATGTAATACTTTTGATAAAGGCCTAATAAGCCGAAACATATGTAGAGTATTTATAATATATTGATGGATTCATCTAAAAGCAGTGTTTAATTTATAATTAACAATTATTACCAACAAGGACTTGATTGGACTGTGATTATAAATATTTTCGATCATAAAGCTTTAAAATAATTTAAGGTTATGGAAGGTTTAACTTTAAAAACAAAATAGAGAATCCAAAGCAATTTATTTAACTAACAAACAATAAGAAAACAACAAGAGCGGATGGAAATAAAATTAACAACTATCTTCAAACAATTATTAGGTGTTATTAAGAAATAAACATACTTCGACGTAGTGACAACATCTTAGGTGGTACTTTTTGAGCCGTCATTTTACGAATAATTACTAAGATGGTAAAACAATTTGACAAAACTAATAAACATCTATTTCAATTATTTTCATTAACATTGTTTCAGTTAATATAAAACTTGTGTGCGATTTTCTAATTAGTGAAAGTAATAGTTTTCAATATGAATATTCAAATTCTATTTGAGCATATGGCAGATATGCATTTAGTTTTATGGAAATGCGACGGAAATGCTTCGGTAACCGCTAGGCTTCATGCAGTATTTCTCAATAGAGTACACCCAGAGTCGGGGCCGGAGAGGGCAAATGGGGTAATGGGAAATTGCCTATGGACCATCAAATAGTTGTGATTAATAAGCAAGTGGAATTCCAGGTGAGTTACTCATATATAAATGAAAAAAGTGTCTATTTCTCATTAAATTCCTTACTATAGGCTATCAGTTTCGTGAATACATTAAATTTCTCATAACATCATCACGCCAACCAGAATTTCTATATTAACATATCAAAGTTTGTCAAATGTAAAATACCTCTGGAGTAGTTTTTACAAATATCAAAATACTTAAACAGTATTCTCGAATACACTCTTCATGCGAATTTCATCATCCATGTTGGAATCATCTGGGCATAATTAGAACAACTAAAAATCATTACAACTAAAGTACAACTAAAAATCATCCTCTATAGAAAATATTATCAGGATTGAATGAATTTAATCAATTCCGTCATACCTACTTACACACATAGACTTTTTACTTCCGTTTTTTAAATGGGCCAGATGTTCATTGAATCTTGTTATAATTGAACGTTACATATGTCCAATATTCTTAGAATTACAATAATTACAACTAGCCTCGTAAATATAGGACCATAAATTTGATTCAATTTGATTATCTCACACCAAAGCCAATTATTATTATTTTTTTTGTTTATTGTTTAAACAAATTACTCCATTAGTTCCTTTGCTTTTAATTTCAAATTTAAACCTTCCAATTTCCCGGTAAATCATAAGTGAATACAAAACTATTATTCATTAACGAAACGTTAATATCAAAGGTGCTCAGTTTTCGAATTTCTCACGACATTTTGCGATTACATATTTTTTTGACTTGGTCATTTGGAATTCTGGCTTCAGGCTCGACTGCACCGGGTCAAATTACTTATCAAAAATATATCCACTCTAGCTATGAAGAACTTTTGAGGTAGCTATGCCACCTTTTCTCACGAAAACTATTATTAGATTTTTGACCTCTTTTAATTTACAAAAAATTTTGATGACAAATTGGACCACGACTTCGAATTCAGCTCCTCAAAATACATCGGAATATAGTGCCCCGTTCATTAGTATATGACCAACTTTTTTTTTGTATTGCTGTTAGAGTGTTTCATTTTTCCAAGGCTGCAATTTACATATGTCTTTGCTTGAATTCTTGGTTCTAGTTATCTAAAAGATCCGTACGCAAAATTTTAGCCAAATTCAATAATATTTAGGGGTTGCACACTTTGACCACTTTTATCTCATACTATTAAAATTTCTAAAATTGTAGTGCATCGTACTGAAGTGTTTCTCATGTGCTTTTTTTATCTTCTGCAGTAATTAAATTTAAAAATTAATGTTAGAAGAGACATTTGGCTACTTGAAAAGGTGCCTAGTGGTGAATTGTAGGAGCTCGGCTCCCTTCCAAACAATAAGGACTTTTAGTTTTTTGAAGGTTCAAAAATCAGTGAAATGCACTTGATAAAAAGTCGTATACGACAATATTGGATGAATAAAATTCCGTTCAAAGTTTTTTAGAAGAACAGTGTGTGATAATGGTGGACTACCTCTACAACGTGTTAAAAGACGGAAATCATCCCAGAGAAGATTTCAAATTCGAGGTTCCAGGGGTTCCTTATTCAGGTAAAAGCCATATATGCACTCAAAAGTATCCTATTCACTCAACAATTGGATATTTCTAATAGAGAATTGAAAAGAATGAGAACAGTAGCACATTTTGTCTGTATAATATATGTCGGAGACGTCCCTGTCACGCTCCCCGTGCGGATGCCTTCCTATACTTTCGTACACGCCTTTCGACAGTCTTGTGGACGCCTGCTAACTCATAATTCATTGAAGTCAAGAAACCGTTGTCAACAAGTACCGATTAAGGAATGTAAAGAGTAAACATCTCGAAGATGTGGTCGTGTGAAGTATGAGGTGACGTCTGGAGCCGCTGGGAGCCCTCTTCCCGGCGAGCGGAACAACATGCCTGATGGTCCCGTAGATAAGTACCTAGTCTTAAGATAAACTCGGTAGAGAATAGTTGAAACCGCGGGACTGGCAGTGGTGGACTGCTAGCTCCAGTATTTTGGTGGTATTGTTTGTATTTTCAATCCTAAGACATTTACGTGTTTAGATAAATCATAAATCATATTACTTTGTTATTTATGTGACTATTACTTAAGTGATTTTATTGTGTTTACCAATGTGTGGCCTAAATCTAATAGATCCGCCCTGAAACGCCTCTTGCCCCTGGCCTATCCGACATATATGTCCACTTTTGGTACGAGGCAGTTGTAAGTCGATGGGCTCCAAAGAATGATTTGGATATACTAGAGCTTGAACTCTTACCTAGATACAGATGTCAAAAAAGTGCTATCACCCTTGGTAAGAGTCACTTTTGGCATCTGTCAGAAACAAACATCGGATTGGATTTTTTGGATGAACATATTGAAAAAAATATTTTTGTATCCTTTAGCGTTTTTCAATATTACACCCTTCAGAAGTTGAAACGGCCACTTGATTTGTCAACTAAAAATCTGATACAACTTTTTATAGAGGATTAATTAATCTTTAAATGAGTTGACTTAAAAGTTTGTAACTATTATTAATCAGTTATTATGCGCACTTGTTTATAAAAATTAAATCTGTTTTCTATTTATTTTTAACTAAACAATTGCTACTTTCAGATATTTTATCACTTAACAAAATTGTCTTGAAGGTCCATTACCCTATCTGCATTATTTGATAAGCTAGAAGTCATAAAAGATTAAAAAACGTCGAAAACATATTTAATTTTTATAAACAAATGCACATAATAATTGATTAATAATAGTTATAAACTTGAGAGTGAACTTATTTAAAGATTAATTATTAATCCTCTATAAAAACGACCTGAATGTCTATTGTGATATCTCTAATAGTTTAAAAGATATATCAGTCTTTTAGTTGACAAATCAAGTGGCCGTTTCAATTTCTGTATCGTGTAATATTGAAAAATACATAAAAAATACAAAAATTTATTTTCAATATGTTGTTGCATATTGCTGTTTTTATAATTTATTTAAGATTTATAGAAAAAAAATAGGATTGTTTATAATAAATTGTTAAGTTAATAAACAATAAAATTGTTGATAATTTTTTGTTACTTTATTGAGGATTACCAATTATGATTTTTAAGAAAAAATAATTTCTTAACTAATTATTCAAATTATGGATAATTAAAAAAAACGATTATAAACAATAAGATAACGTTTTTAAGATTTTTTTTAAATCGTAATATTCTTTTTTCTTAAATATAAAAGCAGTTGTTTTTAAACAATTTTTAAACAAATGGGCTATTTTTTTTTCTTTCAACGTTAATGAGTGCTTTCATCAATGCAAAAATAGTAATATGATAACGAATAAGAAAAAACAAATTTTTTACAACTTTACTTTGGTTTTCATTTTTTGTTTACTTTAAAAATTATAATAAACAAAATAAACAATTTTTAAAAACTTTTATAACGTGATCATGTTAAGTATATGTATAAGAAGGGCTCCAAGAAGCGAAAATTTTATAGTCTAATTACATAAAAAAAAAAAAATTGTCTCCAATGACAACGGAGGTCCCATAAAATTTCGTTAGTAAGCAATGGCCTAAGGTGTTGAAAAATAAACTTTAAATTTTTTTTCCAACGAGAAATTTCCTCCTATTTAAGAATCTCTTTTCCGATTTCCGTTATCGCTTATAGTTTTTGAGTTATAAGCGAAAAATTAAATGCCATTTTTTTTATCTTAATTTGTTTATGACTTTTGCAATTTTTTATGTGCTAATAAAACAATTTAACACATTTTTCTAAACGTCATTCCGAATCCAATGAGCTATCGCTCATATTTTTAGGATCATTTCAACACTTAACACCTTTTGGAACTTGTGAATTAGACTAAAAGACGTAGAAGCATATCGCAGTGATACACTAAGCTCTTAAGGTGGTGAATTATACCGCGGAAAGGGGCATTGCTTTGATAAAAAAGTTTAGCGATTCCGTCAGAAACGGACAACAAAAACAATTCTTGTTGAGTTATCGAGAATCACAGAAAAGTCATCAACAAACGAACAAAACAAGAAGTTGAATCATCATTCAATGTAAATTAATGGAAAATATTTCACATGTATCGTATTACCTGTCAATCTAAGTGTTTAATTTGAGTATTATTCAAAGTTTGTTGTTGTTTGATTTCCCAATAAAAATAATTAACATTGAAAATATTATTTTTTAGCATACTTTTATCAAACTGTTCAAAGTGTAAATATTGTCCCATCTTCTTAAAACTGGGCATATATAATATTATTTACATTACTAAGACTCGGGACGTAAGCAGTCAAATTTCACATTTTAATTTTTGCCCTATAAAATGAAACATCCTAATATTCGATTCAAATGTATTGACCCCTCACTTTAACCGTGAATATCTCAGAAACGGAGGAGCAGAAAAAATTGAAAAAATTACGTGTTTATTATGAGTCTATTCTAAATCAATTACTGAAATTTGAATAATGTACATTGGACACTTTTGAAGTTCTGTTAAGTTATATTGAAAAGTGTCCTACTTCTTAAGGAAATTTTGACTATACCAGTTTTAAATTCTTTGTATCTTGGAAAATATGCATACTATGTAAATAATACACTGGATTGAGTATGTGGTAGGTTCCTTGTGAAACATCTTTAGAATAATTATTTTTAGAAAAGGGAAAAAACAATGCTTTTAGATGTTTCAAATAAAAACTGTATTTTTATACACTCTACATATGTTTCGGCTTGTTAGGCCTTTCTCAAGAGCATTACAGATGAATACTAAAGCTATGAGGGTGGTTGTTCTAAAAATAAATGCAGTAATACCCAAACATGTGGAAATTACGGGGATTTCAAGTAATAAAACTAAGGATCTACCTACTCGGAATAATTCAATGGGCTATTCTTAGAACCTTGTCTATTATAGGAGTGTTTATGAAATTTAATTGGTCATTGGTGGTACAAGTATTGCTTTTAAGGGATTTTTTTATTTCTAATTGTTCAAGGAGGTTTAAGCGTTTTCCTTTTCTTTCTGAATGGATTAATTTAATATTCTCTGTATCAATAAAATGATTATTTTCAATGCAATGTGTTGACATTCCTGTGTTTTTGGTGTTATTTAAAATTGATTGTTTATGTTCTTTTACCCGATTAGCTATACTTCTACCACTTCTTTATGAAATTAAATGTAAGGACTGTAACGCGGTATATATTGGCCAAAGTGGTAGAAGTATAGCTAATCGGGTAAAAGAACATAAACAATCAATTTTAAATAACACCAAAAACACAGGAATGTCAACACATTGCATTGAAAATAATCATTTTATTGATACAGAGAATATTAATTTAATCCATTCAGAAAGAAAAGGAAAACGCTTAAACCTCCTTGAACAATTAGAAATAAAAAAATCCCTTAAAAGCAATACTTGTACCACCAATGACCAATTAAATTTCATAAACACTCCTATAATAGACAAGGTTCTAAGAATAGCCCATTGAATTATTCCGAGTAGGTAGATCCTTAGTTTTATTACTTGAAATCCCCGTAATTTCCACATGTTTGGGTATTACTGCATTTATTTTTAGAACAACCACCCTCATAGCTTTAGTATTCATCTGTAATGCTCTTGAGAAAGGCCTAACAAGCCGAAAAATATGTAGAGTGTATAAAAATACAGTTTTTATTTGAAACATCTAAAAGCATTGTTTTTTCCCTTTTCTAAAAATAATTATTATGTAAATAATATTTTAGACACCGATAATGCACGGCATTTTTTGTACGAGGACATTTTTTCATAATTTTTTATTTTCAAATTTTGCAGTTATCGTCAAGAACGTGACGTCATGTTTATTCGGTTATTTATCAATGTATTTAAAAAGTTTTTGATAAAATAGTTAATCATTTAAAATGTAAGCATCTTCAGAAAAAAGAATTGCTATATATCAAATATTAATTTAGTTATCAAGCGTAAAGAATAATATCATTGCAAGTTTGCAATAATATTATCTATTATGCTCCTCAAACAGGGAGATTCATCTGACATTGCTAATTACAGACAAATTACATTATTATGCAACTTTGCAAAGGTCTTTGAGATGTCCCTGTATAATCGCATCTACCCCCTTGTTAAAAATCTCATTTCTGTGGACCAACACGGCTTCATGGAAAAACGCCCAACCACTACCAATCTATTGTGTTTCACTCAACATCTTTCAGAAAACATTGACATGCGAGGTCAGGTGGATGTGATATACACGGACTTCTCCAAGGCATTCGATCGCATTGATCATTGCCTATTATTATCCAAACTTCGACAGTATGGCTGCTCTACCACTCTTGTTCAGTTCTTCTCATCGTACCTGTCAAACCGTCTCAATTATGTTGCTTACAATGGTTACACGTCTAACCCATATACCATAACATCAGGGGTATCACAGGGTTCCAATTTAGGTCAGCTATTTTTCGCTCTTTTTGTCAATGATCTCAATGACAATCTTTGCTGCAAAAAGCTTTTTTTCGCAGATGACCTGAAACTCTTTGCGTCAATAAATTCCGACGATTGTCATATGCTACAAAGGGAACTTAATAAAGTGGCACGGTGGTGTCATTTAAACTCTCTGGCCCTAAATATAACCAAATGCAAGGTTGTAACTTACTCACGAAAAGATGAACCATTCGACTACGATTATCGTATCGGCACACAATCTTTGCCACGTACTGACTTAACCAGAGATCTAGGAGTCTTTTTTGATGACAAATTATCATTTGCCAAGCATATCGAGTTAACGGTCTCCTCGTCTATGAAAACCTTAGGGTTCATCTTAAGACTAAGTCAGGTCTTCCGGAACAATGACGTCTTAATCAAACTATTTTATTGTTATATACGGTCTAAACTGCTCACGTATCTGGAGCCCTATCTATGATTATCAAGTTAAATCAATCGAATCTGTTCTGAGGAAATTTTTAAAATTTCTCTGCGTTCGCACTGATGGTAATTATCCAAACAGAGGCTGCGACCAGGCATATCTGTTAAATAGGTTCGACTTCGACTCACTACAATTTAGAAGGCAATTCTACGCTATAAAATTCCTGTATTCGCTCATACACAACAGGGTTGATTGCCCTCCTGCACTAAGCCAGTTGAACTTCTTGGTTCCAAGAGCCGCTAGTCGCAAACCGCTCACATTTTATTGTCAATCGGCACGAACCAATATAATGCTGATCTCTCCTATATTCGTTATATGCTCTACCTACAACTCAATTTGTGATACTTGTGATATATTCGACTGTTCGATAAATACAATTTATACTTCTCTTAAGAATTGCAGCATCCCATAGTGTTAAAATAACACAAACATGTAATGTACTTGTAATTAATTTTAGATTGTCACTCATTTGTATGTAAGAAGCTATGTATTTATATATACTTACATATTTTTTTTTTTTTTTGTATTTTGTCGCTTTCTTGTCCTGTAATTGGTTCTTTTGTACTGTTGGTCAAATGTATTAAATAAATAAATAAATAAATAAATAAATAAATAAATAAATAGATAACTAAATTAATATTTTATATATAGCAATATTTTTTTCTGAAAATACTTACGTTTTATAAAATTAACTATTTTAACAAAAACTTTTTAAATACATTGATAAACAAACGAATAAATATGACGTCACGTTTTTGAGAATAACTGCAAAACATGAAAATAAAAAATTATGAAAAAATTTCCTAGTACAAAAAATGCCATGCCTTATCGGTGTCTAAAATATGATTTATATGGTATGCATATTTTCCAAGATATAGCGGATTTAAAACTGGTATGGTCAAAATTTCCTTAAAAAGTAGGACTTTTTCAATATAACTTAGCAGAACTTCAAAACATTCAATGTACATTATTCAAATTTCACTGATTGATTTAGAATAGACCAATAATGAACACATAAATTTTTCATTTTTTTCTGCTCCTTCCTTTCTGAGATATTCGCGGTTAAATTGAGGGGTCAATACATTTGAATCGTATATTAGTGGCTGTGTTAATTTTAATAATTTGCTCAGCTTTGCTGCCTTTGTAGTATATGCATTTGATTATTCAAACAAGAGAAAACTTAAAACGGCCCTGAACAATTTCGGCATAAATTTCCAAATTGACACGTCTTCTTGTAACGAAGATATTTGGGATATAAATCTCCTTGGTCGAGTTTTCCCATACCCCCGTCAAGAATTCCTGGTACACTATTACGTCTATCATGTCCGTCGTATTTTATCCTGATATGGGAGAAAATTTAAATAAAAGTAAACCCACCTCAATTTGTGGCCGGACTCGGCACGAACGAGGGTTGTTTGGACTGAACCGCTGAAGGTGGTGCCTCCTTCTCCGGTCACTCGAAGACTTTCAGCTCCCACTACGACTTCATTTATGTCCGCTGAGAACAGCGGCACTCCTCGATCGTCCATAACTTTAAACCTGTTTGTTAGGCACTCAAAACGGTCATTTCCTGGAATAAACGAGGCTTTGTTAAAAGTTTGTTGGTCTTTTAATAATATTGTGGCGCTTTCGTTTATAAATTTCAATCTAGACGGGCGCTTGGCTACATTACTATGCTAAAATATATCAATTTGTGCTAAGATTGTGAGTTGGGCCTGAAAAGTGGCAGAAAATAGGCTTTGTTATGTATATACAAGTACAATCTGCAAACTTTTGCAAGGCGGGATACACGTACGTTGTACCTACGTCCTTATTTCTACCGATCTGCTAGAAAAACAAAGAAAAAATATAACTTAAACAAGTTGGAGATCTTCAAAAAAAGATTTAGTTATCGCATATTTCCAAAGATCTAGAGTAAGTTGCTTCTTTATTGTTGTACCTTTATTTTTAATTTGAAAAGTATAAAATTAAGTTAAGCTTATTTAGTTAAGCAGATAATACTTTCTGAAAGAGGAATAGTTACATTTTTAGCTTATATTTTCTCATGGTGAATATTAGACCGGGAGATAGTGGTACAAAAGTCCAGGTCATTTCTTACAAGTATGGCACCCCTTCAGGGGTCGAATTTCACGCAAAATTTGAATATAATAGTTCTATTGGTTGAATTTTTAAAACCCATTACAACCAACTATGTCGAAAACGCTAGTATAAGAGGTATTTGTTCTCCGAGACAAATCGTTTTCAGCCTCAAATCTGATGTATGGTTTTTAGAAACAACTGTTTGCTGTTATTCCTATTCATCTAATAAAATAGTGTTTTTCAATACTGTGCTGCATATTTATGTATATCAAGGTACGCAATAAAAACGATTTATAATATTGATTAAATGTCAGAACCACTTTTTCTTTTTTAGGTTAAATATTCAGTCCTGTCAAATTAATTATGAATCAAGCTTCAAGCCCCTTCTCCGCCGAAAAAACGGAAAAGCAAACATTTTTCGGTTAAAGAGAAGGAAAATATTGTGAATATCTTTGCTGCAGAGAACCCAGACAACTTTAGGACACAAAACGTCGAGTTTACTGCAAAGGCAGCGGGTAATTTTCTTGTTTGTATTATACAGGCACGCTCAAAGTACTTTCTCTCGAGGCATTCTTAGTTTAACAATGTATATTTATTATAGTTTATATTTGAGTTTATTATTATTATCTATATTAATTATACATAATTCAGGTGTGAGTGACTTCATTTACTCAATCAGTATTGTTAAAAAGTGTATTTATTGAATAACAACTGCTCCTCGCTGGTTCTCACTTGTAATAATATAAAAGAATATATACAATCTATTATACCATTCAATAATTTTTGAATTTTGCCAGTTTTATAAATTTGTAGTGTGTGAAACTAGTTGTTGCCCTCAATGGTCTAAGCAAAATGGGGAGTGGCCTTACTGCATCTCTTGGGCGAACGGAGTATAGAAGCCAATGTCTCAATTTTATTTTTTGACATCCGTCTCAAACATTATGTTATTAATATTCTATGACTAATCATATTTATTTTTACATACTAGAGTGCAAATATAGTCAAGATGTGTTCCTTTTAAAGAGACGGATGGAAAATCTGGATGTGGAAGTAGTGATTCCGTGGGCATGAAATATTATTCCCACTGTAAAGTTAATCGTCAATTGGTGAAAAGAAGCAGCACTGGGCTGGAAGTTATCTATTTACATATGCAATATTTCAAAGGAAATTAAAAATTATTACCATTGTTGGGTTCCGCAATGTCAAAATAAAAATGTGGAACATAGATTCCCTAAAGAGAAAATGCAGAATGAATTGTTAAAACATCTAAATATTGTGCTATTCACCTGCATCAGTGTTTAGTAACTAACATGGGATTCATAGTTTTGTCTGCTTTTTATCAACTGCTTACTTCATGTGGCACATTTTACTTATGAGTTAAGCTCGACTATCACATGCTTTTCAGCTTTCCGCACGACTGAGCTAAATCAGTATTTCTGCAAAATTATAAAGATCCTACTTTGTATCTACAAAATGTTAATGTATGTGTTTCTATAACTGGGTACAATATAACTAAACATAATTGGAAAAGTTATACAAAAAGTGACTAACGCAAGTTGTGGCTTCTTTATTATAATAATAATAATATTAACCATCCATACAACGAAGTATACATGATAAGTCAAAAGATACATGAGATGTATGTATGAAAGCAAGTATTTATATTACATACATATAATTACATATTACATAAAAAGAAATTACAAAAAATGGGTACTGAACAATACCAAATAGTCATAAAAACATTAACATATAATAGAAATACAAAATAGGTATATTATAAAAAAAAAACTGTGAATGATTTAATAGTTTGTGCTTGTCGTAGGAAAGCAGAGGCGGATCGGGAATCGCACATTGCACAATGCAATATGATGAAATAAATAAATTTGTCTTTGAACAGTATCGTCAAATCTGTTATAAAGAGTATATCGTATTTAATCTTCTTATTTGTAGACATGCTATTGTACAATGTACAGGTATTGTATTTCACATGCCAGTTTTCATATTGGTAAACAGTTTCATCAAATAAGTGAACTAATTTATCAAAATCTTCCCTTTTCACTTCCTGTATACCTATAGTTGAACCATTTCAATTACGGGGGTATTACGGGGTTGAGAGTCGAAACCTGTAGATGGTCTGAAACCGCCTGTGAAATTAGGTTCAACCATAGACTTATACAATGGGGCGTCGAGTCCGTTTATTAACAATTCTGTCAAAAACTACATTAGGAATGTTTTATAAAAATAAGCATTCGTTTCTTACAATATTCCACTTTGGTGATACATTTTTATGTGCCATAAATAATGAAATTGATAGAAAAGCTCAGTAAAGTTAGAAAATAGCAACAAAGAATTTAGAGGCAATTAGCGGCACACCTTAATATTAAAAGTATTCGTGAAATATTCTTCCCAAATACCACTCGTGCTTTTAAACTTTATTTATAATTTTTTGTTAGAGTTAAGTTGCCAAAGTAATATAACTTGTGTACATTGATGTTTTGATATCAAAGATTAAGTTGTTCACGCTAGAGCGCGAAGGATTTCATCAGATAATAAACTGGCAATTTATATTTTCTATATTAATAGACATAGTATAGTTCACTTCATATTTATACGGAGCATGTAAAATTCAAATATGCCTTTATTAAATAATAAATATAATGTGTTACCTAAAAGATAAAACATCATTACTGTTATGTAAAGTATATTCCTTCATGATTAAGATAAGAAATAAACAGAAACACGCCACTTTTAATTAAGATTTCTAACTCTCGTGATATAGTTACGCAAATCACACCTAACTAGAACGTCATACCTAGGGAACAGACTATGCATCTGTCAGTGTTGGGAAGGACGGCCAATGCGTCCACTAATGCATAAGATATTCGTATTATGACTTAAAACGCAGTAAGATTTTAAAATTTACCAGAAAAGTCATCACCGATTTTTAAATCTCCAGTATTATTTTGCTCATTTTATTACGCAAAAATTTGACATACGGTTCTGTAGTACTCTTTTCTGTAGTAATTGTGTCGATTTTGATATTTTGATCGTCGGTTTTTATGGTTCTTTCTATGTGCACCAAACAAACGGCGACAAGTATAGACAATTGTCCTGTCGAAGAATATTTTAACGTTGACTACAGATATTTAGTGCACATAAAAAGCCACAAAAGCCGACCGTAAATCTTTGTCTCGTTAGCATAATAGATATTTCACAGAGCCGCACTTAATTTTTTTGTACACAATAACAGTAGAAATTTAGAAGTATTGTTTTTGGTAAATAAATAGTTATTTGGTACAGTGATAAATTTAAAAAATTCTACTCTGTTTTGCATGTGTCAAAATAGGAATGTCTTATATATTTGGAGAGCAATAAAGAATTCGATAATCCATGATACACTGACAATATTAAGTTGGACTCTGTCGTGGGTAGAGTTTACATACCTGCTGTAAACCGTTGCATCCTAAAATAATTTCTGTAGGAAGAAGTCGGGTAACTATATCAAAATAATTTAAAATTATAATTCAAACAAGTATGTGTATTAAATATATACAGGGTGTCCCGAATTGCATAGGCCAAATTTCACTAAGTAATACAACTTTTCAAAATAAGAAAAAAAGTTCCTATAAACATGGGTCGGGAAGTGATTAGTTTCCGAGATACAGGGTGTTCAAGTAATTCTCCTGAAAATGTTCTTTTATGAATATTTTCGAAACGTCTAAGAAAAAATTACAACTATGTACGAAAATCATTCAGGAGCGGATGAAAGTGGGGGGGTCTAGGTATAATTTAGCCCCAACTTTATTGCGTGATACTTTGAAATTAATTATTTTTTTAAGTTTGAAGTTTTCTACACAAAAAAGTCTTGTGTTTTTTCTCTAAAATTATCAGTTTTTGAGTAAATCTTATCAGAACTTTATTAATTCGTAACCATTAATACCAGCATTCCTGGTATGCAGGAGTGTGCCGTGATTGTAATGTTTGTAACAAATGAAAAATAATCTAGCATGCAATGCCAGAATGACAATAATGACAATGTTTTTCTTTGGTTTTCTGTAGTTCATTGTTCTGTAGTGTTGTTATTTCCTTTTGGAAGAAGAGTTCTATTGAAAAGTAAAAAATGGTCATGTTTAGTAATGTGGAGTACGTGGATATTCATTTTATTTATGGATATGGTAATGGAAACGCGAATGCCGCGGTACGCGTATATAGCAGAAGATTTTCTAATAGAAGGAAACCATCTAAAGATGTTTTTATTCGAACCCACCTAGAATTTAGAAATGTTGGACTTAAACGAGGTCCAAGAAATGAAGAACAGCGAACTGGGCGATTTAAAAACATAATTTTGGCGAAATTTAACAATAATAATAAATTAAGTATTAGAAGAGCGGTCCAACAGCTGCGTGCGCAAGCTGTGCATCTTTGTTCAACCAGGTGATCCCGAAAGGCGTATCAATTTTTGTAATTGGTTTATAAATGCCATGGAACAAGATCCCGTTTTAGGATGTAAAATTATTTGGACTGATGAAGCTGATGCTATATAAGAAAGGTGATTATAATGAACCCGCTAGTTTTCGACCAATTTCAATAATACCAGTTATAGGAAAAATATTTGAAATTATTCTTAAAAATAGATTTTTGGTTTATTTAGAGCATTATAATTATATTAGTCAATCTCAATTTGGCTACAGATCTGGAAAATCAACAATACTGGCACTTAGTGAAATTATTACAAATGGGGTTTGAGAAAAAAGAGTTTTGTACTGCTAAATTCTATGATCTATCCAAGGCCTTTGATACTGTGAGTCATGATATCTTATTGGCTAAGATTGAATGTTATGGTGTTAGACGCACTGCATTAAATCTGTTTGCCTCATACCTCGGGAATAGATTTCAATTTATAAAATATAACAATGAAATTTCCAAACAAAAATTTATAAAACATGGTGTTCCTCAAGGATCTGTCTTAGGTCCTGTGCTTTTTATATTATACGTAAATGATCTTTTTTTAATTTTAGACAATAATAATGTACGTCTAGCTGCCTATGCAGACGATACAACTTTGTTGTTTAGAAGTCAATCTTCAATAGATAACACTAATAATATTAACTTCTCTGAAAATTTGCTTGAAAAATGGTGCTCTAGTAACTTGTTAAGTTTAAACCTAGACAAAACCAAAACGCTTGACTTTGCTGTGAAACCAGCTAATGCTAATATTAATAATGTGCCTGTAAAAACTTTGGGTATTTTCCTTGATTCTTCCCTAAGTTTTGCTCATCATACTAACGATTTGTGTAAGTATTTATCAACACACATATTTCTACTAAGACAGCTACAGAGTAGACTGAGTGAAAATTATTTAAAAATAGCATACTTTTCTATTTTCCTTAGTGTAATGGTGTATGGAATTATTCTATGGAGTAATACCTGTAGTGCGAATCAGGTTTTTATACTTCAGAAAAGAGCAATCAGAATCTTAGCTAAAGCAAAGTCTACCGATTCATGCAGACCTCATTTCAAGAATATGAGTATTATGACCTTACCTGCTAGTTATATTTATTATTGTTTGTTGTATATTAAACAGAAATTTAAAGAAGGGACTGTTCTCACTCAGGGGAATGTTCATGACTATAATACTAGAGAAAGGAAAAACTTATGTCTAGAAAGTGTGCGCCTCAGTAGGACGAGTACTTCCTTTTTGGACTTGTCAAAAAAAATGTTTAATGCTTTACCGCAAGAGTTAAAAAAAGAGGATGTAAGTATCAAATGTTTCAAAAAAAAGGTCAGGGTATTATTAATTGAAAATAGTTTTTATACTATTGATGAATATTTTCAGTACTTCAATACACTATCTACCTGATATTCTTTCAGCTTATTTTTTCTTTTTTGTGTGTTTATGTACTACTTGTCTTTCTGTTTTTTTAAATCTTTATGTATTTATTATTATGACGACTGTATACACTATTGTGTAAAATTGAGAAATATATATTATATATATTATATTATACCTTTAACCGTAATGGAACGGTTAATTTTAATAATTGAAGAATTTGGGCTCATCAGAATTCTCATATAATTCTCCCTAGAGCATTTCAACAGGAGTTTTGCGTTAATGTATAGTGTGGGTTATAAACGGGACTTTTTGTGGGCCCCAAATTCCTCCTCCCCGTTTACATGGACCATATGGATAGAGGATATTCCTCTTAATTTAAGAAATGAACACTGGTTTCAAATGGATGGAGCTCCTGCACATTTTGCTGTTGAGAACCGTTTGTGGGTAAACAATAATTATCCTGAACAGTGGATCGGTCTATTAGGTGCAAAAGCCTGGCCACCCCGTTCACTAGATTTAACTCCGGTTGATTTTTTGTCTGGGGCTATTTAAAGGACAAAATTTATGCAATCCCTGTAAACACCAGAGGAGAGTTAATGGAAAGAATTCTCGAAGAATGTGAATATTTGCGGGCTAATCCTGATTTCATTCATAAAGCTACACACTCTGTACGGCGCAGATGTCAGAAATGTGTTGAAGCTGGCGGAATGTACTTTGAACAACTCATGTAATTTGTAATTTACCTTACTTCAATCTAATTCATTGTTGTCTAATAAAAAATAATGTAATCAAATTTTATTTCACTATCATTGTTTTTTCTGTTCTGCCAAAATTATTCATTAAAAATTATTCCCGAATAAAGTTCAAATAAGATTTACTCAAAAACTGATAATTTTAGAGAAAAAACACAAGAGACTTTTTTTGTGTAGAAAACTCCAACTTTTTAAGTTCTGCTCATAAATTAATTTAAAGGTGTCACACAATAAAGTTGGCGGTAAGCGCTAAATTATACCTAGGTCTCCCCAGTTTCACCCGCTCCTGAATGATTTTCGTACACAGTTGTCATATTTTCTTAAAAAGCATATAAAGTTAAATTCCTGTGTAAATTATCATTTGTTTATCTTTACACGTTTCGAAAATATTCATAAAAAAACATTTTCAAGAGAATTATTTGAGCACCCTGTATCTCGGAAACTAATCACCTCCCGACCCTTGTTTATAGGAACTTTTTTTCTTATTTTAAAAAGTTGTATTACTTAGTGAAGTCTGGCCTATGCAATTCGGGACACCCTGTGTAATGAACTATAGGTACCGATAAATTATGAGCACAATGATGTTATAAATTATTTCGCTGTATGTGAAGCTCGAACATTCAAGAACTATTCATGTTTCACGTTCTGACATTTTATAGCTGTATTTTATGAAGTGTGTTTTACTGGTTTACAATATGTAATGAGAAGCAGGAAACAGAAAGCGCAAATGGGCGTGAGACGACCTTGCGACCGTTAACGGGTTGAGAGACCCCAGACCGCTACAGATTCCTTGAGATTAGGTGTTGTTCAAAACAATTTAAGACATTTAGGGTAACTGCGCCAACGGCCTTTAAAAATTTCTGTTAATAATTGTTTATGGGTTCCAAGGATATTTATGCTTAGTAGTACAGGAAAACTAGTGAAAAAAACCTAAAGAATCACTACTTCCACATCCAAAATTTCCTTCCAAGTCTCTTTAAGGGTAAACTTCTTGACTGTATTTGCATTTTAGGATGCGGAAATAATTGGACACAGAATTTTAATAATATTTGGGGCAGATGTCATAAAAAAATGTACAGAAGAAGCTTCGTTAAGATATTGAAAATGAACTTGGCGCACTTTTAAGTCTGACGCGATATTTACAAAATCTGCAAAATGTACGGGAGATAGAAATGAAGAACTTTTAGAAATTTAGAGACTTTTAAGCTGCGGATAAAAAATTTAAAACGTTACCCAACTCGGAGAAATTGTAACAGGCTTTACATTAAAATTCCACAAAAAGATGAGTCTCGTAAAACTGCGAGAACATGAATCTATGTATCAAAATTTATCAAATATACAAGTTTTACAAAAAAGATACTAGGCGTCGGTCGGCATCGAGACGTCAAAATGCAAGAATAAGAATGTAGGTGTCAAAATTTATCAAATACATAAGTTTTACGAAAACAATGCTATGCGTCGGTCGGTGTCGAGAAGTAAAAATGCAAAAATAGGAATCTAGGCATCAAAACTTATCAAATATACAAGTTTTACAAAAGCGAGACTAGGCGTCGGTGTGCGTCGAGACGTAAAAATTCAAGAATATGAATCTACGTACCAAAATTTATCAAATTCAGAAGTTTTACTATGTTAGGCGTTGGTCGGCCTTGAGAAGTAAAAATGCAAGAATATGAATTCAGGTATCAAAGTTTAACAAATATACAATTTTTACAAAAAACAACGCTAGGCGTCGGTCGGCGTCGAGACGTAAAGCTGCAGAAATATGAATACAGGTATCAAAATTTGTCAAATATACTAGTTTTACAGCTAGGCGTCGAGACGTAAATACCTATGCAAGAACATAAGTTTAGATATCAAAATTTATCAAAGACACAAGTTTTATAAAAACGACGCTAGGCATCGGTCGGCGTCGAGATATAAAAATGCAAGAACATTAATTTAGATATAAAAATTAATCAAATACAAGTTTTACAGAAGCGACGTAAGGCGTCGATCGGCGTCGAGACGTAAAAATGCAAGATTCATTTAGGTATCAAAATTGGTCAAATATAAAATTTCATAAAATCGAGGCTAGGCGTCGGTCAGCGACCAGACGCAAAAATAAATAATATGAATATAGGTATCAAAATTTATCAAATTTTACAAAAACGACGCTAGACGTCGGTCGGCGTCGTGATGTAAAAATGCAAGAATATGAATCTGGGTATCAAGATTTAAGAAATATACCAGTTTTACAAAAACCACGCTAGGCGTCGATCGGCGTCGAGACCTAAAAATGAAAGAACATAAATTTAGATATCAATGTTTATCAAATACACGTATTTTACAAAGACGACGCTAGTCAGCGTCGAGATATAAAAATGCAAGAATATGAATCTAGATATCAAAATTTATTAAATACACAAGTTTTAGAAAGACAACCTTAGGCGTCGGTCGGCGTTGAGACGAATTAAAAAGAAATCTGAGGCCTTGGTTTCTAGCATATACACCAGATACCAATTTCTCTACTCTTACAACTTGCTCTGCTTATTTATCCCTATTTACCTCCTACCCCTTATTTACCTACCCCCCCACTCATTTAATGGAATCATCTTGAAATATAATCTAGTATTAGATACCGTTATAATAGATACATGTACCAAATTTCAAATTTTATCAACTATTTTAATAAGGGAGTGGAGGTGGTGGAGGGATGAAAAATATTATAAAAAAACATGAGGCCCTCGCTTCTGGTATAACCCTTCAACGGAATAATCCCGAAATATAATCTAGTTCCTGATGTCATTATAATATATACGTAACCAAATTTCAAGTGAATATGTCAATTTTATTTTATCAACTCCTTTAATAATCGAGTGGGGGTGGTGGTGGGGAGATGGAAAATATTACAAAAAATTGTGTGGCCTTGACTTCTAGTGCATACACCAAATTTCAAGTTTCTATACTTTTACCAGCTTGCTTTACTTATTTTCCCCTATTTACCCTTATTTAACCCCCAATCCTTCAACGGAATCATCTCAGAATATAATTTAGTACCAGATGTCGTTATAATACATACGTGTAGCAAATTTCAAGTGAAATCTCAATTTTATTTTATCAACCTCCTTAATAATGGAGTAGGGGTGGCTTCTAGTACATACACCGAATTTCATGTTTCTGTACTCTTACCAGCTTGCTTTACTTATTTTCCCCTATTTAACCCCCAACCCTTTAACGAAATAATCCCAAAATATAATCGAGTTCTTTATGCCATTATAATATTTTCAAGTGAATATCTTAATTTTATTTTCTTAACGCCTTTAATAATGGAGCGGGGGTGGTGGGGGACACAAAATATTATAAAGAATTTGAGGCCTTGGCTTTTAGTACATACACCAAATTTCAAGTTTCTGTACTCTTACCAGCCTGATTTGTTCACATCCCCCTATTTACCCCCCAACCCTTCATCGGATATGTTAAAAAAACAATCCAGTTCCAGATCTCGTTATGATATATACGTGTACAAAGTCAATATCTTAAACCGTTCCAGAGAAAACGTGCGGACAAAAAAAAAGTTACAGACAGACAGACCGACAGACCAACAGACCAGACCGACAGACAGAAATTTTTTTTTCGCTTTTATTTAAAACCTCGACGATTCATGACATTCTAAACCTATTTCAAAAAAAAATAATTAAAATTCGTTTACGAATGCTGTACTTCCAATCCACTATGTGGGTGTGGAAGTAATTCGATTTAAATCAAGCTATAGTCTGTTTGGAAAGACAGAGCAATTTGCTCAGAGAAAGGTCACCCAAGGGCTACTACCATTTTCTTCATGTTTATTGAAATTATACCGAAAAGTTAGTTATTAAATTTCCAGTTACTATTTTTGTTCCTGGTAATTTGGCAAACTTATATACATCACGTAGTAAAAGAGGAGGAAAAATTGTGGGAACTCGACAATTAAATTGACATCACTATAGAACCTATTATTATTAATGTAGGAGCCGCAGATAGTTCGCAAGAACTTTTGAACACTGGCATTTTACGTATATCCATATAGAGACAAGGGCACATCGTCAAAGAAGGCGGTAGAAATGTCGTAGGACGGGTATATCGAACACATTCTCTCTAATAGTACAGGCCGCTAATATAATACATTAGCAATGCATCCCTCTACCCTTCAAGAGCCTCTTTCTTAATGACATGACTTACCTGCTGTTTATGAAGTACGCATGGCAATAAATATCTACTATATTGTGGTTTTTAGTCTTATTTGTGGTAGAAACATACATTATTATGTATATTATATTATATTATACCGGTGACCTGTACCTTTGGAGAAAGGTTGTTCCCTTTCATTGAAAGAAATTACTAATAAACATTCTGCCTATGTTTTTATATATTTGCATTTATAATGATCTCTTATTGCTCTCTTTCATTTCAAAATACATATCTTAGATTTGCTAACTGATCTACTGACTCGCCCAAATCCTCATTTCTGATTAGTAGTTGGAAACCTTAATTTTCCCGGACTATTAACAGATCGACGCAAGTCGGTTTTAACACTAGGTTCGCCCTACTTACTAACTAGTTTTCGACGTGAATAAAACTAGATCGTAAACTAATTACATTAACCTGAAAATTAGATAAGCAATTATTCCATTTTATATTCTTAACTTCTTAAGAATTCTTTAGAGAAAAGGAGAAGCCAGAAATGTTCTAAATCCTCTTAAAACGTTTCTCGATTAAATATAACGTAAGGACCTTATGAACATAAAACACCAAGCAAATAGTATGCCGGTAATAACTTTATGCATTTGATAGTACATAAACAATATTAAGTATACACAAATCATTTGAAACCTGTTTGATAATTTGCGGGTTCATTAGGCAGTATATTTAATGTTTACCAATAATAATATTATTACAGTTTGAAGCTATTAATGTGTGTATTATTCTTGGCAAATTTTCAGGTTTAATTCTGTAACATCGCATACGTTAGGCTCTTAAAACTGTAACAGCTGGTATTCTTTCAATGACACATATTTTGGAATGGTTTGAGATAAGTTAATGTTCCTGCATTAAAACAAATTGATTCGTTCTTAACAATTTAGCTCTCCACAAAAATGTGTTTAATGTCTTAATACGTATACAAGGTTATTCTAAATTTTGCGGCGAATAGCTGTAGTCGAGTAAGCTTTATAGTAGAACGAATCTGGATTTGGAAGCCAACAATGGAATTTGATTTTCTTTTTGCCATTCTTTAAGCTTGTGTCATGCAATTATTCTCCGTCTCATACTCGAGGGGGGGGGGGGGTGATACTTGCACACAAGGTTTGCAAGAACAACTTTTTGGGCCATAACTCGGAACATATTGCCTGTATGAAAAAAGATCTTATTCAAAGTTAAAGAGGATTTGAAAATACGTGATCTGAGCCACGGTTTGTCCAAAAATATTATTTAGATTTCGAGTTCCGGGCAATTGAAGAATTCTCGGAAATAGTTTTTGCTGGTGGTTTTAAATATTAAACCGTTTGATTTCTTCAGAGAAGAAGGATGATAGAGACCTGAAATTTTTGGTGGATGTAGGGAAAGTGTAAAGCTTAATTCTGGCCAGGGTGGAAAGTTGGTGGGGGAACTAGGGAGGGAGGGAGAGAGGGAGACAGTAAATATTTTCGGAGCTATGTAACTTCACCCAAAAACTCGACAAATTGATGGGTGTCCACTCATTGTTGTATAATCCCATCAACTTCCTTTCTGATGAACTCCAGAATAAGGGCGACACACGTTTCAAAGGCTAAGCATTTCCAAAACAAAATGATTGATTTCATGAAAATGTAATCCATTAGAATGAAAATTAAAAAAAAAAAATTGCGAAACTACACCCGAAAAACTATTTTGCATTTTTCTAATCGCATTTTTTACTATACTTGTATATGTAATTGTAGCACATTCTATAGGATACTCTCTACAGTTTTTTTGTAAATGATATTAGTTTCAAACATTTTTTGTTTAATTACAAAATAAAAAAAAAATTTAAAAATTAATAACTTTTTTATTTATTGATCGATTTTGTTAAAAATATAGGGTTCTTCCTCTAGCTAACACTAACTTACTGTCCAAATTTCAATACTATCGGACTTGTCGTTCTTAAGTTATTGTGCTTACAAGAAACGTGACGGACGGACAGACAGACGGATGGACAGACAGATAGACAGACAGGCGCAGATAGATGGACAGACAGACAGACAGACAGACAGACAGACAGACAGACAGACAGACACACAGGTAGACAGACAGACGGACAGATGGACGGACAGACGGACAGATGGACGGACATTTTGGAAGTTCTTTAAAATTTACCAACACAGCGATATGAAATTTTTTTCTCTACGAGCAATACTACCGATTTTAGAAATGTGCCGATCGAATGCAATATGCTCTTCGTTTTGTATTTGCGAGGAGTATAATAGTCTCAGTGGCGTACCACTTTTTTGGTAAAACACTTCAGAGGACATGTTTGCAGGGACGCCACTGGTGGAGCTATAAAATAACTTTTTTACCTAAAATATCTGGTTTTATATCCTATTAACACAAACCAAAATTTAAAATAATATCTAAAGTACTTTTTGAGATATTAAAAAAAAATTCAACACCCTGTAGCAAAAAATTTAAGCCGTTGCAGACACAATATGTTCATATGAACTTTTCTATATAAAATGGCCCTGGGGATTCACACCCTTAAATATCAGCACGTCATTAAGGAACACCCTGTATAACTCGCCGTTTCAGCACCAAAATATTCTTTGTTTTGATCTCCCTTTTAACACAAGTTGAATAGAAGGTTGATAATGAGCCTAGTCCGAAGGCGACAACCTTTTTTGATTCCCCCTTCACATAGACAAGAGCATTATCAGCTCTAACTCCCGTCCTGATTATCCTATTGCCATGATTTTCTTTTCACATTAAAGAGAAAAAAAGTCCCTCCATGTGCAAAAAACATTATTTAAATATAACCTTCTTTTTTCGTGCAAAAAACGCGATTAAAAAAATGCAAAATCGCTTTTGGGTGTAGCTTCGCATTTTTTTTCAAAAATCAAAAGTCGTTTTCACCTATGAAAGTTGATGGGATTTTCCCACCAACTTCCAACCTTAACCACACTTTGCCTACATCCACCAATAATTTTAGGTCTATATCATCCTTCTTTCCTGGAATAATCAACGGTTTAACACTTGAAACCACCAGGAAAGAAACTTTATCCGTAAATTCTTCAATTGCTCACAACTAGAGATCTATTTTTGGACAAACCTTGGCTCAGATCACGTATTTTCAGTCTCTTATACTTTGAATTAGGCTTTTTTTCATACAGGCATTATTTTCCGAGTTTTCGTCGAAAAAGTAGTTTTGGCAAACTCTGTGTGCAAGTATCACCCCTCCCTCTCGAGTATGAGACTTGTAGCTTTCAGAGAATAATGGCAAGCAGCAGAACTATGGCAATAAATACCATTCTTCTGGTTTATTCTTATAGTCAAAAAATATAAGACAAAAAATATGATCATGAAGAAAAGCTCTCCTTAAAGCATAATGACTCCTCGATGGAATATTTATTACGCCAAATTTTGTAATCATTTCATCTATACAAGAAAGACACGTACTGTTTCTACCTTGTTTGCTTTTCAAAATATTTAAGAGAATTTGTAAAGATCGGGTTTTGTCTAATAATAGGTACTCATCGCATTATCTGTCAGATTGCTCTTCAGTTTGTCTGTCAGAATTCCAGCCGCTCACTAAGAGATCTACCGTAGGGGTCCAGACTCAGTCAACTTATTTTGTTATTTTTATTGATAACATTCTGGAGGGCTTCGATAATACCCATTTTCCTTTGTGCGTAGGCGATGTGTCGGTTTATCGACTCAGTTGATGACTGTCTAACAAGATGGCCTACACCGTTCATAAGTGCTGCAAAGAAAAACTATGTATCCCTTAAGAGGATATTGTTGTTTATTATACATTGTGTCCCAGATTTAAATGTACATACTCTAGTGGAAGGTAGAGCACACTTAGCTGAGTTCAAAACATCCCCATGCTTACCATTGAATGTGAACCGTTTTTGAGATACGGTGTTTTATGGTTTTTGACCAGAACTTCAGTCCGCCATATTTTTGAAATGACTGCACATATTTAGATAAAATTTGGTATACATATTATACTCTTTTAGGTTAATGAATAGCTTAAGTGATTTTGGAAAAATTCCAGGACCGACCTCCATTTTTTTAATATAGTAAACTTTTAAAAATCCTATGGACCATTTTATAAAATATCATAATATTTGATGGCACGTTTATGGTAATTCTCCAATAAATTTTCAAATGTATTTAAAGACCAAATTTGACATTCTACAAATAACACAATCCAGTTGCTAACATTACTATTTTATTAATTTTAGCTAAATACCCCATAGAAGAGGTTGTTATTTGTTTTTGTTTTGACATTCGGTGTTTTTTCCGTCCAAAATAAAGAACATTCCATTTATTTCACGAATAAAAAATAAGTAATGAAACCATGTGACTAATACATGACATTGTTGCATTAAACGGAAATGGGAGAGCTGCAAAAAGCGAGTATCAAAGGCGTTTTCCAAATCGCCGTGTACCAGATCATAAAACGTTTTCAGAGGTATACCAATTTAGTAGGAAACATGGACAATTTCCGTCAATGACAAAGCATGAACATGTTCCCATAGCTTTTCCACAAGAAGAGCAAATATTACAGGTTGTGGAAAATAATTCATCCATAAGTATTAGAAAAATAGTAATGAGTTAGCAGTACCTAAGACAAGAGTATAGCGAACATTAAAGAAGGAAAATTTGTATCTATTTCAAGTTGAAACAATTCCCCACTTAACATTTTGTAGGTGGATTTTAGGTCACAGAAGAACAATATCGAGCGTTCTAGCACGGATGAAGCCCAATTCACAAGTGACGGAATTAACAACTGTAGAAATCAGCATGTTTGGGCAACCGAAAATCCACATGCAGTGATTCAGAAACATTCCCAATACAGATTTAACATTAATGTGTGGCGTGGTGTTTACAACAATCATATAATAGGGTCCCACATTTTTGAAGAAAGGCTAACGGTGAAGTTTATTTAAACTTTCTTAGAGATATCTTGCCAGATTTATTAGAAGGCATCAATACTAGGGCTTTGTGGTTTCACCACGATGGTGCTGGACCCCATTTTCTGTACCGGTCCAGGATCATCTGAACCAGCATTACACCAACGGATGGATTAGTCGCGGAAGTCCGGTAAACTGGCCACCGAGGTCTCCTGACCTTACACCTCTTGATTATTTTTTATAGGGTCATCTCAAGTCAGAGGTGTACAATGAAGAGTTCAGTACACGAGAACAGCTCCTAGAAAAAAATATTACTGTATGTGATAACATTATTAGAATAACCCGGAAGTGATTGATAGGTCTGGGAAAAACACATTAGAACGTTCTCGAAAATGTATTGACGCTGGGGGCATTCATTTTGAAAACCTGTTATAGTTTTAATTATTTGCACCGTTTTTAATTTTTTTTCTCAATTATTTAAAGTTCTAAATAAATTTATTTTGTCAAAATAAAATTGCAATTTTTTGTCTTTAATATTTTCAAGTTATTCTCAAAAGGTGTTTAATATTTTTTTAACTTGTGTTTGTTAATTCAAGCCTCTTCACTAATATTATTTTTCTTTCATGAAAGAAATGGAAAGTGTATTATTTTGGATGAAATTTAAACTAAAAAAACCACAGAAACACTGAGTGTTAAAACAAAAACAAATAACAACCTCTTCTACGGGGTATTTAGCTAAAATTAATAAAATAATGATGTTAGCAACTAGATTGTGTTATTTGTAGAATGTCAAATTTAGTCCTTCAATACTTTTGAAAATTTATTGAAGAATAACCATAAACATGCCATCAAAGATTATGTCATTATTTTATAAACTGGTCCATAGGCTTTTTAACGGTTTACTAAGATTTACCAAAAAATTATATACAGTGTGATGTTAACGACCCTAAGAGCCATATTAAAAAAATGGAGGTAGGTCCTGGAATTTTTCCAAAATCACTGAAGCTATTCATTGACCTAAAAGAGTATAATATGTATACCAAATTTTATCTAAATATGTGCAGTCATTTTAAAAATATGGCGGACTGAAGTTCTGGTCACAAACCATAAAACACCCCGTATCTCGAAAACGGTTCACATTCAACGGTAAGTATAGCAGCGTTTTGAACTTAGCTGAGTGTGCTCTACCTTCCACTAGAGTATGTCCATTTAAATCTGGAACAACCTGTATATGCTGAGAGTTAAGGAAAAGAGGGATTATGGCTGATTTTGTATGCTTCAAAACACATATTTAATGAAAAATAAATTAATTCTGCCATACGACGGGTCGAAATAGATGCCTTTATAGTTAAAAGTAAATTATTTCGACAGAAGAAAATTATATTTTGTAAATCTATATACAAACGTATAGCCTTGTCGCTAGAAAATATGAGTTATTCTATTGTTGTCAAGTGGCGCCGCCGTTGACATAGTGTAAGGCAAATGTCCTCTTAGTGTCAGCTTCTATTGTGTGGAGTATAATTTACAATTTTAGAATTCTACAGTCATGGAAAATTCAACGTGGGTTCTCAAAATATACTATGTACAAACTGTACTGTTGGAAACCCTCTAATTTGAAACATAAGCACTTATCAAATTTCTAAATCTTTGGTGCTAGAAGTAACGAAAACATCACGTCGTCTCCACCTCAAATACAACAGTGTTCCAGCAAATTTTGGAGAAAATGAGATCTACTAGACTAAATCAAGCTGGAAGAACCACCTTAATAACTACTCTAAGGGCGATAATTTCGTTAATGTATGTTTTTTTTATTATTATAACTCTCTAGAGTCCAGTTTTAATTTCATAACATTCACAAATAAAGTAAATCTCTTACCTAAAAATATCCAACTACTTAAACTTCCGTTTTTATGTCTTGATTTTAAAGTTAAATTTTTACTAGATTCCACTACAATTGGTTGGCCAGTTCTTGATTTTATACTACTTGCTACTAAACTATCCAAAACGAAGGCCTTGCCTTCCAACCTGAGTCCTCCTGTGACAATTTTCAGGTGTCCCATACCTTCCTAAAAAAAGATACATTATTACAGAAAATAAATTAGTAGTCTCAAGGATTATCAAATACACTTCTATGAGATTGACTATGACTGTGTTTATACACAGTGATTTAAATTTAATGGTCATTAACATTAAATTTTATCATTATCATGTCATAATCAGGTGATAAGATGTTAACATCAACTATGTTAACATCTTATCACCTGATTATGATATGATAATGATAAACTGCGCATTGAATATAATCAATCAGTTATTAGGGTTTCAAATTTTTGCATCGTCGAAAGTGATTTTGAATATAATAATCTGTTCACTATGTAAGTGAAAAACCAAAAAGTGACCTTCTACACGACCCCCGGCACCAGGCTCACCTCGTAGGCCTATGGACTATTAGTACATTTACCTACTAACTATTCCAAACACAGTCCTGAACTCAAAAATTCTGTTTCCGACCATTTGCTCCACACCCTATTCATTGTCTGGACTACGAAGACAATAAATACAACGTAAATTGATTGGGGCAGGGCAGTAGTTCAAATTGTGAACTCAGTGCGGATGAGTGGATGTTAACGAAGGTAAGTTAGAAATTATGGAATCAAACAATTAACATCATTTTATCAATATTAATGAAATTTATGAAAATTTATTTACGACTTAGTAAGGGATTCAGAGACCGTTTCCTTTTAGGCTTACGCATATTTTGGACATACTTTAAAATTAGGTCTATATTATGTAAAGTTGTTTGTTGAATCCATTTCTGGAGGGCGATTTGCGATATAGGCTTGCGCTCATACCTTGTGTTAATTTATACCTCTTATTGGCGATATACGATATTTAAAATTTTTTGAATATAACTTTTAGATGGAGGTTAAATGATGTTTGGCAATTACGATGGCAGCGTTGAATCAGTATTCTGGTTATTAGTTATTCAAGAAAAAATAAAAAACTCGAGGGTGCCGAAGTATTGTAGAGGTACCTTTTCTATTTCCAGAAATACTATATTGATTGTAGGAGCGGTATTGTAGTAAAAAGTCTATATTTAATTCCAGTGCAAGAATTTTCACAATCGGGTTATTCCAGAGAAAGATACCGATTTATTTCGGAGAACTGTAGATAACGCAGGTTGAATATGAGTCACTTCCTTAAAATCCGGCAACGTTCAAAACTACGTATTAATTAATTTCACGCACTATGTCGAAAAATATCAAAATCATAATTGCAAAACGTCTGAGGACTTGTATTTTCAGTACATAAGAAATATCCAATGTCACAAACATGCCAATTGCATAATATTAGTTGGGGATAGATATGAATATGGATTAAAAGCAGCTTATTATGCAATCAACTCATAGCTTCTTACAACACCTATTACTGCACTTAGTATTTTTACACTTAAAAGTTGCCGCATTTATTTGTTCCGGTATTGGATGTATCGTGATTATGATTGAAGTGAAAATCTTGTGCTCTATCTTTCAATCATATTCGTGAATGTTCATTAGTTTAGTGGATGGATCACTGGCATCTTTCCACACAAACAGTTCTTAGGCACCCTAGTGGAATTTTTCATGTATTACTGAGACGGTAGCAGTGATCTAGACTGCTGTTGAGTGGCACAACATGTCTAGTCGCTGTTATTTCTCCTGAGTTCGAGCCTCAGCTGCGGTAGATGGAAATATCGCAGGGAATCGTTGTTGTGTTGATGTCTATGTGTACGTGTCTTGGTTGAGTGGTAGAACAGCAACAGCTGAACTCCGCCAGGGCGTTAATATAAATAAGGCCATAGAAAAAAAAACATATGCAAACTTTGGAGAACATTTTAATAATTACACAGGTCCACAAAATAAAATCGATGAAAGGTTCCTTTGACCAGACCAGGTGCATCATATGTTTTTGGAGTCGCTGAAACTGAATCCGACACCCGTTTTGCGTCATCACGTCAGGTTTTTCTCCCAACCTCAAAAAATAGCTAAAAATGGTAAAAATCTAAATACTCAATAACCTATAACCTCCGAACCTATAACCTCAAAACCCGTAACCCCAAAACCCCATAATTGCAATATCCATAAACGGAGAGACTTCACCTGAGACTTAATCCCCGATGTTTACAGAGTTGAACCAGATATTTGTTCCATACCTACACTCATGAATTTTGAAACCATAATACTCTATAATTTCAATACCCAGTAAGGTCGAGATGTTCTTTATTGCAATTACCTACATTCAGGTATACTCAATAACAACGAGGTGGACGTAGCAGCGAGTCCCTTTGAATCTCACTGTTCGGGGTGGTTGATTTACGTGAGTCCCCTCACCTCTCACGATTCTTAAATGAATTTAAAATTTTTGTAAACAGACATTTTATTGGTCTTCACTCTTAGAGTGATAACGGGTTCGTTTACTTGTGAATGATCTCCGTAGTGCCTTTCTCTTATGTTGGTTTGACGTGTCTGTCTTCAAAGACCAGCAGTAGTCTGCCAAAAATGTGGGATGCCTAATGAATCTGAAGCTGGACTTTCTTCATTCGCATATTGAATACTTTCCTGAAAATTTAGGTAAGTTTAGTGAAGAGCAGGGCGAAAGGTTCCACCAGGATTTACAAGATATTGAAAAGAGATATCAGGGTGTTTAGGATGGCCACATGTTGGCAGACTACTGCTGGTCTTTGAAGAGAGACACGTCAAACTAACATAAGAGAAAGGCAGTACGGAGATCATTCACAAACAAACGAACCCATTATCACTCTAAGAGTGAAGACCAATAAAATGTCTATTTACAAAAATTTTGAATTCATTTAAGAATCGAGAGAGGTGAGGGGACTCACGTAAATCAACCACCCCGAACAGTGAGAGGCAAGGGGACTCACATAAGGCACCCCAAAGGGAACAGAAAACTGCTACGTCCACCTCGTTGTTCTTGAGTATGCCTGAATGTAGGTAATTCCAATAAATAACATCTCGACCTTACTGGGTATTGAAATTATAGAGTTTTATGGTTACAAAATTTATTAGTTATAGGGATGGAACAAATATCTGGTTCAACTCTCTAAACATCGGGGATTAAGTCTCGAGTGAAGACTCTCCGTTTATGGATATTGCAATTATGGGGTTTTGGGGTTACGGGTTTTGAGGTAATAGGTTCTGAGGTTATAGGTTATTGGTTATTTGGATTTTGGGATCATGAGGATATAGAGTTATGAAGTTTGATTAGGTTGCAAGGTTGAGTTTTACCATAACGGGTCTCGGATTCAGTTTCAGCGACCCCAAAAACATATGACACACCTTGTCTGGTCAAAGGAACCTTTCATCGATTTTATTTTGTGGACCTGTGTTATTAGACATATTCTATCAAGTCCGCACTTGGCTATGATGACCGGAACATTGTGAATAGTTTTTTTTAAACTTTTGTAGAAAATAATGCGAATGTCATGCAAATGATTGTTTATGCAACAAAAGGGATACCAACTCACTAACTTTCTTTACCTCGGAAAATCTTTTTCACAATTTCTTTATCTGACACATGCACGATTTTGACAATGAGATGGGGGTCCAAATAGTTGCGACAGTCCTAAAAATTGAGTTGCAAATGTTTGAAACACCAATAAATGACATAATTTGAATTTTCAACTTCGTACATGTTCCGGAACTTAGTTAAATTGCTTATAAAGTAGGTGAAATTTTCATGCAATATTCAGATAATGCATTCAGATATTCTTGTAAATGTGGCACCTCACAAAACATCCGGAATATATTTTATTTTGAAAACCTCATGTTTTCCGGAGATTTGGAAATGATCTCGCGTTTGTCCAGTCTACAAGAAAGGGGATAAAAACGACCTTACTAATTATAGACCAATCACGTTAGTTTGCAATTTTGGTAAAATTTTTAAGTTTTTGCTGCATTCTGCAATGTACGGTCATGTATCAGGGTTGCTGTCCAGTGATCAACACGGTTTTATGAAAGGGCGATCTACGGTTACGAATCTTGCATGTAAGACTCAGTTTATTTGTGAAAAACTCGATCAACAGAGTCAAATCGATGTTATACATACCGACTTCTTGAAGACATTTGACAGATTGGACCACGGTATCTTGCTGAAGAAATTAGATTTGCTAGGTCTGTGTACAGGATTAATGAAGTTGTTTGCCGATAGATATCTGTTTGTTCAGTACCATGGTTTTAAGTCTGTCAAATTCCATCAGAGGTCTGGGGTTCCGCAGGGATCGATACTTGGGCCGCTTTTCTTTGATATTTTTATAAATGACATAACATCTGGCCTGAATGTGCATTGTTTGATGTATGCGGATGACTTTCTTTTTTAGGCTGTGAGCGTCTTCAAGGTGCCTTGAATTTGATTGAATCTTGGTGTAGTAGTAATAGCCTATCATTAAATGCGGCAAAATGCAATGTAATGACTTTCTCCAGAAAATCTAGTCTTGAAATCTTTACATATAAATTGGGTGATTCACTCTTACAGCGACCTAATATAATCAAGGATATTGGGGTCACTTTTGACAAAAGACTAACCTTTACCAATCACATTGAGGCCATCGCGACAGCTGCGTTTAAAAGATTAGATTTTGTTATACGTAACCTTAAAGGCTTCACTGATATGCATACACTTCGCGTACTGTATGTGTCTCTTGTAAGATCTCGCTTGGGATATCCATCGATAATTTGGAGTTCGATCTATAATATACACATGATATCCTTAGAAAAAATTCAAAGACGTTTCTTAAAGTCAGCTATATATACCCTGGATGGTGAGTATCCACCCAGAGGTATTTCTCAGGAAACATTGTTAAGTCGTTTCAAGCTGACTAGTCTTGAGACTAGAAGGTGTATGCAGTCAGTTGTATTTCTTTTTAAAGTAGTCAACAATAAGCTGGACTGTACGGCTCTGTTAAACCTAATCACGTTTCGTGTCCCTAGGGTGTCTTCCCGCCATATCAATAGTTTGTATATTCCTACTCCGCGAACTAATATGCTAATTGCCTCGCCAATCTATCAAATGATTACAAACTACAGTTGCCTCGAGGATGGGATTGATATATTCTTTTCCAGCATATATCAAATTAAGAGAACTTTCCTAAATAACTGAACTCTGTTTTAATTTGCCCAGTTTTTTTAAATTTGTACTGTACCACGTAGTGTTTACGGTTGTATATTTTAATACCACCTATATATGTTTTTGTATATCTGTGTATATTTGTAGATGTATATTATTGTATGATCTTTTTTTGTGGTTTTTACCCTATCCTGTAATTGGGCGTATGCCTGTTACGTGGCCGAATTAAAAATTAACTTTTTAAAAAATAATTTTATTGTACGTAACAAAATAATTACAATTTTATATTTTTACAAACTTTCAGAGAGACAACTGAACAGTATCAGGTCTAAAACTACACTCGTCTTAAAATTACAATTCTGGGGGTATTTATACAGGAATATACGTTTTAGGAGTCACGTAGGCACTTCCAGAAATATACTAACAGGGGCACTTATCTAAAGAGGGCTTGCCCTCGACCTTAGAGTTTATCTATTCTAATGGATTTGTTTACATCCGTTATATTTTAAAATCTAAAAGTATTCAATTAAAATACATATGGAACATTTATGTTAAAAGCCACTTAAGGGGAAATGGGGTTACAACTTTATGAAGGGAAGTTAAGTTATTTATATACTATATATCGATATTTTAGGGTGTAACAATACTCCCCCCTAATAATAAATTTTGGGCTATACAATGCACAAAATTTAATATAAAGTACATACATATAATATTAAGCAGTGGTTTTCAAATTAAAATTTAGTTCTGTTAATTCGTTCTCTTCTTCGGCCTGAGGATTTCTCATTCTTCTTAAAGATGGTCTTCCTCGAGGTATCATATCTCTGATCCTCTTCATCAACAAGGGTTTCGTGGGTTGATCTGGAGGCCTCGGTGGATTATTATTTCCATTGATAAATCCTATTTTTACACTTCTAGATTTTCTACACTTGCATATACAATACAATATGACAAGGCTAATTATTACAGCTATTATAACATACAAAAACCATGACGTATGTTTAACAACAAAAGGTTCATTTATTAAATCATCTAATTCTTTATCGTATTGGCTTAGCTTATGTTCTGCAATATTAAGTTCATCAAGGTTTAGCTTACTAATTTTTAGAGGTTGCAGTTTTGGTAATTCTGCATGTTCAGGAAAATGATCACAACAATTGAAAGGAATATTTGGTATTTCAAATGGTCTTGAAATTTCAGACATTTTATTACTTGCTTGAACTCGAGTTGTGCCTATGTAACTGGTACATGTAGGAGCTAATGTTAGAAGTGAATTTCGTTCAATTAAGTGACCTACTGTGGTCATATTAGGACAGTTTACAGTAAAGGGTAATTGCTTAGTCACTGCTATAAGCCACACATTTTCACTTATCCTTTGAACATTATAATCTTCAGAATATATTACAGAGATTTGACAGTTATCTGGAATTTTGTCTGATTTTCTAAGTAGTTGAACTTCACATATAGCATTATTATCTAAAGTATAAGTAATAAGATTTGGGCACAATTTATGTTGTGAATCTAATGTTTTACAATCATTTAAATTATTTAAAGATGTGTACGTTCGTGTATCATCTGAAACTGCTAAGTATTTTTGAGAGGTTAATAATATATGGAATAGTTTAGTTCTTTTATCTAATATTGGTATAGAGTACATGTGAAATAAATTATACGTTGTTGGTTCAACAACAGGAATTTTCAATACAAATACTAAGCGATCATATGTTTGATAAGCTTGTAATTCTATGATGTCAAAGTACCTTCCTATGTTTTGGGAAGTCGGTACTAAAGGTAAATTGTTTCTTTGCAAAGACTGAGATATTTTGGATAATTGTGACATAAGGTCCTTTGGTCCTATTACTGAAGGATGAATAATTTTCAATCTGGCAAAGGTAATGGAATTCAATACTTCATCCAATTGTGTTTCAATCATTGTATAAATTTCAAGTAAAGTTTCGCATATCTCTATTGCTTTTAATCTAACTACATAATACATTTGATTGTCGTTAATTTCTTGAATGGAGTGCTCTATGGATTTTATATTTTTGTTAAAAGTTTCTTCATCGATTTGTAATTTACGAATCGTATAGTTAAAATTTTGAATAGTAGAAGTTATGACCAATATTTGGTTCTTTAATAAATTCTCAAGTTTATTTTCATCTTGTTTAAATTTGTTTATACAACTTTCATAATACTCGCCATCTGAAGAGTCGAGATTACCCGTGATTGATTTGAAAAGTGTTCCTAAAACATTAATAATACCTCGTTTTCTTCTAGTGCTTACTTGTTCTTTATTTACATCTAATCTTATTTCATCAAACTTATTCTCTATAGTTTCTCTAATTTGAGTTAAAACGTTTATATGGGGCTTTAGATCCGTATAGAAATTTAGAAGTTTAGGTGATTTTGGTCGTATGTTAGAGGTCAAGAAATGAAGTAATGAGTCAGTGAACTCGAATGTTTTTCTTAATGAAGAGATATCTTTATAAACTAAAAGGGTCCATTTCTCGTTATAAATTTTAATATTATTTTCAAGTTGATAGTGTATGCCAATCGTATTGTTTAGAGGTTTTAAGTCGTACCAGCATCGTACGGCGGTCAGAGTCGACACCCTGAAAGGAGAGAAAAATATTTTAATTATTATCTTCTCTGCTAAAGCATGGCTTTAGACGGTCGAAGTTTACTCTTGTTGAGTATTGATCATTTTCAATTATACAACAGTTATTATCAAATACTTTCTTAATAGTGAAAGGTCCTAAGAATTTATCTCCTAATTTATTTTTAATTTGCGATTCTTTTAGGTATACTTGTTGTCCGATTTCGAAATCATATCTATTTTCGGTTATGTTTTTGTCAAAGCGTTTCTTTGCTTTTTCTTTACTTCTTTGTGTCCTTTCTCTTGCAATTTTATAGTAATGTGATATTCTATTATTTAAATCGCGAACATATTTAGTAATAAGTTCTTTTTGATTATATAATGTTTCTGGAGGGCGACTGGATGTGTGTCCAAAGACTAATTCATATGGCGTGAAACCATGCGTACTATTAAGTGAATTATTATAACAAATTACAGCATAAGGGACTATCGTAAATGGGTGTTCGTTTGGATTATCTGTTTTATGAGCTCTAAGCATTTCAAGTAAAGTTGAGTGAAATCTTTCCAAGGATCCATTAGATTGTGGATGTGCTACAGAGGAAAATGTTAATTTAATATTGTATAATAAACAAAGATCTTTCAATAATTGACTATTGAATTCACCTCCTGAATCACAGTGGATTCTTAAAGGAGTTCCATAGTGCTGAAAATAAAGTAAAAGAGTATTTACAATGTGTTTAGCAGCCTTAGATTCAACAGGATAAGCCTGAGTAAACTTAGTTAATTCATCTCGGATAGTAAGTAAATAATTTTTTGTAGGAATTTCTAACAAGTCAAATGCGGTTTTAGGGGTTTCTGTAATTACTAATGGCTGTGAGAGATTTTTGCGTATAGTCTTAGTTCTCGCGCAAGTATCGCAACTCTTAACATAATTTTCTACTTCCTTTGTGAGGTTAGGCCAATTGTATTTTTCTTTTATACGACGGATAGTTTCATTGATTCCACGGTGTAAATTTGTTTTACCGTCATGATATTGATTTATAATGATGGGTCTTTGGTCTTCATCTGGGGTTATTACAACATTTTGACATATAGTTAATTTTAAGTCGTCATCAGCAAAAATAAATGAAAATATTTCTAATATCGGTATGTCCAGATTATTTTCTATATGATATTGTTTTGATATGTCTAAATCATTTTTGCAAAACATTAATACTTTGAATAGATGCTCTATTGCTAAGTCGTTTTCAAAAGGAAGGACTATTATATAATAATCACGATTTCTAACTTTAGAGCTATTAATTACATTTATTTTTTCGCAAGATATGTTCGTGTCGTTCTCAACAAAATCGTCTAATATTTCTTCGTGCATTTTATTCAGTTTATCTTTCTGAAGGAAAACTATAATATTTTTATGTGATCTATCTAATAGTTGATTATTGGTATAAGTTATTTTTGAATAGTCTATGAGTGATTCAATTTCGAGTCTTCTTTTAAAGAGCTGAAATTCCCTAATTATGTCTTCGTCCGTTACTTCATTTGCATCACTAACTTGAGAGTTTTCGTCTTCTTCTTTGATCACTTTATTATTGAAGAGAATACTTTCTTTAATATGATTAATTCTTATCCTTGAAAGAGCATCAGCATTGCAATTTATTTTACCAGGTTTATATATAATCTCGTAGTCATACTCTTCCAATTTTAAGCGCCATCGTGCAAGTCTACTACCAGGATCTTTGATAGAGAACAGCCAAGTTAATGGTCTGTGATCTGTGACTAGTTTGAATCGTCTTCCATATAGATATGGCCTAAAATGATGAACTGACCATATTATGGCTAAAAGCTCCCTTTCTATCACAGAATATTTAGTTTCTGTGGTGCATAATGTTCTACTTGCATATGCTATGGGTAGATCCTTTCCAATTGGACCTTGGGATAAAACAGAGCCAAGAGCAAATGCGCTTGCATCGGTTGTCAATACGAATTCCTCTTCAAAGTTGGGATAGATTAATATAGGAGAAGTTACTAAGGCTTTCTTTAGTGTTTCGAAAGCTTCCATGCACTCAGAATTAAAATTAAAATCAGCATCTTTTTGCAACAATCTTGTAAGAGGTTTTGTTATTTTTGAGAAGTTGGGTATAAAGCGACGATAATATCCGGCTATTCCTAGGAAACTCTTAATTTCTTTTTGATTTGTAGGTACTGGAAATCTTTGTACTGCAGCTACTTTATCCGGATTTGGTTTTACACCTTTCTCGGTTATTATGTGTCCTAGGTACGACACTTCTTTTCTAAGAAATTCGCACTTGTCCGGTTGAATTTTCAAATTGTATTTTCGCAATCTACTGAGTACTTCATTAAGCCGGTTCATATGTTCATTAAGGGTTGATGAATAAATTATAACATCGTCCATATAAACTAAGCATTTTTCGTTTTGAATTCCTGTCATGATATTATCCATAACTCTTTGAAATGTTGCAGGTGCATTACGTAAACCAAAGGGCATCCTAACAAACTCATAGTGACCATTTTCTACAGAGAAAGCCGTTTTTGGAATGTCACGTTTTTCGATTTCGATCTGATGAAAACCAGAAGCGAGATCTAATGTTGTAAAATATTCGCATTTCCCTAGTTGATCTAAAAGATCTGATATGTTAGGTAAAGGATATTTATCACCTATCGTTTTTTCATTCAGTTTTCTATAATCAATAACTATTCGCCATTTTTGTTTTCCGGAAGCGTCCATTTTTTTGGGTACCACCCAAACAGGACTGGACCATGGGGACACTGATGGCTGTATTATTCCTTGATCTAACATTTTACTAATTTGAGATTTTACTTCTTGTTTATGCACGTGGGGATATCTATAAGATTTTGTAAATATGGGCTTCTCATCAGTTGTACTTATTTCATGTTTTATTTGGTTTGTAAATGTTAGTTGATCTCCTTCGAGAAAGAAAATGTCCTCAAACGATAAACATAAATTTTCAATTAATTCTTTCTCTTCATCATTAAGATGGTCGAGGCGTAATTGGTTTTGGATTTCTTTGTTCCGATAGAATTGGGGTGGTGAGTGTTTTACATTACAATTTAGTATTTCTTGAATATCATTGATAGGTTCAATTTCTAATTTATCTAGATTTAATGTCTTCGTAATCGTGTTACAATTCATTACACTTGTAAAAAATTCACCTTGTTCATTTATTTGAATAATAGCATTTGGAATTTTTACTAAATCATAGTCTTGTTTGTTTAAAAATGCGGTTGTATTTTTAAGCTTACATTTTAATTTAAATATTTGTTCGGTTCTAGGTTCTATTGTTATATTATTATTATAATCATCGTTTGCTTTAACGTCAGTTAGTTTTTCCTTGCAATTATTTTCGAACTCAGATTCAATTTTTTCTGGAGTTGTTTGTCCGACTTTGTACAAATTGTGAGATTTTTCTGGTGTGATTAATTTTCTGTTGCTTATATCTATTACACTTTTTATGTTTTCTAAAAAATCTAAACCTAAAATAGCGTCAAATTCGATGTCTAAATCATATATGTAGACTTTAAGAGAGCTACTATCTTTTGTAAATTTTATATAAGTATAGTCGGTGATATTTATGATTTGATTTGTTATACCTTGCACTAATACATTTCCATCTTTGAAAATTTTATTTTCAGGTGGGACAGTTTTTTGTTTAAATATTGTTATACCCGCGCCTGTGTCAATTAATAATTTAAATGTATCTGACCTATCAGTTATGTAAAATAAATTAGAATTCGTTGTAAAAATTTTGTTTAATGTAAGAATGTTTGATGACTGTCTGTCGTTTTTAATTCTTCCAATTGAGTCGTAATTGTCTCTAGGTTTTGGGAGTGACTGGGCTGAGATGCTTGAGTCAAGGTGCCAGTCGGAATAACCTGACTCTCGTATGAGTTTAAATGATGATTTCTTGGAATTGCGTTTTGGGAATTATCTCTATAATTTTGATTTAAATTACGTTGGAAATTTGGATTCGGTTGTATCACCGATGGTCTTTGGTGATTGTTAAAATTTCTGAAATTATTCGGTGGATGACTATTATTATTATTATTTCTATTCTGATACATGAAAGAATTTGTATTCAAGGGTCCTAAATTTTGATTTTGTTTTTTATAACAAACGTCTATTGTATGACCAATCTTTTTACAATAATTACAAGTTGGTTTGTTAGATTGAGGAGCTCGCCTATTTTGATTCGTGTTTTGATTTGTATTATTATAACGCGAAAATCTTTGTGTTTCAAGATATGACAATTGAAGTTCTCTTTTTATTTTATATATTGCTTCGCCTCTTGTAGTTGGATTTGAAGCTCTAATTATTGGAGATAATTTAGGTTCTAGACCAGTTAATAGCGTATCTAAACACATTTGTTCAATTAAGTTTTCTTGAGCTAATTTTTGTTCAGGAGTTAAATTTTGACTATTTATTGCTGCATGTAATTTTGCATTATGAGATTCTACTTTATGTGCAAACGTTAGTGGAGATTCGTTTGGTAATTGTTTCAGTTTTTGCAAGTCATGAATAAGACTTGTGAGATCTCTAGAGTCACCAAAATGTATTAATAATAGGTCTCTAATTTCGGGCCAAGTATTTAAATTTCTCGAATTAATAAGCTGCGAAGCTCTACCTCTTAATTTATTTTTGATATGCAACACAATTAGTGGAGTTTGATACTCTTCAGCTAGGTTAAGTGCTGAGCTACAAGAGTTTAGAAAGGTATTTAATAATATTTGATCACCCTCGTATTCAGGAATGATTGAAAATAATTCGTTTAGTTTATAAACATAAGCAATTTCTTGTTCTTGCTCAAGTTCTTGTTCCTCGTGATGTTCCATCTCAGTAAGTAAATTTAAATAAATTTCTAGTTTTGTTTTGATATTTAAGTGTCTAAATTACTTATTAATAAGAGATTATTTTTATATTCACAGAATATTTAATCGTATATATATTTTTCTTTGAATTTGCTAAGATTTATATTTTATTTTTCTTAATTCATATATCATATATTTATTTTTTAATATTTTATATATTGTTTTTCAAAAATTTACCTGATTACTAGACAAGAGCAGTTTCAAAATAATACACAAAGGTACTTACAGAAAAATTAAGTTGAGATTCATTGATGTCCGTCAGGGGCTTCACCAGGTGTTCCTTCCACGGAAAATGAATTTTTTGCTTGCTCTTCCTAGGGAGTTGTAGATTGGAGTTGTCTTCAATTGCTGGACAGGGGTTCCACCAGGTGCTCCTAATCCTCCAGCAGTGATTTGTATGTCTTCTACGATGGGGTTCGTGATACGTCTTAATGAGCAGGACCTCAAACGTTCGATGTATAGAAAAATTTTTGTTGATTTTTCTTATGAACGCGACGTATCCTACAGCGACTGCGCCAATTTTGTTACGTGGCCGAATTAAAAATTAACTTTTTAAAAAATAATTTTATTGTACGTAACAAAATAATTACAATTTTATATTTTTACAAACTTTCAGAGAGACAACTGAACAGTATCAGGTCTAAAACTACACTCGTCTTAAAATTACAATTCTGGGGGTATTTATACAGGAATATACGTTTTAGGAGTCACGTAGGCACTTCCAGAAATATACTAACAGGGGCACTTATCTAAAGAGGGCTTGCCCTCGACCTTAGAGTTTATCTATTCTAATGGATTTGTTTACATCCGTTATATTTTAAAATCTAAAAGTATTCAATTAAAATACATATGGAACATTTATGTTAAAAGCCACTTAAGGGGAAATGGGGTTACAACTTTATGAAGGGAAGTTAAGTTATTTATATACTATATATCGATATTTTAGGGTGTAACATGCCTGTTGGATTTGTATTGAAATAAATAAATAAATAAATAGAAATCTGTTTTCGCTTTCCTTCTGAGACATTTTGCATTTTCATCAAAATATTATTCGCAACAAAAAATCCAGAAAGTGATGTACATTTATTATATTCTCAATTATGTCGATATATAGCTTCAGATCAATTTGCAACTCATGTATTAATACGGAACATGATATAAATAAATGAAATCTCCCTCTAACACAGCTCTCGCTTAGCTACTTTTCTTTTGCTTACCATCCTCGAAAGGGCGAGAAATGGTGAAAAATCCGGATTTATAATTTTTCCACCTCTTCCAATATTGTCTCAAAGATTAAGAACTTTCACAACTTTTGTCTAACTTTTCGTTATAGAAGTCCGTGGTGATTGGCCTGTATTCATATTTTTCGTTGTTTCACTATATTCTAGTAAAAACTTGATTCTAACTTATGTTTTATTTATAATCCTGTGTAACTGTAAGAACAATCTTCACTTTTTTCGACAGTTGGTGCCAGCCAATGTGGCCAGACGTTTAAAAAATTACCGGTGAGTGTGACGTAAAATAAGTCCAAACCCATTAAATTTCTTTTCTTAAAGCGTATTAAAATACTCCTTTACACTTTTCCCTTTAAGTTGCAAATGGTTTTTCTTAATTACATTAAGAATTTATTACATTATACAGTCTATAGAGCCCAGTTCAATTGAAAAGAAGGGCCGAAATAATAAAAATAAAATAAAGCTCCTTTTCCTTGAAAATGATCCTGAAATCCTCTGTGGTAATTATGTCCTGAGGTCTCGAAATAAAGATGTTAAATATAGAGCAGACACAAGTAAAAAAGCTTTTTAAATTTTCGTAATTAAAAGTCCTTTAATTGAGGCGCAACAGTTGTTCAAGTTACTCATTAATACACGAAAATAATGTATTCATTACTCTACTTGTTGATGATATTACCAAAAAAATACCAGATAAAGCCTTGCTGAGAAAATTTTAATTAATGGGAAGTTATTGTCGTATTGCTTTAATTAAAATGCCTTGACTTAATGATGACTTGCCGAGAGACCATATTTAAATGACAATTTTGCATTGCAATGTTTAGTTGAAGAAAGTTGCAATTTCCTAGATGGAAAGTAATTCTCTTTTAAATTAAATATGCGCCGTAAAATGCTCTTTGAGGCCGGAATTCTAATTATAAAATGTAAATAATATAAAATATATTTGCTTAATTATATTTCTTCAGAGGCTATAATGCGTTTACGACACTGGGTTTTAATGCGTTGACTCGCGGTGTGTTTCGATCAGAAGCAGGACGAATCTTACGACAACTTCTCAATCTTTCTACCAAATTATACATGGTGTCTGGAGTAAGTATACATATAAATATGATATTATTATGAAGCATAAAAAAACGTTCTCCAACGGTTTTGCTCAAATATTTTCCAAAAATACGATATACCTAGGTCAGAGTTCAAATCTTAGGTTGCAATTTCGCAATTATGAGGGGCGAACTCCAGACGGGCTTGCAGGAGCGATTTTGAGGAGAGCGTAGACGCGTTTTTACAATACGTATATTTCGATACAAAATGTTGCGCTACGCTTTAGTGCGGCTAGTACTTGAATGGGTTGACACCTCGGGAAATAAAGCATTCTCGCCTCATCTTCAAAGGGCTTGCATATCAGAGCAAACGTAGAAGCTATACCATTCAAGACGAGAGTTGTGTAGTTGGTATATCAACTTTTGGAGGAGACGTGAAGCAGTCGGTTCCTCGTCAATTAAATAGGCAAGTGAAAAACCCTACTCTTCGATAGAGAAAAATTTGCATGCATCTACGAAAGAAAGCTTTTCCATTGTTGCTGCTCGCTCAAGACTATGGATAGCTAAGCTAAAGGAATTTTTGAAAAATTTCCGTGAAAATAAGCCCGATTTCTTTTATAATGGAGATCCATGAAAGTTTGTTGGGCACGTGACACAGCAACTGCATCGTTAGCATTGAGTTTACTTTCTCAACATGTAAATAGTAGTAATATGCAGCTTCTATCGAAGTGCCTCACCCTATCAAAACAGGCTCTGGAGGTAGTGGAGTTCAGTGTATTAAATACACTTGCTTACATTTGATGCGTGTGTAGATATCAGGATAACATTTTCTTATTGTCTCGACAATTCTGTTAAAGTCCATGTATGAAACACGGCAAATATACCGTGTTAAAAAATCTTCTACACATTTACACGTACGAAACTGCATCAGATGTAAACATCAAAACATTTTCTTTACTTCAGCCTGGGGATGTCCGTTATCCATCGATTTGCGATACGTTGAGAAGAAGCCCAACAAAACAGTCAATAACCACGTTACCTGTAGTTTACTTAATCAACCACTGAACAGTTAACGCGAATGACTACCTAGTTGATGCATGGGGCACACAATAGTCGTCTCCGCACTTTGAAGGCAGTGGTAATGGTAAGTCTTAGGGCACTCAGTGTTGCTTCCTTCTTCATGAGCAAATCTAGAGGAAGCAGGTCTAGCATTGCTTTCAGAACTGCCGCAGGACAGGAGCACATTGCACCTGTAATCCTAAGTGAAGACCAGTAAATCGTTTTTGGTATCAGACCCCATGTCTTAGTAAATGGCCTGTGGCACGTCCGAATAGCATCAGTGGATTCTGTAAATGTTCTTTCCAGATGTTAGTTCTAGGTAAGTTTTTGAACTATATGATTACTTTTAAATATATAACTTCTCTGGAAAAGTTTAGTACTGTTTCATTTAACATAGGAGCTCTCAAACTTAACTTTCCTCCAAGCTTGGGGAATATGTACAGAAAAATAGCATGCTTTAACACATAATTCTCAGGCATGAGGTGTGTTCCACAATGCATTGTTGAAGCAGGACAGGAAGGATGCCATCCTTACCTGGCCATCTAAAGGGCTTAAAGCTAGATAACGCCCATTTAATTTTTCTAAAGCCTTTAAACGGTAAGTAATAAAGTTTTCATGCAATATGAAGATTTCTCTATGAAATGTTGTGATACTGCTCTTGATAATCACCGACTTGGTAAAACACGAATGCGTAAGTTTGAGACAAACTGTATATATATTTTTATCGCATGTGTTTATTTGTAACAGTTTTGATGTGCAATTTATTTTAAAAATACCAACGAACTAGTGTACTCGACAGCCTCATCTTCCATGTAAAGTAAACAAAATTCATTAATTATGATTACAAACAACTACCATTAATTTTTTACTGCCAAAATCATGAATTTTATTGCCCATTAAAATAGTCGTATAAGAGTAAATTTAAAGTTGGAAAACGATATGCATGTTGTCTTATATTTCCTTACTATGTTATTAATATTAAACGAATATTGAAAACCTTATGGCCGATAATGTTTCGTGGAGTGTTGAGATATCTTTAATCGCTTTATTTATATTACCGTACTGGCAGAGTTCTGCTATAGCTATTTCATCGCTGCACTAGCATATACATAGGTACAAACAACACAACAACCATTGTCATCTGTCGCAGCTGAGACAGGAGCTCAAGAGAAACAGCAGCGACTGGCGGTTTTTCCGCCACTCAACCGCGGTCTAGTCTACTGCTACCGACTCGGTAATATATTAAAAAACCACAATAGATCCTAGTTAGGATTCGAACCCGGGGTTCCGCGGTATCAAGCCTAACTTGAGGCACTGAGCCGCCAAAAATTAGATATTCCGTCAGCCAATTAACGACTGCCCTGTATATATATTTTTTTACCAATAAAGGTTTGACTTGAGACAACGAAGATTTACAATTGTTGTAATTGTAGTATCGAATTAAAAATAACCCTGGAAATCATATTTAAATTTAAAATACTCAGTAAATGTCCACATCATTTTACTGAATGGTATTCTTAAACACACACTTCCGATTAAACCGGAAGTGTATTTCTGGGTATGCTTAGCTCAAAAAATTGTATTTTTTACTAAATATCCTCTAGCATAATTTTAAATTTTTATCTTGAAAAATAAGTGGTTGTGTATCTGAACTTCTAGACACCAGTTATACAAATAAAAACAATCTACAATTACAATTATTATTTTTATTGGTCCGTTAAACATTTTACTTAAAGAACATTATTTTAAATCGTATTTATTGTCATGATATTCATAAATGATGAATAATTATCTAGTAAATTAATTTGCAAACATGGCACTTTGAGCATTCTCTACAACTGTTTCTGTTTGATGTTGATTAAATAAGGAAATATGTAAATTAGTTGTAAGTTAGTCTCAATGTAGTCAACAGTGAATGTAAATTGCAAGAAAAAAGAAATTTTAAAATTATGGCGGTGGAAAAAAAGATGGTTGAGGGAATAATAAAAAAATCAATAGAGATGATATAATTAAGAAAATAAGAAGATTTTTTTGAAGGAGATTAAAAATGATAAGAGTATCAATAGATATCAGAAGGAAAATATTAAGTAAGGAAAAATATAATGAAATAAAAAGTTTGAAGGCAAGAATTAAAAAATTATAAAGAAAGAAAAGATAAAGAGGGTCAAGAGGGCATATGGCCAAATAAGGAAATAAGAAAAGGAATACAGAAGAAGTTATCTAATACAAAAGTGGAAAAGGTATAGATAATAATAATATGACGGAAAATAATATTTATGTAATGATATTTTTATTAATTTTGTAATAAGAGATAAATTAGCTAGTTTAGGGCATTAGGGAATTTAGTTAATGGTTTTTATAAAACACTTTCAATTGATTAATTAAAGATATATATTGCTATAATAGAAATTTTGTTGCTTTTGTTATAAATTGCTAGTGAATTCATTTAACCTACTTTGGCAGTGAGAATAAGAGTTCAAATTATAAATTAAGTCAATTTATTAATTATTCTCATCTACAAATATATAATCAAAATATTCTGGCGCCCACCGTGGGGCACTCACTTATCTGTTTCTTGTAAGTGATCTGCTGTAACACTGTCCTTACCAGCTCTGTGCCTTTTGGTAAAAGAATATTCTTGTATTAGTTAGTGACCATATATAAATTTGACTACTAGCGAAACGATTTTTCATGAGAAAATAAAATGCCGAATTATCGGTCTCAGTTGAAATTTGCTGATGTAATGAAGAATTTTAACTTATTCAAAGCAAAAACTAAAGCAACCATCTCACGTTCGCTTGTTGTATATCTTTGTTCGTACGGTTTTAGTATCCTGGAGATAAAATAAATTGGTACTTATACCCACGACTGCATTTGCGTAAGTTTTGCCGCTATTATGTATTCAAACGCATCGATTCTTACTACAAGTGGAATTTTAAAATCTGGATTATACAATGATAAATTTTCATGAAAATTATCTTTTACCTTGTTAAAAGCTGTTTCACGCCTATCGTCCCATTCCCATTTTATGATTTTACGTAATAATTCTATCAGTGGTACTTTTAGTTCTGATAACAGTTGAAACATTTTTTTATAATAATTTAATAATACCAAGAAACCCCTTAATGTTTTCAAATTTACAGGCTTTGGATAATTCATAATTTCAGCCACCATTTTCTTACCTATGCTTATACCTGACTGTCCAATCTCAAAACCCAAATATTTAACAATTTGTTTATAAAATTCATACCTATTTTTTATATATACACAAAATGTATGTTTATAAATGTTTACTCCATATCGCCCCATTATGACGATTTTCAAATCGAAGCGGTAACCCTTATCCTGTCAATTTTTTAAAATATCATTGAATACCCTTCATAATAGTTGGAAACAAAAAAATATTTTCGTTGGCCAATAAATTGAGATTTTGAGGAATTGTATTCTTTGGAAAATGTACTAATTATCCGCCATCACATTTTTCGTTAATTATTTTTTAATGTTGTCCACTCTGTATACTTTTCACTAAAAGTAAATGAAGTTTCTTCCTTGAGAATTCTCGTGAAAAAGAGCTGTTGTACTTTTCACGAAAAATGTACAGGGCGGTCACCATTAATAATTAGCTATACGTTTAAAGAAATAAACATTGTGATCTCCCTCAAAAATATCTATTTAAGAAGGGTGGTCATCTAGCAGAAATAATTAATACATTCAAATCGGTTAATAAAGGAAGGAAGCTTTGTGTAAACTATTTCACAGATTCCTCCCTTTGCATTGCCACTTTTAGGCTATTTTTACTGTACTAAACAGAGAAAACCTATGTGGTAGTTAAGCTAAATTAAAACACTTACTTACCGACGAAAATTCCATAACTTTCAGCACCCACAAGGTAAGGGCTAAATTAACTACAACCATAATGAGTAGCACTAAAATAAGAATGTATAGGCATTTTTTCCTCCATCCATATATTCCAATTCTAAAGTTATATTTGGGGTCTAAAGTATCGGGATCAGCTCGGCTTTGGCCCCCGGAGTCCGGGGGATCACATGCGACGCCTTCACTTTTCTTCATCCTGCAACACCAGTCAAACTGTCACGATATAATGATACAATCTAACTTCAACTGTAAACAAGAACAAGGAGAGATAGTGGCACCATGTGCGATATTAAAATGGAGGTGTGAAGTCGTTTTCTCCTGGAATAGGAAACTGAACATTTCTACTCTGATAAATAGGGACGGTATCGCGCATAAATGTTTTTTATTTCGGTGTTTTCTGAATTAATCCTGCAATTTAGAGAACCTTGTTAATGTTGACGTGGGGTGTTAGGGTTCGCGTATGAGAATGTATAAATAAATGTCGAATTCAAGGTACAATTATCAGTTATAGGCCTGTCAAGAAAGATAAAAATAATGCTTGAATAGGAAAAAAATAGATTTTAACATTTTATTTGATAGATGATGGATATTTTATTGGTGTCAATATACACAACAATGTGTACACATGCCAACAGGTTTGCTATGTTGTGCTATAATAATGGGAGAGTGAAAATAATAAAATGTGTAAAACAATTACAGTTCAAGTTCATAATTAAAAACAAAAATGTATAATGGACGAAAATTGTAAGAAATAATAATGGGGTAGACATATAAAATGTATTAAATGTATAAAAATAAGATAACAATAAAATGTAAAATGTCAAGACAGTAAACTGATATGTGAAAAAACTTAAATAAACAATATATGAGAAATAAATATTAAAGGGGGTCACATAATTTATGTATGGACGAAGCATACGAGTTGTAGTTGAATTTGGAGAATAATACATGAGTGCACACAAAGTACATTATCTAAAAGTGATGTTATAAATTCATAAATTTTCGTAAACTATATATAGCTTTGTCAGGCAAATATTGCTTAATCCTTACTTTGAACTCCCACACTTTTGGTGGTTATATTGAAGAATTAAACCAGCAGCATTATTTTTAATTTCATAAAATGTTCTTTCCAACCATCTACTATATTCTAAATTATGGACTCGAAATTATGCGTATCGCTATCGACAGCGGATGTTGTAGCATGCCTCCAACTAGGTTGGCATTTGATATAGTGGAGTAGATCAAGCTATGGTTATGATTACTGTACTTTTGTTAAAGATATACATAAACATATTGGAACTGTAAATAACACATATAGTCAGAATAATTTATGAAATAATATAATGATTTACCATTGCGTATAAAAAATTCACAGATCTTGCATCTTTCGCAAGTATCTTAAGCGTATTGAAAATGCCAGATGCAACTATACTGCTCTAGGTCGAAGTCCTATAGGATCGTCCTATTGATATGCCTGCTAAATTGCACCAAATTATTTTCTGTATTTCATTTTATATAAATACTATTTTTATTAATCATACTACGAAAAACTGTTTAATTATATATTAAATATCTTCGATAATATATCTCTATAATATAGGTACAAACGTTGAGAGAAAGAATTAAAAAGAAAACGGTCTCAGAACTTAGAAGGCAACAATCTTTAAAAAATGCTGCAAATATTCTCATATTTAAGAAAGGCGATCAATTTGATGTCGAGAACTACCGCCCTATATCACTACTGAGTATATTTTCGAAAATTTTTGAAAAAATAGTATGTAATAGAATATTTGATTTTTTAAACCAAAATAGTATTTTAACACACTCGCAGCATGGATTTAGACCGGGACTCTCGGCAGAATCGGGAACGGTAGAGCTTATTCAACACATAAATGATAAACTGGACGTCAATCAACATGTTGCCGTATTATTTGATTTAACGCGAGCGTTTGACACTATTGATACAACTTTTGTATGTGATAAATTATCTAAGATGGGCTTCCGAGGACCTATAAATGAGTGGGTAAATTCGTTTTTATCTGAAAGAAAAATAATCGTCAAAATAAATGATATTAAATCAGACATATTTGATATGAATATTGGAACTCCCCAGGGGAGCGTATTAGGACCGTTAATCTTTTCATTATTTATTAACGATTTGCCCAATTACATAACTCAGGGAAAGGTATTCATGTACGCTGATGATACGACCATTGTAGTATCTGACACAAATCCTGAGCTTGTTAAAAGAAAGATTCTCATAGTATTAGAAGAATTCAGTCACTGGTGTAAGAGAAATCGTCTAATAATAAATTATGCGAAAACAGTTTGCATTGAATTTAAATATCGACGAAACTTCACAGAAACCAACTACACATTTTCATTCAACAATCAAATTATAAACACTGAAAATTCTGCTTCTTTCCTAGGAATAACTCTCGACAGACATTTAGAGTGGGGTAAACAAATTGAAAATGTATGTACTAAACTTAAAAAGAGTTTTTATGTCATAAATTCATTAAAAAATAATTCAAATACTAATACACTTTTAAATGTATATTACTCATTTGTTTACTCCCCAATATCCTACAATATTATAGTATGGGGTCAATCCAGTCAAATAGACAGAGTATTTATTATTCAAAAACGGATACTTAGGCTAATTTTTAATCTTGAATACAATCAGTCGTGCCGTGAAATATTTAGAAAATATAATATTTTGACGGTGACATCTATACATCTGATGAAACTCTTGACGTATATTTATATGAATAGGAACAAACTTATTCAAAATGGAGACTACCACGCATATCCTACAAGGGGAAGAAATTTAATTTCTTTAAAAAAACATAACCATGAGTCCTACAAAAAGTCACCCATTAACTCGGGTTGTAGTTGGTAAGTTGGCTACCCATTGTTTTGTCATCTGGCAACTACGCCGTTCTGTAACCCTAAACATACTAATGATGTACTACTTTGCTCATATCCAGTCTTGTCTGAATTATTGCAATATATGCTGGGGTAACTGCTCACGGTCCAGCGAAGTATTTACACTCCAAAAAAAAATAGTTCGCACAATGTTCTTTAAACCACCTAGATACTCATGTAAAAGTATTTTTATTGAATTAGGAATTTTAACTGTTCCATGCCTTTATATTTTAAACTGCGTTTTATACATAAGGGAACATTCTGACCAATTCAATGGGCGAATCTCTCTTAATAGTATTAATTTAAGACCAAACTATAATTTAAATATACCAGGTCATACCTTATCCAGTGTAGCAAAAGGTCCCAAACTAATGGCAATCAAACTATTTAACAAATTACCAATCCATATTAAAATAATTAATGTTATTCCATTGTTTAAAAAAGAAGTTAAATCCCTTCAGTGCTAACCTAAATATTCAATGACCGGGATATATCCTAATTTATTATTTATTAATCGTGTTTTTCTTTTCCATATGTGAATATATTTATATGACTTTCAACTTATGTATTGTTTGTGTGTACGGAAATGTGTCTTGTTCTTTACTTTTAAATGTGTGTTTTTGATTACTTTTCTAAATACAATATGTAAGCCTACCTATGTATATATATGTAGATATTTATATATTAGCTATTGTGACTATATTCCGATACTTGTAAAAGTCTATGGAAATAAAGATATTATTATTATTATTATTATTATTATTATTGTCGAATCTATAATTCTTTGCCTGATCAAATTAAAAATACAGTATCAGTAGCTAGCTTTAAGAACCGCCTAAAAAAACTTTTAACAATTAACTCGTTTTATTCCTTGAAGGAATTTATAACTTTTTTACAAACCAGAGTCGTCTGAAGGTGTTATAGTTTGTTTTTTTTCTCTCTGTATAATTGTTTGTAAATTGTTACTTTTCTTTTTTATGTGTTTTTTTTATGTGTTTAATCTTGTGTAGGTCGTATAACTTCGAATGTTTTACAGATAGACATAGTTATTACTTATTTAATTTCTCTTTTTTAAGGATTATACAATGTGCGTATAATGCACGTAATATATACAAATCTTTATTTATATCTATATACTCTTTATTTTTATATAGTTTATTAGTAATAATCAACTACTATTATATTATAGGCTGTTAACATATAGCATTTAACTTTGACATGTCTCATCTATTATAAAATAGCCAAAGAGATCAATAAAGATATTATTATTATATTATTATATTATTATTATTATTATTATTATTATTATTATTATTATTATTATTGTATTATTATTATTATTATTATATTATTAAACAATTATCGGACGAAAATCGGCTGTATGCGTGCTCAATAGCACAAGGACGAGTAGGTATAGCAGGGGCGTTCGTTAATTATGAACCTTCCTCGCATGTCCGTGGTCGGGTCGGCGAGATTCGACAACGGTCGACAAAAAAATTCCCACAAACCAAACGATAAATCCTATTAAAAATTTGAAAAAACCAATGAATGTAAATATTTAATTAAATAATAAATAGGTAATTTAGGTAATTTAACAACTTATGATTTTTAAACTAGCTTATAGGTAAACAAGTAGTAGTATTTTGCTATTAACAAAGATTATTTATTTATTATATAAATAAATAAATAATAAAACCATGTTCACAAAATATGTTTGCAAAACATGGTGTGATTATTATTATGTTATTATTATTCCAAATGTAATATCACATTACTTAGATTTTTATGGCCATTATCACTATTTTATAAAAAATCATTTTTTTTGCATTTCTCTCAAAAATTTCCCTCTTCAAAGTCACACTGTTTTTACGATTGCATTCGAAAAAAAATCTGCTATTAGAAATCGATGAAAATAATTAGGGGTGCCTTTTGAAATTATAAACTTGGGGTGGCTGGGGGTGAGGGGGCGAGTTTTGGATCACATCTTTTATCGTTAAAATGTGTCCTCCTTGACATTCAAGAAAATGCTGTTTACTGCAAAAAAATCTTTAACGGTTTTCGAGTTATTAAGGATGGCTCGTTTACAAAAAATCACCCGGTATAATCTAATAAGAGTAGAGAAACACATAAATCGTAATCATAATTGAATTTTTTTAAATAATTACCAAATATGGAAAACTGATCTCTTAAGAATCGTTAGGTAATTAGAATATCTAATTTCAAGTGGATTTTTAACTACGCTATTACAACAGTGACCAATTATTTAACGAGGATCACCTGTAAATGCCCTAATTCTGTAATGTCGCCTCTAAATGAATAGACAGACTGGGTTTATGTGTAGGAAAGTGTTTTGGACTTTGAAATATCACCGGCGCTGGATGCTAAATTTCCCATTTCCCAGTGGATTCGCTGTATCAGAGACCGACGAAGACAACACCATAATTTATAACGTTACGTGTTGCGAGACGAGGACAGATAGATGGAGGAATACATACGCCGTCTTTCTGAAACACAATGGTCATGTCATATTTCTGAGAAGAACAAGTCATTTTGCATCTTATTACTTTTTTAATAATGCATATGGCGTTGGTATTTTTATTTCATTTTTTTTGAATGAAGATAGCTATTTCTCGACGTTGTTATAAATAGTTTGCCATTTTATATAAAAGCCAACTATTATTTTTTATTCTTGTATGAGGCTTTATCCAAATTGGCTGCTTTCCTTCTATATCGGACCTGGCAGTTGCGTTTTAAACAAAGTGATATACGTTCCTTTACAGTCAATTATTTAGTAGTATGTGGAATAATATGAGTATGTAGATAGAAAAGATACATTTCTGAAAGAGGGGCCAATGCTATGAAAACTTGGCAAAAATTATTTTTAGTGATTATCTATAAATGTTTTTGTACATAATGCATAGAGGGGTTTAAAATTAACAACAAATCGACTTTTAATGCATTTTATTATATACAGGGTGACACGTTGTGCATATTTCAATTACAATTTTTTTACTTCATAAAGTTTATACGTGAAAATTAAAAAAATAATTGTTGAATAAAAACCACGTTCCATAACTAATTTTATAATAACAGCATATGTGACTCAAAAATTGCCGAAATTTAATAATACAGTCCAAGCTGTCTACTTTTACTTGTATCCAATTTCTTAAAAGGTGTCGTATACCGAGTTGCACGTTTGGGAGACGTAGTCGTATTTTCTTGAATTAATTTTGAGGCATCCATTTGACCTGAAGCTCGTAACCTCATTTAAGTTGCATATGATAGTTCTGCATTCTAATTACATCTGGCCAGAGATAAACCGTGAATTCTAGGAATCCCTTTCAGATTACACCCAAAAGTTTCTATGAAATATCAAAATTAAAGCATATGTCCAATTATTGTAACGCTCTCGTTTTGAAACACACTATAATTAAATTTGTTAATCTCAATTATGTGTGCGATAAAGCGCGCGACTATTCTATTCATTATTTAAATTTAAATTATAAGATACTGGTCTGAGCATTATACGCGTTTAAATTTTATCGGTTAATCATGACAAATGCTTGACCAATAGCGTGGTAGCTTGTACGACCAAGTTTAGCCAACAGTAAACGGAGATATTCATACGCCAACTCGAGAAGGCGCTAAAAAAGATGGCGTAGATGCGGTTGGCCGGTAGGTCGTAAGAATTAAAAAGCCGCCATATATTTGTAAATATCTGTATACAGTGAATATTAACTGCGAATCATGTTTATATGTTCTGTGTTATAGTGTAACATTGCCCATAGTTACAGCAAGGCAATGTTTTCATCGAATCAACTGTAAGTACAACATATTTTTATATTATGTATGTCTCTCGTGATGCTAATATTGCTGTTTAAGGCGATTGAGACAATGCAGAATTATTTATGGCTTCAATACCTCAGTCCACGTTTGGCCAGTAATATTCTTGATTGTATCCAGTGTTACCGCCCGATAAAGCCTTCTCATACCCCATGAGAAGTTAATAGTGCGTGAATAACATCGTGTTGATGGCATAGCTATACCGTCCTGTTATTTTGACATCTCCCGTGTGTTTTAGGCATAAAAACATAGTGTTCGACTGCCGAACCAGTTTATGTCGAAATTATTAATTGTCGGTCAATTTTTGTCATTAATTTTACGTACAGTTAGTAATATTTTCCTTTTGTGTGTCTATATGTAATCTAGCTGAGCTTAATTATGTTATCGTAAAAATTATTTGTTTACAACGCCCTGGCCAGACCGCGTTTAGTTTCATTATTTACTGTATACGGCTTCTTATTATGTGTACAATTTTTACTTTGGCTTTTGTTATATGTCAGATGGAATTTTAATAGTTTGTTTACATGATTATTCTGACGAGTTTTTGTAAAGTTTACTCACACACTGATGTCAATTGCTCTGCCTTTGCTTGTGTATTTTTTAAATAAATCATTAAAGTAAGTTAAATTCAATGACTCGTTTCATTTTTCCTTAAGAAAGTTTAACGTTTCATTATTAAGGAAAACATATCTCAATGTTAAAAAAAAGAATAGAAAAATTCATATCAAAATTATTTATTAATATGTACGTTCCGCGATGTCGATGTGAATTTATATAACAACTGTTTGTTTTTTGATTTTTTTTTACAAAAGGCAAAATATGGCATCATAATTTTTATACTTACTAAAAGTACATGACTTTAGCTTATTAATTAAAAAAAAAGTGCTCTGACGTACACCAAAATCAACTAAAACCTTATGGATAATCAACGATTCAATTACCACACGGCATGTCCAAATAACCGTTATTGGTGGATTTTTTTATACACTGTTTGTATGAAAATTTTTGCCGAGTTATTCTGTGTCCATTTTCCCAAATTTTAACAAAAGAGGCAGATAGCAAAAAAAAAAAAAATTAAGGAATCCGCGATAATAATTGTTCCGTGGATGTCTGTACAACTTAGTTGCCAATATTGAAAGAAGAACTACACAAACTTAACATTGTATAAAAACTAAAAAAACTGTTAACTATATCAACAGTTCTATGTAAATAGTAAGTATCTATGGATATTGAATATAACAAATATTCTTAGAGCTGTGTATTTCTCATACACAGCAAAAAAGATTTTCCAAAAAAAGCCTTGATAAAGGAAAACAGAATAGATTTCCGAAACGTCGGCGAAATATTTAATTTCAAGTTTTTATACTTATTTGTGTTGTTTATTTAAAAAAAGCAACCTTTAACTGATCCCTTGACGTAAAAGTCACCGGCGTAGAGGTTATTTACCAGTAATATACTGGTTAATTGTGATATTTTGTAGATTCCCCGAGCACCGCTTAAAAAGACAACATACATGTGGCAGGAAGTCCCAAAGAATTGAAGAATGAAAAAAATTAAGATAATGCCACAAATAACATTTAGACAATTATTTTGTATAATGTCACATAGGAAATTTTATTAACTAGTCAAATCCAGGAAAGTAGCAAAGCTTGTATAAATAAAACATATTCGACCCTAGTCCACTTCATATCTATAAACAATAAAAAGAAGTTAATGTCAAGCCTTCGTGGCATATGGTGGAGGCGCCGGGTACAACCCAACGTGACAATAAGTTGGACCTGAGTAGGATTGATTAAACCTACTTATGAAGAGTAAACCGTAATAAATTTTAGTATTTAAAATGGTAATATTATACAGGTGCCTGTAGAAGATCGGGGCATCTATAAAAAATGCCTAAAACTTCTTTTTCGTAACATCTCTTTATTTCTAATTCTGTCCTATGCATTAATTAAATTGATATTTTTTCTATTTACTGGGATACAATAGAAAATGACGTCGGGTGTTAGCGAACTATTTTTGTGTCCAAATCTGTAGCAAGTGGACTATTCTTATAAATTATATTGTCCAAATGTCTGGGTACGAGCGAATTATCACGTGACTAATAAATGGACTTTTCGAACTGCTTAACGTATTTAATTTATTTGAGACCCAATATTATTGCAGTTTACAGTAATTAGGAAGACAAATAATCGATGATTAACAAGCGATTAACGGGAATATTTAAGGGTCAAAAGGATGTAATAAATTATATTTTCAGACTGTATTATAGGGTAGCCTACTAAGGATTAGTTTCGGAAAAGGAAGGGCGAAGGGTCATTAAATTAACAAACATCTAATTTGACATCGGAAATATGTATTCAGATCCTTGGACTGATTGGGTATAATTCTATACTTACAACAAAAATTTAACATTTGATAAACGATTAAATCCTTTCCAGATGTTTAAAAAATTTCGAGAGTGTTGCCGTTATTAAAAAGACGTAATTCTTTAGATATATGTGATATATGTCAGTAGCGTGCGATTTTAAGGGGGTTTCAAGAGCGGATTTAAAAAAAAAGTGTTTTATAGAATTTGTTATTCAAATTTCGATCTCATCAACGTAAAGAGCGCCATTTAAAACCCCTAGACGTCAATTTTAAGTGAGATCACTTACCTGGTTACTGAGATGTAAGCTTCCAAAAATTAATTTTTGAACGTTTTCATTTTACGTTTTTTCGTAAGTGATCAAGTTGTTTGAGGTAAATTTTGCCAAAACTGTGCATTTTCTTTTTTGTTCATTACACAACCAATTTTTGAAAGTATGCTTTACACTACTCTGTAAAATGACCAAGACTTTTCAATAAATTCCTAAAGAAGTATCTAAATTTATTTAAATTGTTGTGGTTTCTACCAAACCTCCATTTAATGCATCACACTTATCATATCGTTTCTGCATATTATTAACTGCATTACTTAACTGTTGAGGCATAATTTCTGCACATGCTTGTCGTATTCTCGCACAAAGATTTTCTCGATTTGTTGGACGTGCTTTGTAGACCTTTTGAGCCAAAAGACCCCATAGGAAAAAGTCAAGAATTGTGAGATCGGGTGACCTGGGGGCCAATGAATTAACCTACTACCTCGGCCTATCCAATGGTTCGGAACATTTTCGTTTAGCCATTGCTTAATAATTCTTGCGCTGTGGACTGAACAACCATCTAATTGAAAACGTAAATTTCATATTTCTATAAGTGGAAGTTCATCTATTGTATCCAATAATTCATTTCGTAAAAAACGTAAAAAATTTTGCTCATTAAGATTTCCATAAAAAAATGAAGGGTCCTATTGGCCTGGTATTCATTATTCCGCACCAAACATTAACCTTTTCTGAATATTGCCTTCTACAGTTAATTATCCAGTTTGGGTTTTCATTTGCCCAATACCGAACATTTTGGGACGATGCTACTCCATTTGTTGTGAATGTAGCTTCATCGCTGAATAAAATATATTTTGTAAAATCTGTATTATTCAGATACTCTCCTTGAACCCACAGACAAAATTCCATGCGTTTATCTTCATCGCCCTCTTCTAAACTATGCAGGAGTTTCTGTTTAAATGCGTTCATTTAATTTTTCTTGAGACATCTTCGAATAGTTTCCCTTGGCACGTTCAAATTTAAACTAGCCGCTCTTAAACTAGTGTGCGGATTATTTCTAAAGTGATGTAACACAGTTCGGTCATGTCGTCCGTTTCTTGTTTCACATTATCTTTTAAAATATGTTTACTTACAGCTCCAGTTTCATTAAATACATTTTTAACTCTAAGAACAGAGCTATTATTAATAGAGTGACGATCTTGATGCATATCGTTAAATATTCTGCATACTTCTCTTACACTCCGGTCGTTGTCTCCACAAAGATGAATAATTTCAATTTTCTCTCGTGCAGACAATTTTCTAGCCATTTTATAATTTTTTGAAAGTAAAATTGTAATTTTGATTTAGAATAATTAAGTATTCAGTAATAATTATTTAGCTCAGTTTATAATATTTCATTTGCATAAATTGGAGTAACAAGCTGTCAAATTAACAGCCAGCTTTTTTATTTCACTTAAATTACATGAATTTTTATAAGGAAAATAACGAAACTTAAGAAGTGTGCACCAATAATAAAATAGGCGATGGGTAATAATTAATTGCAAAAGGCAATATTCTTAAGTCAACTTTTGCTGCGGAATCATGAATGATAAAATCATTTTTTATTTATTTTTTTTTTTATTTATTTATTACTGCAACAAAATGTCTTAAACTAATTACATAAAGAACAAAAAAGTGACACCTGAGGAGACCTCGTATTGTGTCGAGCAGTATTTACATTCTATATCTACATATGTGTTCTATATCTACATATATAATTAATCATCTTTAAACAATGTGTAAAATAGTATATAAATTTGATTGAAGTATAATAAGTTGATAATTAATAAAGTGGGCATAGAAATAGTATAAATATTTTGCGGCTGTGTAGAAAAGAGTGCAATAATTTATAAATTATAAACGGGGGTAATAATTATGAGGTGGAAAGAAAGAAAAGAGATGGATATATAAAAAGAATTGTAAGTTTTAACGGTAGATTGCCACCTATATAATACATTAACCTTTATAATTTTAAATTTGTAGTAATGTTAACTATATTAAAGAAATGGTATGTGACGTTTTTGTATAAGTTATGCCAGGATGGACAGGAGTGTAGTGTAATTGTCAATCAGATATTTTTTTGTTTCTATTCTAAAACGTTTTTTCCTCATTTTTTTAATGTGTGGTGGAAGTTTATTAAGTAGTTTGGTTCCATTGTATTTAATGCATTTTTGAGTGACAGTTTTGGTATGGAACGGTACTGTGTATGTGCTGTATGTCCTAGCCCTTGTTTCATATTGGTGTTCAATAACAGATCCAATGGTGTCCTTCTTATTATGTACGTAGGATATGGCAGCATGCATGTATATACCCTTCACATCAAGCAATTGTTTTTCGATGAATATGTCTCTGCAGCTGTCTCTGGTTTTTTTGTTAAAAATTATTCTTAATATATAGTTTTGTGTTATTTGCAGAGGTTGTAAAGTTGCTTTATAAGCGGAGCCCCATACTGTGACACCATATCTAATTATAGATTCAACTAAACTGTTGTACACAACTAGTACAGTTTTATTGTTTAGTATGCCCTTTAGGCTATAAAATTTATAGATTAGTTTCCGTAATCTTCCATTTAAATAAGCGACGTGACTTACCCATTTCATGTGCGGGTCTAGGATCAGCCCTAAGTATTTTATGGTGTCGGCACTATGTACACAATTGTTAATCGATTTATTAACGAGTATAGGTTCTTGCACTTGGGGCATTCCAACTTTTGTTGGGGAAAATGACATATATTTAGTTTTCGTAATATTTAGTTTAAGGCGAATGGTATCTAGCCAAGTTTTTACTTTGCTAATTGCATCGGTAGCTTTTTGTTTTGTGGATTTCCATGTCTCCTCTGCACAAATTAGCACCGTGTCGTCTGCATATGATATAATATTGCATCCGTAGTTTCTTTGTAAGAGGTCGTTTATATATATAAGGAATAAGCTAGGACCTAGGATAGTTCCTTGTGGAACGCCAGTTCTTATTTTTTTTGCTTCGCTGTACGAATTACCTATTTTAACTTGTTGTGGTCTATTGGCTAGGTATTCTTTGAACAAATCATGTACTCTCCCTCTGATGCCTATTTTGTTTAGCTTGTTAAGTAGTTGAGTATGGGATACTGTGTCAAAAGCCTTTTGTAAGTCCAAAAAGATGGCTAAGACCTTCTTGTTCGATTCGAAATTAGTTAGTATTGTATCTGTTAATAATTGAAGAGGTTCTTCAGTGCCAATGTGCTTCTGAAATCCGTATTGATGCTTTGATATTATTTTATTTTTATCTATAAATGATCGGAGTCTATTATTTAGACATTTTTCAAAAATTTTTGCAATATTATTTATTAACGATATTGGACGATAGTTTGTCATATCATTTTTATTGCCATTTTTATATATTGGTACAACAATAATTTCTTTAAAAATTTCAGGGACGGTGGAATTTTTAAACATAAGATTAATAATGTAGGCAATAGGTTTACTGATATGTTTCGATATGAGTTTTAAGATTTTTGTGGTTATACCATCTTTTCCCGGTGAGGCGTTATTTTTCAGGCTAGATATTACCTCTTCTATTTCTCGGTCATTCACGTCCTCTAGGAACATTGAATTAAAATTTTCGTTTAAGCTTTCGTTTCCTATCATGTATTGTATTTGATCGGGAATATCTCTTGTGATTTGTTCGCCAATTTCAATGAAAAAGTTGTTAAAAGCGTTAGCTATCTCTTTTTTATCGGTTATTTGTTTATCGTTCTCAATAATTTTGTCGATGTTATCACTGCATTTTTTGTTAAGATTTGTAACTTCACTGATGCAATCCCAAATTTTTTTGTAGTTATTTCCGGAGGATTGAATTTTTTCTTTGTAGTAGTTATTTTTCGTAGCTCTGATTAGCATTGTTACGGTATTTCTATAGTTCTTATAGTACTCTTTTAGTTGTCTATTTTCTTTGTCTTTCATGAGTTTCCGTTTTATTTTGTCACGTTTTAATATGGAGTTTAGTATCCCTTGTGACATCCATGGTTTAAGTTTATTGTTTCTGTTTGTTAATTTAACTATTTTTGTTGCGTCCTCTATTTTTAAATTTATATTATTATAGAATATGTTAGCTGCTTTATCGGTTTTACTTTCTCTGTACAATTCATCCCAATTTATTTGGGCGACCCCGTCCAAAAATTTTTTCTCGTCTAGTTTTTTAATTTCCATTATCTTTTTTGTTTTTAGTTTTTTATTATTTCCAAGTTCTACATTAAAGATTATTGGGTAGTGGTCAGTTATATTATTATGTAAAACCGCAGCTACACTATTTACCTGTGTGTTTGTATTTATTTTAGTAAAGATATGATCTATTATCGAAGCACTGATATCGTTTTCCCTAGTAGGTACGTTAATTTGTGACCGATAACCATTCTGCTCCAACACATTTACATACCTTAGGGCAGGAAGGTCCGATAGGTCCTTAATATTTATATTTATGTCTCCAACCAGGATTATAATATCATTATTGTTCACAGATTTTACATAATTCTCAATATCGTCAACAAACACGTTTACATTTGTGGGAGGAGGTCTATAAATACCAGTAACCACGGCTTTTATATTACTATAGGTAAATTTACATTCTAGGATTGTTATCTCGGTAAGTTTAACAACCCTAACATCTGCACACAGGTCATTTCTTACAAAAATAAATACACCATCATTTTTATAGAAATTTGCTTCATTATAATAGGGTTTATAGCCTTCTATAAAGAAATCATTTGCATCTGTTGTGGACCAAGTTTCTGATAAAACAATGACGGCTACACTTCTGTCGTCATTATTCATTTCAGTTATACTAACACAAAGTTCATCAAAGTTTGCCTTAATGCTCCTTATATTATAATGTACTATAGAAAAATTATTCACCCCGTCTCTAAAAAGTTTTTTAAGTTCGTTAAAATCATTGCATTTTTTAGTTTCAATATTGTTATAGTTTTCTAATATGTTCATTGCTATTTCTACACCCGCCATGTCTATATAATTTATTATTTTATTTAAGTATACCTACTACTTATGATATTAAATATTTATTAAATTCTTATTATATTTAAGTACTATATCTAAATTTATATTTAAGCACTACCTATATCTAAAGTCTATTATTTCGCAAAAGAGTCTAAATACCTAAAATTGCTGTCGCTCTGCTGTAGGTCCTGCGTTATTGTAATTGGTCCAGATCTTTGCCATTTTTTATTAAAATTTTCTTCTGGCCAAGTCGCGCTCGAATTTCCCCTCCCAATATCCACACATTTTCCTTGCCAAACTTTTGTTTAGCTTTTAGGAAGAGCGCATATTTTTCAGGAGTGACATCTCCTGTTATGGAGATACCAGTTCCTTTAAGTCTACCTCGATTTTGTACCACTATTTTTTTGATATTTTCCCTTGTAAAGCTGACTAAGATAGATCGTTTTCCATTCATTATTTTCCCTGCTCTGAAGTATGTTTCGATCTCTTCGTTTCTGATGTCCAACTTCATTTTATCTTTCACAACTTCTAGGATTTTCTCAGCTACTTTTTCGTCTTTACTTTCGGGTACTCCGTGAATTCTTATAGACTTTCTCTTTCTGTGCTGTTCGAGGATTTCCATTTTGTCTTTTAGCATTCTGTTTTCTTCTTTGAGGGTTAGCACTTCCACAGTTAGTTCGTGAACTTTTTCTTGCGTTTTTTTTATTTCTAGTTTCTCCTGTATATTTTCCACTAGAGTGTTTAAAAAGTCCTTGTCACTTATTAACTGCACAATGGTTTCTTTAATTATAATTTGTAAGTCACTAATTTGATCGCGGGTGAACATGCTTTCGGCCGATATTTTAAGGACGAACCAGAGAGGTTTATGACCACTGTTTATTGTAGCTTGTTTAAAATTTACCTGGTCAGAGCGGAGCACAGTACGTCTTACTCGGACGACGGCATGAATGAATCATAAGACCCTTGTTTTTTGGCAGAAATCTCAATACGCATTTTTTTTTTACATTTTGCACAAAATGAATTATCGGGCGCATTTACGAATTTATTGAAAAGTCTTGATTACTTTACCAATTAGTGTACGGCGGAAAATGTATAATCAGTTTTGGCAAAATTTACCTCAAACAACTTGATCACTTACGAAAAAACGTAAAATGAAAACGTTCATAAATTAATTTTTGGAAGCTTACATCTCAGTAACCAGGTAAGTGACTTCACTTAAAATTGATGTCTAGGGGTTTTAAATGGCGCTCTTTACGTTTATGAAATTGAAATTTGAATAACAAATTCTATAAAACACTTTTTTTTGAAAAATCGGCTTTTGTAACCCCCGTAAAATCGCACGCTACTGACATATATCACATATTACCAACTTCAAAGAATCACCTTACCACCAAAATTTGAAGTTAATCAAGCATCAATTAACGGGTATACAGGGGCGTTGCGATCTTAAGTGGGTCACATTGTATACTTTTTTTTTCTTATTTTGTTATAAAATGAATTCAGTCTAGTACAATGCAGTATTTTGAACAAAAAATGAAGAACAGATTTTTTTATTTGGGAATCCGTTTTACAAATAAAAATTAGTTTTGGTTGAAAAAATTGTATTTTTGACAGCCGCTATCTCAAACACCTTTGAATCCACTACGATGCAATCTTGTACAAAGGGGTTTCTAAAGGCGCTGATTAAGAATACCTTCCTAGACCAGGTGCATTATGTGTTTCTGGGATCGTTGAAACTGAATCCGAAGCCCGTTTTGGCACATCACCTCTGGTTTTTCTTATAACCTCAAAAACGCCCCTAAAAATGTATTCATTAATATACCGGATTTCGACACCTTTCCGTATATAGCACCGTAGCTTCTTCTAGACTAAACTAATTTCATGTTTTTTGTATCATATCGATTGAAAATTGAATTTCCAATCCAGAGACGAGTCGAATGAATTTTATACGCCCTTTCTCACGTAAGATATGAGCTGTCTAAGTGAGAGGTGCGGGAATTTCGCTTCTCGAGCGTCACAGCCCCGATTCGACTACCGTCTCGCCCATACTAAGGCTCTGACAGGCTCTAGAATACATCATATTGTAGAAAGTTGATCGAAAAATGGAATGGTGCAAGCAGCTTGTCGGGTTAATATTGTTGAGTTTTACCGTTTTCTTTTCTAGTTTTGAAGAGCATGAGAAAAACCAGAGGTGATGGGACAAAACGGGTTTCGGATTCAGTTTCAGCGATCCCAACCTGGTCTGGTCAAACGTGCATTTCGATTTTATTTTGTGGTCTTCTCGGTGGTCCTGTGTCAATAGTATATATCGAAAATTGCCACATTCTAACATCGTGTCAATACGACTATAGGGTTGGTAAATCAGTAAATACTGCTAGCATAGCGTCGTTACTTGAAACGATCTACAGTAATTTAGATTAAGTTGCAAAGTACTTCTGGTACTCAGTATAATTATGAATGCAATTTGCTCGAGTACTGCCCAGCTCTGCTTACAAATAACCATGTTTGTGCACCTAATTCGTTAAATGAAGAAAATTGCAAGTTATCATTTCTACCATATTGAGAATATCCTCTCACATTTTTCAGCCAGCTCAAAGAATTTTGGAAACAAAAATCTAAATGGTTCGGTCACTGCAAGCATTTTTATTATAGGAAACACAACGTCATCAGTTCATGTTTATAAATACTTATGCTTCGGGAAAAAAATGTACACTTTTTTGATAAAATGTCATTTCGGTATAACTATATCATAAGAAGTAGAGACTTCCTAATACTATCGCATACTTCTAAATAATTTGATAAATCATGTTTATACTGGTATATTAAATGAAATAACAGTTGTTCGAAAATCGAAAAATTTTTACAAATAAATTCAAGTGAAAACTATGTTAATAAATGGATTATATAGTGTTAACGTCTTCCATAACTACTAGTGTATTTTTTATTTGTACCTTTTCGCGTTCTGCAAAATGAAGATAATGCCACAACTAATATTTTTATTTATTTAAATATAAATTTCATTCATGTCCAGATCATGACGGTTATTATTGTCCTTGTAATTTTCCCACCATATTACTTTAACTCCAAATAAAAATTTCCGATCCCTTGTATACCATCTATGACAAACTGAAAGTCGCTAATGGCAAAGTGTAAGTTGTGGGTCGAGTTTAAGATAATTTAATTTGGTGGCTTGCCACAGGTTGGCAACGCTGGGTCGTCAAATCCCCAAAGCTAATATTTAACTTCTGGCCAATTGTGAAATATATTTCTCACTGTTTTTCTCTAGCGATCTGCTTGACCGATAGAGCACCACGCTTGCTCCGCCTGCTCTCCCATGGGAAATTCGTCGATCACAAAAATATCAGGGTTGTAGGTCTACGGCGTCAGGCTAAAGAAAAATAATAAACTATTTTTTACTTAGCGGTAACTGCTATAGGCTGGTTAATTTGAAATATTTTCTTAATTAATGATTAATAAAGACAGTAGAAAATGTTTGAGAGTAACGAAAAAAATGTTAAATAGGAAGCTGATTAATGTAATTTTTAAATTTCGTACCATGGAGATCTCTCATTTACATTAAATCGCAAAATAATGCAATAACATAGCAAAATATAATGAAACTAATTCTTAATGAGTTGAATATATTTGATAAGGAAACATTTTCTATAACGAAATTGAGTAAAACACTACTATGTTTTTTACCACTATATTTGCACAAAAACGTGACTGCAGGTTCAACCCTTTTTAGGTCATTTTCAAACAATGATTCAACTAAGAGTTAGTTGAGTGGTAAAAAACATAGTAGTGTTTTACTCAATTTCGTTATTGTTATGGATTACCACAGAGTAACGGCTTCCTCAATCAATTTCCTGAAACATTTTCTAAGCTATAAGAAACAATAATTAATGTATAGTTGCCTTCATTCGTTTAGGGCAGGTAAAAAAACTGTAAAAAGCGGACCATAAATTTGTCTCGGTAAGATAACTGATGTCTCACAGAGCCGTACTTAAAATTTTTGTGCAGACTATTTGTTGAGCATTGAATCTAAATTCTAATTACCAGATATTCTCTTGTTGCTCAGTTTCTGTTGAGTAGGTTTTTTCCATGGCTCCGGTTTCTCCTTCACTTTCTTTTATATTTTTATAAACATTTAAAACTACTTTTTGGCTATGTTCACATAAATGTTGTCTAGACACTGTCTCTGTAAGTTGTGAGCTGTTACTAATCTCCATACTTTCTTGACATTTTCTGCAAGTGCTAGGTAGAGAATATTATCACGATATTATTTTACCACAGCCACTTATAAACACAAAAAACCCGAATAATTATCTACCCGCCAAAATATTTATAAAAACACAATTGCATAAAATACGCTAAAACACAAAGGAAAATATCATGTATAATACCTGTTAAAGTATTACCCTTTTAAGCTCTCACAATTTGAATATAATGTAAACAAAGATCACAAACTATTTTTATTTTATAAAGCACATAGCGGTTAATATGAAATTCCGTGATACACTGACAATATTAAAAGTTCGACTCTGCGTCCTCGCTAAAAACTGGTAGCTTGCCGTTAGGTCGTAAATATATTTTCCGTGGGGGCGAGTTGAGTAATATGAACAAAACAAATAAATTAAATAATTGGAACATCTGTGTTTTCGTCAACTTGTTATTTTAATCATTCCGGAAAATATTTTGTATAATAATAATGATGTTCTATGTATTAAGTTGCACAATACATCTAATATTTAATATGTTATACAGGCGTCAGCTCGAAAATGGACTGGTCCTGATCTCCCCTTAATGCCGTAAGTCAAGTCAAAGCGGCATAGCTTTGAGGTTTTGTATGTGTCTTAAACGATTAAAGGCAACTATATCACATCACGCTAGCCCGTGGGGAGCACCTCATGAGCTATACCTGATGATGAATATTTTTTTACGAAACGTTTTTTACTACATAATCTAGTATAGGAATCATTTATACGTAAAAAGGTACACTTGATAGAACTTACCGCAAAGGATTTCAAGAATTCTTTGAAAACAAACTCAATTTGAAAAGGACAAATTGCATTTATTGAAAAAATCACGCAACGTAAGTAAAAACTAAAGAGTGACAACTATGCAAACTCATTGACATTCTTATGAAGTATTTGCTGCAATTTAGAGTACTTCTATGCATTTTCGGATTCTTTTGATAATAGATCTTCTTATAGGCTATTAAATATGTTCAAAATTAAGGGGTAGAAAAGAACAATTGCGTTAAAGGGTTTTTATTATTTAATACCTAAAAATGATAAAGTCACAAAGTGCCACTAAATTTCGGGCTGTGTTTTTGAGAGCCAACCGAAGAAACCCATTTTCTAGTTTTCTCAAAATAACTCAGAAACAATGCAAATTTGGGGATTTTTTTAAGAATATTTTTTTGTTGAAAATTAAATTTCCCATCGAAGTACGTCATTCGTTGTACGTATGTCCTATTATTAGAATTAAAAATAAATAAAGAACAAAGTTAGAAATTTACGATAAGTCACTTTTTTTCTTTTTTTCCAGAATTCGTCCATAACTTTTTACGGTATCCTAGGTATGTATAAATGTCCAGAGAAAAAGAAGGTCTTGAAAATACAAAGAAATTGCTTCCTTTTCTGCTCCGTACGACCAACGATGACCGAGATATCCCCATTCAGATTTGACCATTTTCTTACCATATTTTACAACAATTACTCTCAAACACGCGAAAGTTTTTTAACAGATAATGCAAAGGAGGAAGAAATCGGTGCTGCAATCTATTTCAGCTTTACTGTATGATTCAAAGCGAACGATAAGTGCCTAGCTAAATATCGCTTACAATTATTTAAAGATTATCACAGAATGCGACGTTTACACTATCACAGTTACCTTCAACAGCTGATACTACTAGATTACATGGGCAGGGAATATATTTACAGATCCAGTAATGGAAGGGAAATTTTAAATCCGCTCCAATGGGCTGGAGGAAAACAAACAATAGAATGATGCCAATTGCCATGACTCTATCTCCTGCGCCGAAATCTTTACTTGAAAAAATATCATGTGGTTGTTTAAAAGGCTGTCATGGAAATTCTAATTTCAGAAAGTTTGGCAATAAATGCTCCAATTTTGCAAGGAATGTGCAAGAGGAATTAATTGCTAAAATGCAAATGTGCCAGACATATCACAAGATATCGATAAAGATATCGACAACGAAGCTGATATTATCATCGAAAGTATTTCTATTGAAGAATCGACTTCTTAGAATTAATATGCACAATATGTTTTTACCTTCATGAATAAAAATGTTATTTTTTGAAGTGCGTTTATTGTTATTTATTTATTTAAAAGTCAGTTTATTTTAAATAATGACTAAAATTTAACCACTTCCACATCCATGTAGTGGATTAGAAGTATAGTAATCGTAAAAAAAATTTAAAAAACATTTTTCTTTTTTCTGCCTATCTATCTGTCTGTCTGTCTGTAACTTTTGTGTCCCCACGTTTTCTCCGGAACGATTTAAGATATTGACTTGAAATTTTGTACACATATATATTATAACGAGATCTGGAAGTGGATTGTTTTTTGAACATATCCGGTGAAAGGTTGGGGGGTAAATAGAGGGAAATAAGTAAAGCAAGCTGGTAAGAATACAGAAACTTGAAATTTGGTGTATGTACTAGAAGCCAAGGCCTCAAATTTTTTTATAATATATTCTTTCCTCCCGCCGCTCCCCCCCACTCTGTTATTAAAAGGGTTGATAAAATAAAATTGAGATATTCACTTGAAATTTGGTATATGTATATATTATATAGATTGTTTTATAATATTTATCAACTCCCCATCAACCCTACTCCATTATTAAAGGGGTTGATAAAAAAAATTGAGATAGAACAGCAATAGCTGAACTTCGCCAGGACGTTAATATAAATAAGGCCATTAAATAAATAAAAAAAATATCCACTTGAAATTTAGTACACTTATGTATTATAGCGACATCTGGAACTAGATTATATTTTGAGATGATTTCGTTGAAGGGTTCGAGGTTAAATAAGGGAAAATAAGTAAAGCAAGCTAATAAGAGTACACAAACTTTAAATTCGGTGTACGTACTTGAAGTCAAGGTCTCAGACTTTTTAATAATATTTCTCAACCACCCACCACCCCTACCCCATTATTGAAGGGGTTGGTAAAATAAAATTCAGATATTCACTTGAGACGATATCTGGAACTAGATTATATTTTGAGATGATTCCGCTGAAGGGGTAGGGATGTAATTATAGGTAAATAGGGGAAAATAAGTAAAGCAAGTGTGTAGAATACAAATACTTGAGGTTTGGTGCGTATCTATATTAGAAGCCAAGGCGTCAGATTTCTTTATAATAATTTTAACCCCCCCACCACCACCACTCCATTAATAAAGGGGTGGTTGAAATAGACTTGAGGTATTCACTTGAAATTTGGCGCACGTATGTATTATTTGTTGAAGAGGTAGAGGGGGTGTGTAATTGGTAAAAATCAGTAGAGCACGCTAGAAGAGTTTAGTCATTTTGGCGTATGTGCTAGAAACCAATGTATTAATTTTTAACATTGAAAATATTTAACAAATCGAAGATATAACGGTAATACGGAAGTCCAGTAGCGATTTGTGTAAAGCTTGGAAATTCGGTTGTTTTTTTGGACACGAAAGCGTTCGGTGCTGTTACATCGCATACTTTTTGAAACATCCAAATTTGATTTTGAATGATAAATTTTGATACCTAGCGTCATATGCTTACATTTTTACGTTAACGACGCTGACCGACGCCTAGCGTCGTTTTTGTAAAACTTCTGTATTTGATAAATCTTGATTCCTAGATTCATATTCACATGTGACAACATATCGATATGTGATTTGAATCACATATTCTTTCGGTGTGGAAATCATACTATAGAACTTAATCGGTTTCTTACGAATTTTGCAGGCTTATCGTTAATGCTCCCGACAAATATATCAAACATGGTAGCTCCAATTAATGAAAACCCGTCACTAGGTAAAATTGTACTGGACTTCCTATATTTGATAAGAGTTAAACTATAGATTGGCGTAGGTTCAGAGTTGTATCCTATTGTTTAACCTTATATTGTGAACACCTACCAACCGTGGTCTCCAATTTTGTGTGTTTATATAAAGTCGCCTTGAAAGACCCCTGGGCGTGAAGAGTGTGTCCTTGTTTATCCCTTGATTGTTTCTCTTTTTTTTCTTTCTCTTTCTCGATTAGGTTAGAATAGACATAATGACTTTCGCAACACCCACAATTGTCGTGGCTATACGGGCTACGTTCCCAAAGTCATTTCCTTAGGGGAAAAAAAAGATTCATATTCTTGTATTTTTACATCTCAACGCCGACCGACGCCCAGGGTCGTTTTTGTATAACTTAAGTATTTGATGAACTTTGATATCTAAACATATGTTCCTGCATTTTTACGTCTCGACGCCGACCGACGCCTAGCGTTGTAAAACTCGCGTATTTGATAAATTTTGATAGCTAGATTCTTATTCTTGCATTACACGTCTAGACGCTGACCGATGCCTAGCGAGGTTTTTGTAAAACTTGTGTATTTGATAAATTTTGATATCTAAATCTGTTCTTGCATTTATACGTCTCGACGTCGGCCGACGCCTAGCGTCGTTGTTGTAAAACTAATGTATTTGATAAATTTTGATACTTAGATTCATATTCTTCCATGTTTTCGTCTCGACACCGACAGAGCCTTGTGTCGTTTCTGTAAAACTTGTATTTGATTAATTTTCATATCTAAATTCATGTACTTGCATTTTTACGTCTCCACGCCGACAGAGCCTTGCGTCGTTTCTGTAAAACTTGTGTTTGATAAATCTTGATACCTAGATTAATGTTGTCGCATTTTTACAAAACCCTTTTTTTGTGGAATATTAATTTTAATGTAATATTAAACTTTTGTTTATTTCTATCCTCTTTGCAGATTTTGTAAATATTCAGGCTTGAAAGTTAGCCAAGTTCATTTTCAATGTTTGAACGAAGCTTGCAAATTCTGTAAATTTTTTTATGACATCTGCCCCTAATATTATTAAAATTCTATGACCAATTATTTACGCATACTAAAGTGCAAATATAGTCAAGAAGTTTACCTTTAAAGAGACTTGGAAGGAAAATCTGGATGTGGATTAGTGATTCCTTAGGCAGTGGTTTTTTAATATTATATTTCAACCTTGAAAATTACAGTTTTTGTGTTTTTCAAACATTAAATTATATACAAGTCGAAAACGGCCAACTGTACAAAAAAATGACAAGAGCCGTATTTTGTTTAAAATAACCCAAAACACCTAAAAAAAATAATTCGAGTCAATAAAAGCGATTTTTGTCATTTGTTTAAAAAAATAGTTTAAACAAATTGAGAGCAGATTTTCGTCTGGCAAACTCTTGATCCTTATTCAGGGGCACGTCCCGAACGTGAATATGCAAAAAAATCGCTTGGGACATTTTTTTCATACGAACGCAAGGTTTTCGCCTTGTCTAAAAGCACACATTTCTAAATACTGTCCTTTTCAAATTGAATTTGTTTTCAAAGAATTCTTGATAATTCTTATAAAGGAAGAACTATAAGTCAATTTAAAACCGCTACATTATAAAAAATAGAAAGAAATCGTTAAAGTAACAGCCAATTTCCATATCTCACTCAGATTATCATCTATAGTTAACGGTTGCTAACGGGGCAATAAAAGTTTATTACAAAGAACACTCAACTTAAAAAAAATCAGTAAATTGCGAAACATTTCATTAAATTGCTTTCCTTCCTGTGTCCGTTAAGTAGCACTCAAAACAATACAATTCTTTCCTCGAATTGACTTGTTTGGATGTTTGAAAAATAGACGCAAATTGTGTTCAACAATTCGGGAATGTTGGATAGCCACTTTGCCATAATGTTATCGGCTCCAGTGGCACGTTTAAGTTAAGAACAGCCGATACAATTTGCAGCAAATAAACGACCACCGGGGAGCGGTCTTATTGAAGTAATTTGGTTGAGGGCGAACGGCGCCTGGCGGAGGCGGCGGTATTCTTTGTGATCGGCAGATTTCCCACGGGACTCGGGGGCCAAGTTAAGCGGTCTGTCGGTCAAGCAGGAGGGGCTCCGCTCGGCTGGGAAAAATATGATTGATAACTAATTAAAATATAGATGGTCAAACAAGTAACATGTCAGGGAAAATAAAATATACTGTAAGTAAATAATTTTCTAGTCTTGACTGACAGTAGTAGATTTTCGTTATGGGTGATTCCCACAATAGCTAGTAATTTAAAGGAAATTTTATTCTTAAATAAAATGCGTCTAAAATATTTTTAATGCATTTATAAGAATTTAATATGTACACACACTACATCATGTAACCGATTCAATAATGTTGTTTTATTGAATTACTGCAGATCTTTCAGAATATGAAAACACGGGATTAGATGGACGGAAATTACAGAATCTGCGCTTTAATATTAAAAAAAACATAGTTGATTAGAAAACATGAATCTAACCTCTACATTTTACACGCACTAACCTAGCAAGGTATAATAGAAAGTAAGAAATATAATAATAATAATAATAATAATAATAATAATAATAATAATAATAATAATAATAATAATAATAATAATACACCGCTATGGACACTGAACCGACAGCATCAACGAGCACCCAAGAACCTCTCGCTCAACCAGCCAACCGTGTTTTAGTGGCAAATCAACCGCTAACCACCAAGGCAGGAAAACCTAGGCAGCGCATGCAGTGGACTGATGAACTAAACACAGATCTCATGCGCTGCTACTACAAAGTTACAGAAGGAGACACGATTTCTGCAGGTATAAGACCATTACTACGCCGTACCTTTATTGAAATGCACCCCGAACTTGCAAACCTCACAGAACAAAGGCTTATTGACCAAAAGCGAGTAATAATTAATAACAAGCGAATATCGAGAGAACTACTAGAGTCATTCAAATTAGAAGCTATACGCGCCCTCCGACCACCTGAGGAGCCACACGCTGAGAATGCGGAGGAAGACATAGACGGACAACACTCCGAGACATCAATTTTGGAAGAACCAGAAGAACCTCGCGTACCTGAACTTGGCCCACCAAAAAGAGATGCTCAAAATTATGAATTAGTGGAAGAAATTAGGGCTGTATTCATCGGAGCCCTAACTGAATTTGCTGGAATGGATCCAACGAAACGACCAGCTATTCCTAAACAGAATAGCACCAAGAAACTAGCTGTGACAGCCAACTTGCTTGACTCTAACATTCTTCCCCAGCATCTAGAAGAACACACATCATTTGATGACTTACATACAGCTGTGTACGCAGCGGCTGTTACTGCTAGCAGAATGAATGGTCGTGGTATTCGGCCGAGTTCCGTGGTACAGAGGGAGAAAGATATTGTCTGGCCCTGGGAGAGAAGATTGAAGATCAAAATCGCCAATCTGAGGAAGGACATCGGCCAGCTCACCGCGTACCAGCAAGGGCAGAGAAATAGAAAACTGAATAGGCAAGTTGAGGCTATTAGACAGAGAACCAAAATACATGCTACTTATGATCCCGCCAACCAAAACCTTGTTGAAGTAGCTGACACTTTGAAACAAAAATTAAGTGCAGTCGCTAAACGGCTTAGAAGATATAAAGAGTCTAACCTCCGGAAGACCTCTAACAAGCTGTTCCAAAACAACGAGAAACAGTTTTATCGAAAACTCCAAAATGATATAACAATCACTAATGGCAAACCTCCAACTCAACGCCAAGTTAAGGAGTTCTGGGAGTCCATATGGTCCATCCCCATAACACATAATGCTGAAGCTCCATGGATAAATGATGAGGAGAGACGGATGGACCAGCTAAAATCCATGGAGGACACTCTTATAACTTCTGAGCAAGTAAAGCAGGCAGTAAACGACTCGTTCAATTGGAAAGCAGCTGGGATAGACTGCATACACAACTTCTGGTACAAAAGATTCAAGTGTACCCATGCACACATAGCTCGCCACTTCAGTAGGTTTCTACAAGATCCAGTGAGTATACCAGTGTACCTCTTGCAAGGGAGAACTTATTTACTCCCTAAGGACAATAACGCTGAGAATCCTGCGAAGTATCGACCCATTACTTGCCTCCCGACAATTTACAAATTGTTGACATCTTGCATCGCTAAGAAAATCTACCAACACTGTGAGGAGAATAACATTATTGCTGCTGAACAGAAAGGATGCATTAAAGAATCTCAAGGATGTAAGGAACAGCTCCTGATCGATTCAGTCATTCTTGAACAAGCAATGCGCAAACAGAGGAACCTATATACTGCATATATAGACTACCGAAAGGCTTTTGATTCAGTGCCGCACTCCTGGCTTTTGAAGGTTCTCCAGATATATAAAGTGGCTCCCTCACTTGTCAACCTGCTCCAGCATTTAATGTCTCAATGGTCGACTCAATTACAGCTTTGTCATAAGGATGGTACTACAGTGACTGACTTCATTAAAATAAAAAAGGGTATTTTCCAGGGGGACTCCTTAAGTCCACTCTGGTTTTGCCTGGCTCTGAATCCCCTGTCCCATATGCTCAATGCAAGCCAGCACGGTTTTAGCATCAGGAGCGGCAGAGAAGTCCTTTATAAAGTGACCCATCTGATGTACATGGACGACATTAAAGTCTACGCCAGCACAGCTGTACATGTTAATTCCTTGTTAAAAACTGTGGAGATCTTCTCTCGAGACATACATATGGGATTTGGACTTGACAAATGCAAGACTCAGACAGTGCTAAAAGGAAAACACAGCACCAACGTATTCGAGACGCAAGATGGTGACCTCATTGAGCCAATGGAGGAAGGAGAGACATACAAGTATTTGGGTGTACATCAATCCCTTCGTACAGAGCATAAGACCATGAAACTGAAGATACAGAAAACGTACATGAGTCGCTTGACTGCTATCCTTAGAACTAAGTTGAATGCCAAAAACACAGTGAAGGCTATTAACGCATATGTAATTCCGGTCCTATCTTATACATTTGGCATTATTAGGTGGACGAAGACTGATGTAGAGGACATCGAGAGGAAGACAAGAACCACATTAACCAAATTTCGAGCACATCACCCTAAATCAGCCATCGAAAGGCTTACGATTCCAAGGACCCATGGTGGAAAGGGTCTAATTGATCTCTCATTTCTCTTCCAAAAACAAATCGCAGGTCTACAAAAATACTTCCTCCAAAAACAAGAGAGTTCTTCCCTCCATAGAGCAATCACTCGAGCTGACGACGGTTACACACCATTAAATCTATGTACAGCTGTTCCACATGATAACCCTCTAAAAACAGAACGAGTCGCCTTTCAAATCACTGCATGGAAGCAGAAGGCCTTACATGGAAGACATCCCCATGAGCTCGCCGCCGAAAATATCGATCAAGAAGCGTCGAACTATTGGCTGAGTCGAGGCGACTTATTCCCAGAGACCGAAGGGTTCATCATGGCCATACAAGATCAGGTAATTGCTACTAAGAATTACCTTAAATATATCGTCAAAGATCCGAGTGTAACCGATGACAGATGCAGGAAATGCCTCCGCGCCCCCGAGACTATCCAACATATCACAGCAGGCTGCATATCTCTTGCGCCCACTGAATACCTGCACCGCCACAATTGTGTTGGTAAAATTGTTCATTTAAGGCTTGCGCATCTCCATCACCTCACAGAAAGCATCAGCCCTTATTATAAGTACACCCCCGAAAGTGTCTTAGAGAATGACAGCGTCCGACTCTATTGGGATAGGACAGTGCTTACTGATAGAACCCTATCATCAAATCGACCTGATATAATCTTGGTCAATAAGCACCAAAAAAGGACCTATCTAATCGACATTGCTGTACCAAACTCCAACAACATCCAGGAAACTATACAAAACAAGCTAGCAAAGTACGCTGACCTAGCTTATGAGATCAAACAGCAGTGGAGACAAGATAGTGTCGTCATCCTCCCAATAGTTATATCCACCACCGGTGTTGTGCCTCGCTCTATCGCAAAAAATTTAACCAGCCTGGACCTCTCTCCTTTCTTAGTCTTTGACATGCAGAAGTCAATAATCCTCAATACCTGCCATATTGTTCGAAAGTTCTTGAACTTGCAATAGTTTGTTTTCATCTTGCTTCGGCCGATGACTACAGAATACCACGCAAAGTGAGAAACTATAGTATAATAATAATAATAATAATAATAATGGTATAGTGAGATCATTCCTTGGGAGTGAATAGTCAATGTTGTGATCCTAGTACTACGTACTCGATCACAATAGACAAACCAGGAACACCTGTGAAATAAAAAAAAAATAATAATAATAATAATAATATGTCTTTATTTATTTAATTCTGTACAGAATACATTAGCTGTACAGAATACATTAGTATTAATGTATTAATATAAAAGAAACTTTTATAATCGGTCAGGAACATTTTGAAATTTATTAAAAAACCGCTGCCTAAGGAATCACTACTTCCACATCCAGATTTCCCATTCAACTATCTTGAAACAAAAGCATCCTGAGACTATATCTGCATTTCAATATGTGGAAATAACTGCTCAAGGAATTACTTCCACATTCACGTAGTGGAGTGGAAGTATAGCAATAGAAAATATTTCTCTTGTTGAAATAGGTTTAGAATGTCGTGAAACGTCGAGATTTTAAATTTGAGCGAAAGAATAATTTTTGTCTGACTGTCGATTAGTCTGTGTGTCATCTCTCTGTCTCTTGGTTTGTAACTTTTTTGTGGGCACGTTTTCTCTGAAACGATTGAAGACATTGTCTTGAAATTTTATACACGTATGTACTATAACGAGATCTGGAACTGGATTGTTTTTGAACTTATCCGGTGAAGGGTTGGGGGGTAAATAGGGGAAAATAAGTAAAAAAAGCTGGTAAGAGTAAAAAATTTTGGGATTTGGCCAAGGCTCCTGATTTTTACTTCCACATCCACGTAGTGGATTGGAAGTATAGTAATCGCAAAAAAAATTTCAATTTTTTTTTTCTTGAAGTGGGTTTAGAATGTCACGAAACGCCGAGATTTTAAATTTGAGGGAAAAAAAATTTTCTGTCTATCTGTAACTTTTTTTGTTCGCACGTTTTCTCCGGAACGGTTTAAGATATTGACTTCAAATTTTGTACACGTAAATATTATATTGACATCTGGAACTCGATTGTTTTTTGAAGATATCCGGTGAAGGGTTGGGGGGTAAATAGGGGTAAATAAGGAAGAAATGTGTAAAGCAAGCTGGTAAGAGTACAGAAACTTAAAATTCGATGTATCTACTACAAGCCAAAGCCTCAAAATTTTTCATAATATTTTTCATCCCCCCACCCCTCCAATTCATTATTAAAGGGGTTGATCAAATAAAATTGAGATATTCACTTGAAATTTGGTACACATATATATATAATAATGGCATCAGGAACTATATTATATTTTGGGATTATTCTGATGAAGGGCTGGGGGTTAAATAGGGGTAAATAGGGAAAAATGAGTAAAGCAAGCTGGTAAGAGTACAGAAACTTGAAATTCGGTGTATGTACTAGAAGCCAAGGCTTCATGTTTTTTAATAATATTTTTCAACTCCCGACCACCCCTACTCCATTATTAAAGGGGTTGATAAAATGAAACTGAGATATTCGTTTGAAATTTGATACACGTATGTATTATAGCGACATCTGGAACTAGATTATATTTTGAGATGATTCCATTGGAGGGTTTGGGGGTTAAATAGGGGTAAATAGGGCAAAATAAGTAGAGCAAGCTGGTAAGAGTACAGAAACTTGAAATTCGGCGTATGTACTAGAAGCCAAGGTATCAAAATATTTATATTTTTGAACCCCACCCACCAGCCCTACTTCATTATTAAAGGGGTTGATAAAATAAAATTGAGATATTCACTTGAAATTTGGTACACGTGTGTACCATGACGACATCTGGAACTAGATTATATTTTGAGATGATTCCGTTGAAGGGTTGGAGGTTAAATAGGGGAAAATAAGTAAAGCAAGCTGGTAACAGTACAGAAATTGGAAATTCGGTGTATGTACTATAAGCCAAGGCCTCACATTTATTTATAATATTTTTCAACCCCCCAATACCCCTACTCCGTTATTAAAGAAGTTGATAAAATAAAATTGAGATGTTCACTTGAAATTTGGTACACGTAGGTATTATAACGACATCTGGAACTTGATTATATTTTGAGACGATTCCGTTGAAGAGTTGGAGGTTAAATAGGGGTAGATAGGGGAAAATAAGTAAAGCATGCTGGCAAGACTACAGAAATTTGGGACTTGGTGTATATACTAGAAGCCAAGGTCTCAGGTTTTTTTATAATAGTTGCCATTCCCCACCATCACCACTCCTTTATTAAAATAGTTGATAAAATTAAATTTAGATTTTCACTTGAAATTTGGTACACGTATGTATTATAACGATATCTGAAACTAAATTATATTTTGACATGATTGCGCTGATGGAGTGGGGGGTAAGTAAAGGTAAATAGTGAAAAAAGTAAAGCGAGCTGGTAAGAGTACAGAAACTTGATATTTGGTGTATATCCTAGAAGCCAAGGTCTCAGATTTATTAATAATATTTTTCAACCACCCACCACCCTTACTCCATTAATAAAGGGGTTGATAAAATAAAATTGAGATACTAACTTGAAATATGGTAGACGTATATATTATAACGACATCTGGAACCAGATTAATTTTGAGATGATTCCGTTGAAGTGTTGGGGGTGAAATAGGAGTATATAGGGGAAAATAAGTAAATCAAGCTGGTAAGAGTACAGAAATTTGGGATTTGGTGTATATACTAGAAACCAAGGCCTCAGATTTCTTTCTAATATTTTTCAAACCCCACCATCTCCGCTCCATTATTAATGGGATTGATAACATAGAATTGAGATATTCACTTGAAAGTTAGGATAATTATTATGTATTGTAATGACATCAGATTGAGATGATTCCATTAAAGGAGTGGAAGGTGGCAGGTTGTGAATAGGGGAAAATAAGTAGGATAAACTAGAAACGTCATTTTTATCGTATATAGTGGAAACCAACGCCTCAAACTTTTCTATAACATCTGCCCCAAATATTATTAAAATTCTATGACCAATAGTTTCCACGTACTAGAGCGCAAATCAGAAAAAAGAATAGGCATATATCAAATATTAATTTAGTTATCAAGCGAAATAGATAATATTATTGCAAATTTACCATAATATTATCTGTTGCGATTGATAACTAAATTAGTATTTGATATATAGGAATCAATTCTTTTTTCTAAAAATGCTTACATTTTATATATTTATTTTTTCAAATTTTTTTAAACACATTTAAAACGGCCTAATGTATATTATTCCAATTTCAGTGACTGATTTAGAATAGAGACACAATGAACATATAATTTATTCAATTTCTTCCGCTCCTCCGTCTCTGAGATATTCGCGGTTAAAATGAGGGGTCAATACACTTGAATCGTATATTAGTTTCAGATGTCAATATAATACGTACGCGTACCAGATTTCAAGTCAATATCTTAAACCATTCTAGAGAAAACGTGCTCACAAAAAAGTTACAGACAGACCGACCGACCGATAGAAAGACACATACTCTCAAACGATGATGGATCGAAATTTGATTTAGATTTCGCAAAATTTTTGTGACGATGAACATAGCGTTTATATTTACACGAAATAAACGGGATACAAAAACGTGTTTTCCTGTGGCAACAAAGAAACAATTTTCAACCAGAGCTACGTCGCATTATTGTTAATAATAAGTTTTAATGTCCCCTTTTATAAGTTTGCCTATTAATTACTATTTTGATTCGCTTCTGGCGAAAGGAGCTTAGTCATTGTGTCGTTTTATTTATAACATTGATCTGGCCCATTCCGTCAAGTCTTTAATTTGCCACGGTGCTGTGTCGTGGATGTCTGACTGATTCAGCGCATGAATGCCTGTCACGTTTAACTTTGAATAAAGCCTTTTTGAACCCAACTGAGTTAGATACAGAGTAATTAACTAAGGATATACACCTACTTTTTGGCTCATAACTTTTAATCTATGATAGGCCTTATGAGATTACATGTCTCACATTCGGCATAAAACACTGCGTTTCTTTTTGTCTCCACATGGTTGCCAAAACTAGATAAGCTGTTAAAATTTCAGAATCATAAGTGTATCCAATCCTTAGATATTCAATGTTAAAGATGGGGTTTCAGTGTATATCCACACTAAAACTGACACAAAAGACAGATACATGCAATGCTGTGCAATGTGCGATGGGCGATGTGCGGTGTGCGCTGATATGGTCATTGGTCATGCATTAACCCAGTAATGATTGATCATACAACAAAAAAAAGATAACATCATTTTGAAAGAAATTTCAGCCTATTTGATAGCGAAGTGTTAATATTAAAAAAAATGAAATAAATGCTTTATTTTTACTACGCAACTTCCTCATCATTTTTTCCACCATTCTCTTAACTTGTGTCAGTAAATTTGTAAACAGAAATGCGAATGCGAGAAACGTCAAGTACCTAAATTATACATCCTTCAGAATCTTAATTGTTACACATTTAACTCAAACAAGCAGTTTTAGGCACATAATTCTGACATTATTTTCCTCCACCAATCTAGTTAAGTAATGGTAAACTGTTGGCCGTTGTCATGTAGGGAAATGTTTATTAATTTTGAGCCGAGAACATCTTTAATCATAATTCCAAAACGGAATATAAACTAGGACTACACTACACCTAGCCAAACAATTTAGTGGGTAAACAGAATTTGCTTACACGGTTAACATAGAATTTTGGACTAGATGAATCCTGTTACAGTTCATGCATGATATATGTGAGAGTTTATACATTATAGAAAACAGCATAATTTTAACAGAAAATTATTTAATACCAATTTAATAATTCCTTGAAGTTAACCGTAAAATGTAACCCAATACCTTTCTGTATGTACATTCGATGTATGTGGAGATCGCAACTGGCATACTATTCCAGAGAAACGTACGCACAAAAAAAAAGTTACAGACAGACAGACCGACAGACAACATTGCTTTTTTCGTTCAAATTTAAAATTTCCACGTTTTATGACATTCTAAATCTATTTTTAAAAAATTAAAATATACTAAGATAGTAACAAGACCCTTAAAGAATATATGTGCATATGTGTGTATGTAAATAATATATAAATAAATTAATTAAACTAAAAATCTGACCCTTAAATATTAATTAAGTACAAAATATGTAAAATGATGAATACGGAAAAGTAACATTTTATTATAATAGACAATGGTAGTAATGATTGTCATAAGAAAATAACATTATATAAAGTATAGTAGGTAGGAAAATTTTGATTTAAGGTAAAATTTTGACAATAGCATTTAAATATTAGGTGAGGAAAAAAATTGCACTTTAATGTCTAACTTACAGATAATAGTTGGTATAAGCCATTATCATTACCATTACCATTAGAATATGTTTATTTTATTTAAATATCCATACAAATAGGTATCTGATTCATCTCATTTATATTCTATTTGATACAATTCAGAATATAAAACTTCTGCTCGTTACGTGTAATGTACATATAGATAGAAACTCTATTTGTTACAGTAAAACAATAGCAACCACAGCAGCATCAGGGTAAAAGCGTATTATATGTTTTTGTTAGGCTTAGTTGCCTATCAAGATAGTAGTAGTAAAAATGAATAAACATGTTTTCTTAAGAGAATGTGGTTTATATTTCAAGTATACAGGGAAATCTAAGCCACAACCCCGATGCAGATATTATGTCGATCGTTAAAACGATGTGTTTTTAAGTAGGTAAATTGTTCCACGATGCACATGATGTCAGCGGGAGGAAGGGGAGTTCGGTAAGGAGGTGGGTTTATACCGGGTGTTAGAAAAGTATGGGAACGGTGAAAAATCTCGAACAGTTTGCATCAAATCGAGAAATAAAAAAATGCGTGTCAAAAAGTTTTCAAAAACTATCTACTCATACCAAAAATGACCTCCCCACCCACCAACCAGGGGGCGGGGCGAGGGGCAACTTTAAAATTTCAAATGGAAACCCCTATTTTTTATTGCGGAATCGGATTCTACGGCAAAAAATACGTAAGTTTTATTCAGGACATTTTTTTCGATTCTTGCACGGTGTCGCTGTAATCGCAAAAAATGAGAAGAATGCATGACTGTTTCAAGAGTAGCGTCTTGTGCCCATGAAAAAAGTCCAATTCAAAAACTGAAAAACACGTATTTGTTATTTTTACGAAATCTATCCAAAGACATTGGATTCGACTCTCCCACCCCCAACCCAGTGGGTGGGGCGGGGGACAACTTTGAAATTTGTAATGAAAATTCCTATTTTTTATAGCGGATTCGGATTCTACGACCAAAAATACGTGAATTTTATAACGGGAATTTTTTTCGTTTCTCGCAAGGTGTCGCTGCAATCGTAGCGATAGTTTTTTGAAAACTTTTTGACGCAAATTTTTTTATTTTTCGATTTGATGCAAACTGTTCGAGATTCTTCACCGTTCCCATACTCTTCTAACACCCTGTATGCGTGAGTCGTGTTGTCCGTGCGTCATAATATGGTTTATAAGTAAGTCAGGAGATTTCATCTATACAGCGTGAACCTAAAGAAACGCACAAAATTCATATATTTGGTATGCGTCATTTGTCAAAAAAATCCTCGAACAGGTCGATTTAGTTTTGTAAATGTTACATTTTGTCACTATATCAAAATTTATGACGTCATTGGTTTTTGCGTTATGACGTCATCATAATTCTTTTTAATGGAAACAGACATTTTTGTTTACTGTTTTTGGTGGTATATTCCTTTAGCTTTCTGGTGATATGAAAATAATTGATATTACCTAAGCCATTCTTTTGGAAAAAAATATTTTTATTGATTGATACCTTACATAAGTAATTGTGAGAAAAAAAATTATCTCCATTGCTCAAATTGCGATCCAACCATTTGGCATTGACCGAGACGGGTGTAGACACTTTGCACGCTGTTCTGAATCATCTCATGGGCAATTCGTCTCATCTCCAAGCCAATTCTGTCTTTCAATTTATCTATGGTATACGGTCTGTTAAAATACACCCTTGACTTTAAGTAACCCCAAAGAAGTAAGTCTAAGGGGTTTAAATCCGGTGAACGCGGGGGCCACTCAATCGGACCTCGACGACCTATCCACCTTCCAGTAAAAGTGTCATCTAAAAACTGACGCACTGCTATCCTAAAATGAGGTGGGGCCCCATCTTGCTGAAACCAGACGTTTTCATCAGGAATATCTTCATCTTCATTGTTCGGAAACATAACTGCTAAGGTTGGAACTAACTCAACTCGCAAAAACTGTAAATATCTTGCGGCCGTAAGATTTTCTTAAAAAAAAGGTTCCAATAAACGATCACCAATCATACCTGCCCATACGTTTACTTTGCCTTGTCGCTGTGTATGGGCTTCTTGAGTCCAATGAGGATTTTCGCGTGAAAAATCATTACAGTTATGCCGATGTACAGTGCCCTTTAAAGAAAATGTAGCTTCATCAGAAAAAACAATGTTCTTTAAAAAATTTGGGTTTTCATCGCACAAGGTCATCAACTGTTGTCATCACCTGTTCACAAAACTGTAAGCGCCAATCTGGATCGTCCTCATTCAATTCGTGGATTAATTGCACGTTGTATGGATGGTAAGTTTCTTTTTTCAATAGACAGAAGAACAGAAGTTTGACTCGCGTTATGATTTAAAGCCAGCTGCCTTGTCGAAAGAGGGTGGTTTTCCTCACTTTCTAGAAGAATATTTAATTTGGTTTCGTTGCTTGTGCTAGGGCGAACAGATCGAGGGAGGTCAGCTACACTGCCAGATTCATCATATCTAGCCACCAATCTACTTACAGTGGATCTAGAAATTTGCTTTTCAAGATATTTGGCATGGAAAACATCACATGCTTCCTGATGAGTTCTCAGCCTGTCACCATATCTAACCATCATCAAAAGTTCTACGCGTTCTCTTACACTTGAACGTGGCATTGCATTCACTAGTCTTGCACTGTCTTAGAAGTGTCACAAAACTTCCACACGTGTCAGGAATAAAAAAGTTATCGATACTTTACACAAAAAGGGCTGTATCTCTCTGTTGTTAAGGTGACTGTTTTCTTATTATTTTCTTTGTTTTGTTGTTAAAATAAAAATGTAGGCAACAAGATTTATCAGTCCATAAGAAAATGGAACATTACTCGTGAATTTGCGAGAGGTAAGCTATTTTTACATAAAACGTCATTTTTCCAAAAGAGTGGCTCAGGCAATATAATTGTTTTATATCACCAGAAAGCTAAAGGAATATACCACCAAGAACAGTAAACAAAAATGTCTGATTCCATTAAAAAAAATTATGATGGCATCATAACTCAAAAACCAATGACGTCATAAATTTTGGTATAGTGACAAAATGTAGCATTTAAAAAACTAATCGACCTGTTCGAGGATTTTTTTGAAAAATGACACATACCAAAGATACAAATTTTGTGCGTTTCTTTAGAATCACACTGTATAATGTCGCAACATAAACATATCTGTTGCCCAATGCAACTCAATTATCATTATGGTCATTTATCTTAAGTTTCGTGATAGTCTTAATGTTCGCAAAATTTCTCGTTAAACGAAATCGTCTCTGCTTTGTTTTCGTGTCTTTCTTTATTTTCCATTTCTGGAAAAGGTCGAGGATTTCAGCGAGATGATACCGAACTTCTTGGGCAGCAATCTGGGCGTAAAATGACTGCCCTTAAAGCACGGCATCATCTGCATATAGAAGTTGATTAGTGGTGTACTGGGGTGGATATCGGAAGTGAACAGGTTGTGGAGGAGCGGAGAGAGACCAGTGCCATCATACGCAAACATACTTAATCTACACTATACAGTTTGCCTTACCACACCGTCGAAACCGGAAGTGGACCGTTCTGACTCTTAACAATGGAAATTTGATCTCATATCACTACACCAAATGAGTTTCCCCATTTGAAAGTTAAAGAGTGTCCCTATTGGCTGGACCACCGTGTATTGGTATAATTGGATATACCGGGTGTCAATTAGGACCAGTTTCCGGCTGCCATTTCTTTATTTTTCTAATGGATCGAAATGAAATTTGGCGGGTGTCACGTGTTACCAAAACGACGTTTTTCGAAGGTCATATCAACTGCTGATTTTTAAATAGGGCACCTTACATATTTTTGGATTTTGGAGGTCATTTTGCATATAGCTGTCCTAATTTAATGACTGTTTGCGCAATTTCAAAATTTGTGCCTCAATTTAATTTTCAATCCAGAACGCATTCAACCACCTAAGGGTCCGATTCTGATGATTGTGTTTTTTAATATTATTCAAAATCAGAAACATTCCAAATGGCATAAATAATTATTTATATCGTTTCGGGGTGGAAATTAGAAAACTCAAAATAACCGCAAAAATCGATAGGGGGATGGACGAATTCTAAGCAGAAAAGTTCTATGAAATTTTTTTTATAAATCAATATTTTTCGAGTTATTCGCGATAGAAAATGTTGATCATTCATCCAAATAACGTATGTATTAGGCAATTTGTAACGAAAAAAAATATTTTTTTTTCGTTTAAGCACCCGAGCTAAATAAATTTGAATTACCCGCGGAAATGCCGACCGGAAGTCAACAAGCGCGCATACGCGGTGGAAGCATCATTCGAAATATCCATGCTACTGGTTCACTTTGGTTTTCGAGACTGGCGAGTTAAGAGTGTTACTCGTTCTTTAACGAATTCTCACGTTTATTTCTTTAATCCTTTGATATTTTGAATATATTTGATTATTAAATGATGTCATATTATTGAGTTAACGTTGCTGTATAGTTATTTTTGGGAATTAAAGGATATTTCGTGTAATAATTAATTTTTATTAACACACCTGTTTGTGTGATGTCGGCGTCCATTGGACACATGTTAACTCATTAATTATCGTGGCAATTTTGTATTTTGTGGCCGCTTGAGACACAATACCATGGTGTTTTGCCATTATTTAGATTATTGTGTACGAGGATTAAACCCGGAAATTAATCAAAGGATAAATTAGAATCTTTGTTTCTTAATCGTGTGTAGACAATCTTATCTCATTAAAAGTCGAAACCTAAAGTCGCATTTAGTTCACCTCGTATTAGTACAAGAGGTTAAAAGATCATTTTTTATTAGTTCATTTTTTTGGGAGATTAAACCCATAATTTTGTTTGCTATATTTGTTACAGTATTAGTTTTTTTCAGATAGTAATTCAGATATTTTCTCTCTAATTCTAAATAAATTTTGTTACCTTCAGTCAAATTTTTGGTCATAACCAGTCAGCCATTTTGTAAACCGCTAAAATTTCATGAGAGTAGAGTTTTCTTATTTATTAATTTCATATATTATATTAATCAGTAGTTTATTCATATATTTTCAGTAGTAGAGTAAAGTAAAATTTTATCAATACTCAGGTTTTTTATTAAATTGCTAATAGATTGGTTTTGCAGTGACCTTCGTCACCATAGTTTTTTTGTAGTTTTCTTGTATCTCTTTTTTCTCACCATTTTAATTTTTTTAAATTATCAACTGGTTCTTTACATTCCCCTTTTTCATGTAAAATCCTGGACCAAACCACCATTGAAGCAAGGCACAAGGCATAAATTGAGTATTTGGAGTTATCTTAAAAGTATTGGATATCATTCCGACGCAGCGTCTCCTGGAAATCAGCGTTGTCAGGAACTGAATATTACGTCCTCCTTCCCGGGTACCCGTGGCCATCTTCAGGAACAGACCTCGTCGGAGTTCCACGTCTCCGCTAAGCTAAGTAGCCAAATTTATGTGCAAAATTCAACTTTTGGTCAGAAGAAAATTTGTAAACCAGTTGATCGTTTCCTTTTGTAATTTTTTTGTTAATATCCAAATTTAATTTTTGTTGTTCAACTAATTAAACCAAATTTCACCATTAATATTTTTAATAATTGTAAAGTGTTGTAAAATTTTCAATCTTTTATACTTATGTTAATATATTATTTGTTTTATATTTGATTTTGATTGTTTTCTCCCCCTGATAAAGTTTGCAAGAGTGTTATTTACTGAATACGCTGGCGTCCAAATTTTTATTGTTTAATAAAGTTTTGGTTGGTAAATTTGACAAGCAAATATTTGTTAAAAAACAAAAATATATAACTCTTCTCGCCACCTAGTGACCCTTGACCAGCCCTGAGCTAACCGATTGCTACGCTTTCATAGCTTCCTCAGCAGCCAGCTGAGAAGTCGTGGTTGCAAATTCTTCACGAATAACTAGAGAACCTCACGTTTTACCAAAAAAACATGAGGGGCAAAAATGAAGCTTATATTATCAAATATCAAATTGATTGGTTTTTTTTCTTATTTCTGCAGATGCAATACGAACCGAGTTATGGCTCGTTGACGGTGACTGTTTGTTTGCCGAAAACTGAATTAGAACCTTTCAGTTTTAAATACGGAATAACGACGACTTTTTGGAGGAAGACTTAAAACCTTTTTTAAACCTTTTTTAAAATACTTGAAAAGGTCATTAAAATAGTTTTTGGAGAGATCAGATGTCTTAAGAATTAATGAAGTTAGAACGTGATTTCAGAATATTTTGTGGAGCTGAGTCATTTCGATCGACGTTAGAATATTTTTGATTATATTTTCAACCACATTTTTTATACATTATATTATTCCCAGGCCACAACTAAATTTGTAAATAGACCCTCTTCAAATGTTCAGCTACTTAGTTTTTAGTGGGAGGCAATGCACTTAGTTGGTCAGCCCCCTTGCTCTTTGCAGTAGCTTTGATGAAACAATCGTATTGGTTTTTTAACTTCCTTAATTCTTAATACATCTAACTGCTTCAAAAACCATTTTGCAGGGAATTTCAAGGGCTACAAGGGACTGTAAAGTTGAACTTCCTTGAACCTTTCTTTCGTTTTTGAAACTTTTTAATTTAAAGGGCTAGGGGAAGGTGGTCCTCGCACTTAAATACGAACTTAAAACGGTGATATCTCAATTAATTTTCATCCTAGGGAAATAAAAAAAAAACAGCAAATTTTTTGCAAAAAACCCTAAATTTTTGCACTTTTGCATTTTTTACGTATCTTTTTTAGTTTTTGAGTTTGTGAAAAGAAGAAAATTTTTTCAAACATTTCAAAAATCATTTTAAAATTGAATCAAACTTTTTTCCAAATCTACGCATTCTAAACCGTTCAAACTTCTAGAACATATTTTTAGTACCGAATTAAAGTAAATTGTGAATTGGTTACGTTTAATTTCAATTCTTGCGGTTAAGCTATTGGTTTCATTGCTGATTTCTTCTCCAAAAAAACGAGACAACCGATTTACTTTTATGCTAACGACTTTTACTAAAGCTCATTTTAAAGGTATTTTCAGGTTCTTTAAAAAGATCTAATAAGTTTTTCTCCAAAAATTCGTCGTTCTTCCGTTATTCAAAGTTGAAAGGATCATATTCAGTTTTCGGCAAACAAACAGTCACCTTTAACGAGCCATAAGTCGGTTCTTATTGCATCTACAGAAATAAGGAAAAACTGATCGATATGTTATTCTATAAGCTTCATTTTTGCTCCTGATGTTTTTTTTTTGATAAAATGTAGGTTCCCGAGTCACTTGTGAAAAATCGCTCTAAAACATGCATTTTTTTGATGAAATAACAACATTCTCAATTGCGAATAACTCGAAAAATATTGATTTTTCGAAAAAACTTCACAGAACATATTTTGCTTAGAATACATCCACCTATCGATTTCTGCGATTATTTCGAGTTTAATAATTTCCACCCCGAGAAGGGTCGACCAACCGATAGACCGACCGACTAACAGACTGATCGACAAAAAATGTTTTTCACGCTCAAATCTAAAATCTTGACGTTTCATAATATTCTAAACAACAAAATTTGGAATTTTTTTTTTACGATACTTTACCATATTTCCAGGGATTTTTCTGGAGTCTAAACCTTACATTTTGCTTATTTCTGTAGAAATCTTGTCGGATTAAAAAATGTCCTTTTGCACATAGAGTGGACGCCTCTGCCTCCTTGTCTATTCAACGCGTCAAGGGTTGTTGATCACATGTCTGTGCAGAGATCAGTCGAGGATTTCGTACGGAAACGGTGTCGATAATTTCATTTGGCTGTCGCTGACATCCAGGATAACTTGCTTTCCTTGTAACGCGAGCGGTAATGGCCCCTTTAAAATATTCATATCATCGTCTTTAAATATACATTCGGTTTAACGTACCCTCCTACCGTATGTTTATGCATACGTTTACTCGTTTCTCACAGCTATTCGATGAATGCTGTTAGTTTTTCAACATCAGCACGTGCTTCAAAAGGGTGGTTTATTATTCAAATGTGTATATTACTTCCACATACACGTAGAGGAGTGGAAGTATAGTAATCGTAAATAAATTTTCGAATGTTCTTGTTGCTGAAATAGGTTTAGAATGTCATGAAACGTCGAGATTTTAAATATTAGTGAAAACTATAATTTCCGTCCGTCGGTTGGTCGGTTGGTCGGACGGTCTGTCAGTCGGTCCGTCCGTAACATTTTGTGCGTACGTTTTCTCTGGAACGGTTTAAGGTATTTACTTGAAATTTGGTACACATATGTATTATAACGAAATCTAGAACTATATTACATTTTGAGCATACTCCTGTAAACGTTTTGGGCTAAATAGGGGTAAATACGTAAAGTTAGTAAGAGTCCAGAAACTTGAAATTTGGTTTATATACTAGAACCCAAGGTCTCATATTTTTATGGCGTCTCCCACTCCCACCACCACCTCCAACATTCCCACTCCATTATTAAAGGAGTTAACAAAATAAAATTGTGAATTACTGAGTATGAGAACGAACGTTTTCAACAAATGTTTTCGCATCAATCACTTCTATTATCACCCCGAAGCACACAATTTCAAATATTGTTAAAATTCTATGAGCAGTTATTTCCACATATTGTAGGGCAAATATAGTATCAAGATATTTTCGTTTAAAGAGACTTGGATTAGAAATCTGCATGTGGAAGCAGTGATATCTTAGGCAGAGATTTCTTCAATTGGTTCTTGTTTCAAAATGTAGGACCGGAAGTGCATAAAATAGCGTGCGGTCTACGGGATTAAAAGGCTTTACTACACCTCAATGAATATCTCAATATAGTACGGCCGAAAAGCGTAGTCAGTAGAGCAAAAATCAGTGGAATTCTGGTCAAAGGTTAGTAGGTGTTATGTAATACTTAAGCGGCGTCTCGTTCTACTATATTGTCCCACATAATCGAGAGAAATATATTAAGTTTTATCCGCCTACCAGAGATTAAAACCGACTAGGTCATCATATGTAACTGATACAATAGATTAAATAGAATAAACGTTTGAATATGGTGCCTTTATACCTAATAATTTTTTCAACTACTGTGAAGTTGGCTGGCTCTAATAAACGAACTTCACGAGGCTAACCTAGCGCATTCAGTGGCGAAACGTATACATTTACAATAGTAACGGTTTCAATGCAACAGACACATATTTGCAGCTGCGCTGCTACAATACGTGGAGATAATGTTGCCAGATTTAAGCATAATATTTTAAATTTAAGACATATGGTAGCTCATGCATAATTAACACAATACGAATGCTTTCATTTCTTCGAATAACGTACTTGCGAATTTACGAAATTTGTAAATCCGCACGCCCATGGCTCTACTGACTACACTTTTCGGCCGTACTATAGGAGATCTGTCTGGTTAAAGAAGACAGGGCGCTTCAGATTATACTGTAATCCGAACTTCTTGGTGATAATTTTTCACTAAGAATTATTTGAGTAATCATTGGAGTTCAAAGTGTGTCGAGTTCGGTGAAAGACGCATGTTTCGTGGCTCCGGGGATATCGAGATAAATCCAGATAAAGCGACAACAAAACGCCGAAATTGCACTGAATTGAAGCGTGAACAATTCTGCATTGATTGATATAAATTAGCGCGAGTATGGCTATTTCATATAGTTGATATTTGATTAAAATATGTTGGTTGAATAAAGCAACACAAAACAGTGTATATAAACAACGCGGGAAAAGTGTACTGCTTGAGTGTTTGACTGTAAAATATATACCTGGATTGGTCCCTTCTTGAAGTGGGTGATTTAAAATAAGCAACAGCCAGCCAGATGTGTGAATGAAACAGATAAGTTTTTGTTTTTGTTTGTCTTTATTAAATTTTATACAAGAATTGGAGATCAAAATTTAAAAGATATTAAACATAATATATAGGTAATAAACATAATACATAGGTGATGAAATGGAAAAACTGCCCAAAATTGAAACCGATTGTTTCAAGGAAACGACATACAGGGTGAGCAAACGATCCCTTCGGACCTATTATCTCATAACGCGCAAAAAAAAAATTGTTACCGTGAGATTGGGCCCTTCCCAACAACTCCACCGTAGACGGATATTTATTTGTGGAGCGGCTAATAAATAAGAAAAGAAAGGGTAAAAAGGAAAAAAAATACAAAAATAAAATAAAAAATAAAAGCTGCCAGATTAAGAGACACAGAAGCAGAAAACTTAGAAGAAGAAAAATAAGGAGATGACGATAGATGGAAACTTAAAAGAAGCATGGAAACTGAAAAGAAGCATCTCGCAAACAACTGCACCACACCCCAGAAGATGATGACAAATGGAAACTTAATAGAAGCATGGAAACTTAAAAGAAGCATCTCTCAAACACCTACACTTCCCATCCTATATTCCCACCCCATGCGTCATGCGGCTGTCGCTGCTGACAACGAGCATGTCCAATGTCCAATCCGGCGTATGCAGCCGGTCCGGCGGTATATAAAACATCCGAGATTTGGTTCCGGCACGGGGTTTGGCCGTCCGTTGGGCGACCAAGCTGCGTGTTAGAACGAACCTCCATTTGAGTAATCATTAACAAAAATTCGAAGTTTGAGAACATTTTATTAAAACATTTTTTTCATTTTTCAAAAAATCTCTTTTTATAATTTAATTGGAAAAATATTTTTTTTCCATAAATGTCTTGTTTGAAAATATTTACTGTGACTTTCTTATTTTTTGGAGGTAGGTGGTTAAAATAGTTTGAAATCAATTTTGTCTCAACCTTAACTACGGCACAGTGAAGGTAAATATTACGAGAATGTTCATATAATCATGTTCGTATGAAATGACAGCAAGCCATTCCATCATTCAATGATTATTTACAGCATGCTGTAAGGTTTTTTATTTTCTTTATATCTATATGTATAGAGAAAATAAGAATAAACATATCGCAAAAGTTATCGAAATATTCAGAAACAAAATGAAACAATCATCAATCAAAATAATATATTTGCCCTATACAGGGCTGACCAAACTTCTGATAACCTCCGGCATCATATTGTCGTAAGCTTTCAAAATAATATCACGAAGTATAGTATACAGAGTGTTTCATTTTAATTAGTCTAGCGTCAACTTTGTTATTCTAGAACGCAGCACAGTGGTCCCAAATCGAGTTTTCTAATTCAAAAATGGCTAAAGAGAGCAAATCTTGTCGGAAACGAACATTTTTTTAAAATTAAAGCTTACCGAAATTCCAACAAATCCTCGGAGCCCGAGATATAAAAAAAATCCCTTTTTTATTATTTTAAGTTAAAGGCCAAAAAAAATTAAAAAAAACCCTTGATATAATATACGGAATAACTTCATACGATAAAAATATCGAATCCCCGAATATAAGTCAAATGTCAATTTGGCAGCGGTTAATTGACAGTTTGTCTAATTTGACAATTTTTGCCTAATTTGACAGCTGCTTTTGCTTCACTTTATTTTATAATTAGCCTTAATTATTCAAAAAACTTCGAAGCAACTGTATTTGTCTGACAATTGTAAAGTATAGGGGAATATGTCATTTGACAGCTGTAGAACTGTCAATAAATGTACTGTTCCAAAGAAATTTTTTTTAAGCAATTTTTGATTTAATATACTGAATAACTTCGTACGACCAAAATATCGAATCCTTGAACCTGAAGATCAAAATTTGAGTATTAGTTCAAATTGGGTCAAAATTTAATGCATAATTTAGACATTTATTGACAGCTTGACAGCTGTCAAGTGTCATATGACCTATAATTTACAATTTTCATACAAAAATAGTTGCTTTGAAGTTTTTTGGATAATTAAAGCTAGTTAGAAAATAAAGTAAAGCAAAATCACCTGTCAAAGTACACAAAATGTGTCAATTGACAGCTGCCAAATTAACATTTGACTCATATTCGTGGATTCGATATTTTTATCGTATGAAGTTAGTCAGCATTTTATCCAAAATTATTTAAAAAACAATGTTTTTTGACCCTTAACTTAAAATAATAAAAAAGAAATATTTTGTTTCAAAATTTGGGTTCCGAGGATTTGTTGTTCATTTCCGACAAGATTTTCGCTTTATAGCCATTTTTGAACCAATAAACTTGATTTGGGACCACTGTGCGCCGGCGCCGTGTTTTTCACTTTTTTGAATTACACATTTAATTCCCTTCATTACTCTACTGAGTTGGTAGTAGTTAGCACCTTAACAAATGAACTGTTTGCGGAGCAAAGTCAGTTTAAAAAAAAAAATAAGTATGCAGACATGTTCTTGAGTACCTCTGGTTTCATACACAACTAAATTATGATGACTCTGTTATATTGAGCAAATTAAAGGCAAATAGAGTGGATAACATTGTTAACACTAAACTTATATACGGTGCTAAAAAAACTGAGGTTATTTTATTGTTAATAAAGAATGCCATACTTAATTTGGAAGATTCAAATTTACAGTAATATTTTATTTGTCGTATCCTATAATTGGTAAATAGTAGGTATACATGTACATCTTGACTTCCAATTGGTGTACTTGAAACAATTTTTTGTAAATTGTTTTTTATGTATTTTAGAAATATACTAGTATTAATTTTTATTTTGGTCAGAATATTGATGAGCAAAATGCATTTATTAAAAAAAATAAAATAAAATTGAACAATTTTAAATTGAAATTGTTTTTTAGACATTATTAAAACTATTATAACTTGAAACTTGGCGTGATGGTTTAGTTTCACAAGGAGTTTATTCTTCCAAAGTTTCGTTAAACTATGTGTATTATTGTTTAAGTTATCATCAACTGTTTAAAAATGGCTTCTTTGAAATGTTTCTATGTTTTAGAACTTAACAAATTGACCAAAAAGGTTCAGATAAATCTAGTAAGTGTGCAACAGTCAAATATAAAGTACATCAAAATTGTGTAAACAGACTATAAGTTTTTCTTTAATTTAAAGTATGTTATGTTGTGATAAGTGGGTGAAAATTGTAGGATTAGTTTTACGTTAGTATGTGTTTCCCTAGCATAAATTGTAATTGTGATTTTATATACATTTAGGGTTATGGGTAAGAACAGCTTACTGCCTAAATATCACCCTGTATGCATCTGCTTCTTTTTAAAACACGATTTATTATGTCATTATATTAAGCAGTTTCTGGTCCCAATGTTAGTGAGTAGCCGTTGATTTTTATTATTGTATAACGTTAACCAAAAGTTTGATTGTATTGATATTTGGGCAGTAAGTTAGTGTTAGCTAGAGAGAGAACTCTATTGTTTTTAAATAATATCGATCAATAAATAAAAAAGTTATTAATTATTTAAATTAAAAAAAAAGTTTTTATATGTGTTGTAATTAAACAAAAAAAACTAACATAAAAAATCTGGCAAGAGCATCCTATAGAATGGGCAACCACTATATATAAAAAGTGCAGTAAATCGGCGAAGAGCATAATGGTTTGGTGGTTTCTTTTTGCTCCTTCTATAATGAGTGTATCAACTAACACTAACATTTGTTTATGTGGCATGTATTGTGAACATTGAAATAATATTTAAACAAAACATTGAACTAAATTTCTCGCGCGAAAAGTGGTTGAAATATCTCGTTCAGATCCTCTTAAGATCCGTACAAGACAATAGCGTGCTCCGTCACTGGTGGGACATGGCCTAGTGACAAAGAGCCCCTTTGCCCCATGTAGTAGTAACACCGGTGTTCCACTATTAGTCCCGTGTCAAGTATCCGGACCTCCGCATTCTCCTCGCCACTGTTAGGGTCATATTTCACTTAACCTGCGATAAATTCCTCTGCTTTATCACGTCCCAGAAACGTAAAGCTATAATGACCTTATAAAATAGATACTAAATTATCTCTATAACTTTACTTTGTGCCCCAAACTACGAGTGTATAAAATAAGAAGATATACCATCATATAATTTAATGAAGAAAGCTGAGAACGCGGACATTAACTGGAATAGGATATATTTAATGCGGTTACTGGAAAAGTACATAAATATTGCCTTGAAGGCAACGCTGCCGCTTTTTTAGCAATTGACATTGTTCTCTGGATTATCCTGCGCAAAAAGTTACCCCAAAAATTTAAGATAAAATGGTTTAATTGATTTTAACATCGAAAAACTTGTCCTCAATCATAATTTCTAGTATAGTATATACGATCTCAATTGGGACAGCATAAGAACGAGTACTCAGAGTACAGTCGGCATCTTTTTTAGTTGACAAATCAAATTCAAGACATCTGATCCCGTCAACATTTCTAAATGGCAGGCGAATCAAGCACACGTGGAGTGTAGACGAGAAGTGGTGAATATCCGAGTTTTCGTTTTTATGCTGTCCCAACTGAGATCGCATATACTATACACTTTCTAGTTGACGTAAACAAGCAGTTGCATGAAGTTAGCAGATGACGTTCTTTTAAACTCAAGGCGCCCGGCACTATAAAGAGGTGGCTTAAATGATTTTATTTTTGCAGGTTAGGGTGCGTATATCTTTGTGTCATTTCAATAAGTTACATTTCAAATAGGTGATCCATCTTTGCTAGAAACTGTAAGACAATTTGTGTAGTTGTCTCCATTTGTTTAGTGCCATAAAAACCGGCCTTAAAAATATCAAAATCAGCACCACTATCTGTCTACAAAATACTACAGAGCTGTACTTCAAATTGTTGCATATTGGAATGAACAGAATAATATTATAATTTTGGTAAACTTAATGACGTTTCGGGTAAATTAAAAAATCTTACCGTTTTGCGTCAACACAGGTTATGCATTGGTGGACGCATTGCCCGTCCTTCGCGACATTGTCAGGTAAATTCAAAATGCGGCACTGTTTATCTATTCCCTGAGTATGACGTTCCAGTTAGGAATTATTCGCGCAATTATATCACAAGTGTTAGAAATCTTAACGAAAAATGGCGTATTGGCATTTATTATGCCAGAACATATTTTACATAAGAGTAATGATGTTTTATCTATTAAGTAATACATTATATTTATGGTTTATTATAGTCTAGAAAAATAAAGCATTCCTTCTCTTATATTAGTTGTGTTCTTTATGCCGTATGAATAAGGAGTGAACTATAATATTCTTCGCGCGCATACTGAACTAAAAAAATATCTGTCTCACGTACTCCACCTGCACTACTAATCACAGCTTGACACCCAAGCCATGACCTATGCAAAAATCTGAGGTTTCTGATCCATTCCTAGTCTGTTATAGACGTCGGTCGCAACTTACAGAATGTGACTAAAGCTAATTTTCTCAAGTAGAATTCTTTTATACCGAACAGATAGTCATTTTTATGATAGTTAAAATTACTATAATAAGATCATTTGCATTGTTCACGAGCTGTTTATTAGTTCCTGGTATTGTTAAACTGTCACCATTTAAATTTACTGACTGAAAGTACCTGACTATCTACCTCCAACCGCAGCTCCGTCATAACTTCGACTATTCTCTCATGTTAAGTACTTGCACCTTCGCCATAACTTAAAATATTATATTACTTCCACATCCACGTAGTGGTAGTGGATCGGCATAGTAATTGTAAAAAAAAATTATTTTCTTTTTCTTGAGATAGGTTTAGAATGTCATGAAACGCCGAGATTTTAAATTTGCTCGAAAAAAAAATTCTGTCTGTCAGTCGGTCTGTAACTTTTTTTTTGTTCGCACGTTTTCTCCGAAACGGTTTAAACGATATCGACTTAAAATTTTGTACACGTATATATTATAACGAGATCTGGAACAGGACTGTATTTTGGACATCTCCGCTGAAGGGCTGGGGGTAAAGAGGAGTTAACAGGGGGGACATAAGTAAAGCAAGCTGGTAAGAGCACAGAAACTTGAAATTTGGTGTATATGTACTAGAAGTCAAGGCTTCAAAATTTTTTGTAATAATTCCCCTCCCCCCCATTCCATTATTAAAGGGGTTGATGAAATAAAATTGACGTATTTTCTTGAAATTTGGTATACGTATATATTATAATGACATCTGGAACTAGTTTATATGGATTATTCCGTTGAAGGGTTGGGGGTTAAATAGGGGTAAATAGAGGAAAATAAGTAAAGCAAGGTAATAAAAGTACAGAAATTTAAAATTCGGTGTATGTACTACAAGCTAAGGCCGCAGATTTTTTTATAATCTTTCCCAACCCCCCACCACTCATTATTAATAACACTGATAAAATAAAATTGAGATATTCACTTGAAACTTGGTACACTAGTATTACAACGACACCTGAAATTATATTATATTTTTAGATGATTCCGTTGAAGGGGTGGGGATATAGGTATAGGTAACTAAGGGAAAATGAATAAAGCAGGCTGTGTAGAGTAAAAAAAAATGAGGTTTGGTGCGTATACTGGAAGTCAAGCTCTCAGATATCTTTATAATATTTTTCAACCACCCCATCACCACCAACCAGTCCATTAGTAAAGGGGTTGATGAAATAAACTTGAGACATTCACTTGAAATTTGGTACACGTATCATTTTTTGTTGAAGGGGTGGAGACGGGTATGTAATTGGGAAAAATTAATATAGCAGGCTAGTAAGAGATCCAGAAACTTAATTTTTGGCTTATGAGCTAGAAACCAATGCCTTAATTTCTAATATTTAAAATGTTTAGCAAATCGAAGATGTAACGGTAATACGGGGGTCCAATAGCGATTTATGTAACGCTTGGAAATTCGGCTGTTTTTTTTGGACACGAAAGCGTTCGGTGTTACATCGCATACTTTTTGAAAGATCCAAATTTTATTTTGAATTTGATAAATGTTGATACCATAACTAGAATCATATTCTTGCATTTTTACATCTCAACGCCTACCGACGCCTAGGGTCGTTTTTGTAAAACTTGTGTATTTGATAAATTTTGATATTTAAATTTATGTTCTTGTATTTTTACGTCTCGACGCCGACCGACACCTAGCGTCATTTTTGTATAACTTGTGTATTTGATAAACTTTGATATCTAAATTTATCTTTTTTCATTTTTATGTCTCCGACCGACGACAAGCGTCGTTTTTGTAAAACTAGTGTCTTTGATAAATTTTGATACCTAAATTCATGTTCATCTAATTTTTCGTCTCGACGCCTAGCTTCGTTTTTGTAAAACTTCTTAATTTGATAAATTTTGATACCAAGATTCATATTCTTGACCAATTTTGATACCTAAAATAATGATCTTGCATTTTTACGTCTCGATGCCGACCGAAGCCTAGCGTTGATTTTGTAAAATTTGTGTATTTGATAAATTTTGATACCTGGATTCATATTCTTGTATCTGTACGTCTCGACGCCGACCGACGCTTTGCGTCGTCCCTGTAAAACCTGTATTTAATAAATTTTGTTATCTAAACTTATGTTCTTGCATTCTTACGTCTCGGCGCCGAACGACGCCTAGCGTCGTTTTTGTAAAACTACTATATTTGATAAATTGTAATAACTGGATTCATATTCTTGCAGTTTTAAGTCTCGACGCCGACCGACGCCTAGCGTCGTTTTTATAAAACTGAATTTGCTAAATTTTGATCCCTAGATTAATATTCTTCCATTTTTTCGTCTCGACGCCGGTCGACGCCTAGCTTCGATTTGGTAAAACTTGTGTAGTTGATAAATTTTGATATCTAGATTCACATCGTATTTTTACGTCTCGCCGGCGACCCACGCCTGGCGTCATTTCTGTAAAACTTGTATTTGACCAATTATGATACCTAAATTCATATTCTTGCATTTTTATGTCTCGACGCCGACCGACGTCTGGCATGGTTTTTGTAAATCATGTGTATTTGATAAATTTTGATATTTAGATTCATGTTCTCGCATTTGTACAAAGCCCGTTTTTTTGTGTGTCAGGTACAATTTAGGCTGACTTGTGTTATGGCCGCTAAAATGTCTGAACTAAGATTTTATTTGATGCATAAGAAATGCCAGTAGTTCTTAAACAGTTCTCTCCTCTAACAGCAATATGTCGCTAAATAATTATAAAAAAATAGGAAAGATGTTATCATAAAATGTTAAGATTATTAATTTAGTAACTTCGTCATTTTAGTGAAATTCTGATTATACAGTGTCCGCCATAAAGTTGGCTACATATGGGAAATAATTATATTATTCACATTTCTAAAGAACTCTATTGTGGGTTCGTTTATGCATGTCCGACAACACAAAATTACATTTTGACACATGTTATGTGATCATCGGTTTGGCAGGACTGTAAAAAATAGTTGACGGTGATACCACAAAATGGGTCAAATTGTTAAGATATCGAAAAATTTTATTAAGAAAAAGTCCATAGAATACAAAAACTTGTATGGGTATTTTAGTTGAATAAAGATATTTACATGTAAAAAAAGAAACGAACCCCCCATATAGTATTTTTTTTAGAAATCTTAATAATACAAATTTTTCTCATTTGCAGGCAACTTTAAGGCGGACACTGTAGGTATATAGGCTCGGGCGCAAATGAAACTGATGGCAAAAAATGAATTGCCCAATTCAGTTAATAACAACGAGTTATCAGAAAAAGAAATCAAAGACTAATATTGTTACAGTCCAGCAGGAATCACGGTGAGGTATGGGCATTTCTTGCCAGGAAAGGATGGGATCGTAGTATTAGTAGGGGAAATGATGTTAGTAAAAATAAAATGTTTCATCTAATAACAAAAAAAAATCTGAAATCTCTGAGACAAATAAATTAAAATAATTCTGAAAAAACAACGCATTGGCACGTTTTCATAAACACTAAAACACTTCAACACTACACTTGAACCATTTTTATCTACTTGATGCACGTTTCACCATTCGTGTATTAATATATAACGTAAGGAAGCCGATTTTATTAGAGATAAACACGCGCTAGTAGTAATAAAAGACACGTTTTTGGGGAAAATAAAGTTTTAACAAAACTCGCGGCGCGGTTTAATAAAATAAAAATTTTAGAAAGAAAATTATTAACTTTTAATGGAGCTTAATCAAATAAAAACAAGTAGAAAAGTGAGGACCGAACTCAGAACCGCCCCATTTATATTTATTGCTGCTCTAGTATCTTACCGATTGAGCTACGCGATCCTATGATCATTATATTCTAAAACGTGTAATAAGTACATACTAGAAAATTGTAATACTTAGTGGTTTGACATTGTTCGTTTGAAGGATGAGTATCCACTATTTACCACTAAAAATAACTTAAACATTTTATATAAATAAGTTTTTCATATTTAGAGTGGTGTTAGTTCACCGGAATAAATAATATTCGTCGTCAAATCACACAGTTTGAGAATCGCTGAGCTTATGACTATGTTCCACACTATTCAGTGTACATTTCATATTTCCATGTCAAAGGAAGTGGGAAAGAATCTTGGTAGACATACATTGACAATGTCTTTACGCTATTGCTTTAAGTTTGTGTGCAAGAGATAGTGAAAACGTATGCGCAATATTAATTCATACATCAGTCATTTTAAACTGGACCCGATTCTATCACACTTTCAGACACATTTTGTAATTTCTTAGAGTCATACTATATCATAAAGTCTTTGTAGGCAGATTTATATTGCCTGATCGATTTGCTGGGAAATTGCGCTTTTCGCTGCTTCAGATACTTCACATGGTAGATCTTCATGACTTTTTACGAAGATGTTTTATGTTTTTATTCAATTCCAATGATAAAATTGTTGTATAAACTGCCACCAACTCAAGATTAAAAAAACGCTTGTGTACTTAATGGAATTGTTGACTGTTTACTAAAGCTTGTTTGATGCGTTGCCATCGTCACTGCTGCGCCAAAGATTATTGGGTATTAAAATATGTGCAGTAAATTGTAGATGACATACATGTCAAATAAATAAATAAATTGTAAATGTAAAAATTTTCTCTTCACATTTTCAGTAATCTTTGAACTATGGGAGAGAGTTTTCGAAGAAATGTTGTCTTATACCCGATTGCGAAATTCTTTTGCAATCTCGAATGAAAAACTTCCATTCTCGAATATAAAAATGGCATTTCGCAATCTAGTATTAACTATTTATGATCTCTGTAGTAATAAAGAAATCCACCAGCTTATGATGGAACAGAAACGTTTCATTATTACGGCCACTCGGTACCTGCGCCTATAAAACGTCACTTCCCGACTTTACTTGTATTTTACCTCGCCGGGACGTCGCACTTCCTTCCGCTACTGTTTACGGTGGATGTGTTGAGCGACCCGCCGTTGTACAACAAGCCACCCGGCCACCCCGTCAGACCGCAAGTCCGGCGCCCCCTAATTAGTTCCTGTGCCCAACACTGGGTCGCCCGTCGCTTCCGAGTTACTACGGTGTAACTGGACCCGTGCAAGTCGGGCGCCAGGTAAAAGCGCCTTACTTTAATTTTGATGTTTTAGTAAAAAATTTATAGAGGAGCATCTGCTTGGAAATCTAATTTAATTTAGCTTGTCCGGTAAGTGCCTGAATACACTAAACGCAGTACACACACATGTTTGACTTAATAAGTATAGATATCAGCGGTGGATCATCATTAGATTTGTAAAGGGACATTTAAAGAACTTTCATCTTGGATGAAACTAATCAAATTATTTTGCTTTTTATAGTCGAGTAATCTTAGCATTATATCTCTTAATTCTAGGAACTAGCATGGATTTTCTTGAAACTTGACCGTAACTCATGTATTTCTAACGTCAGACTAATTACAGACTAATTACAAAGGCACACAAAATAAAAAAAGGCCATGTACTTTTGAACACAGTATGATACCATCCGTATTTTGGGCCGTTGTATCTGATGCAGCCGCACAGTAGTCAGTTTGCTAACATTAGAAAGAAAATATTACAAAAAATGAAATTTACCCAACACACAAAATTAACATATATACGCTGATATCATAAACCAATACAATATTTATACTCTTCGCATCTACAAAACGAAGAGTATACTGCATTCGATCGGCACGTTTCTAAAACCGTTGATATTGCTCGTAGAGGAAAAACTTTCATATCACTGTGTTGGTAATAGAATTCTGAACAACTTTCAAAATGTCCGTCCGTCTGTCCGTCTGTCTGTCTGCATGTCCGTCCGTCTGTCCCTTCGCGTGTCACGTTTCTTGTAAGCACGATAACTTAAGAACGGAAAGTCCGATTGTATTGAAACTTGGGCAGTAAGTTAGTGTTAGCTAGAGGAAGAATTCTATTGTTCTTGAACAATATCGATCAATAAATAAAGAAGTTATTATTTTTTTAAATAAGAAAATTAATTTTTTTTAATGTTTTGTAATTAAACAAAAATTGGCTAAAAATTGATATTATTTACAAAAAAATGCATGTCTCGAAGGACAAACTATGTTCAAATTAGTTAAAACCATATACGAGGTTCAGTTTTTTAAAAGTGTCTGTCTACGTCTTGAGTTTCTATTTCATTACCTATACCTTTTCTATTTTACTTTTAATTCTCTTTCCAATTTTGACAAAGAAATAAATTGATACACTAGCGAGTTGCTTTCCAATTCCACATATTTTTTTCTGTTTTATTCTATTTTATTATCTGCCACTTTTTTAAGTGGACTTTCCACTGTATACAATTATTACTTAAGGTCACAACACAGCTAGTATATCTGTATTGCTTTTTAAACACATGAGTCTCATTTTGACAGTAACTATTTATTGTTTAGCTTTTTTTATTGCAATAAAACATTAAAAAAGGGTCTTGTATATGAACTGAGAAACAAAACCATCTGCTGAGTTCAGCAAAAATGGTCTGCATAAACGTAGATATAAATGTTTTAACATTACGGCTAGTAACACAGTGCCAAAGTACCTGTATACGTATCTTGTGCAATACAGTGAGTTTGTAAACTATTTGGTCAAAAATTGACACATTGGATTTTGCAGATATTAGTAGCATTTTATCAATTATCAATTCAATGAAGTATCAAGTTTAAAGTTAGCGGTATTTTTATACTCTTCGCAACTGATAGCAATTTTCTTTGGATATTTTATATTATCGGTAATGTTTGTTAAATGAAATCTACAATCTAGATATTTATTCCGGCGTTTTTTCAATTAATGATAAAAGTTTGAAGTTTTTAAAGTGAACCACAATAAAAGTTTAATAAAAATAGTTTATTTAAGTGGCAGCCTGAAAACCTCCTGTACTATCCGTTGGTAAGAGTATTAATTCCTGTGTGTATAGTTTGTTTATTGCTTGTAGTGTTAATAATATTTTTAGTGTCCTCTTTGCAAATACAAACCGAAGAGTCTATTGCATTCGGTCGGCACATTTGGGATTTGGTGTAGTATAAACCAAGGCCCTCGATTTTTTTATAATATTTTTCAATCCCCCACCTACTCCACTATTAAAGGGGTTGATAAAATAAAATTGAGGTATTCACTTGAACTTTGGCTGGGGGTTAAATAGGCGTAAACAGGGGAAAATAAGTAAAGCAAGCCGGTAATAGTAGGGAAATTTTATGATTTGATGTATACACTAGAAGCGAAGGCCTCAGGTTTTTTTATTATATTTTCCATCCCCCCCAACACTCCCACTCCCGTATTAAAACGGTTGATAAAATAAATTGAGACTTTCACTTGAAAGAGTGATCGCAAAAGGGGCCTAAAATTTGCATAGTAGAAAGGAAAATATCAACATAGATCCTATAGGACTCATATTACATTTTGAGCATATTTTTTACTTTTTTGAAAAAAATGCAAAAATTGCGCCTATCTAAGGGTAGAAATTATTTAAAAAAGGAAGTACATAATGAATATTTAAAAAAATAAAACAACTATTATTACTCAGATTTTATATTGTATGAATTTTTTACGGATTACATATTATCCTCCTATTCTCTTCCAAATACGCTAATATAGTTTGGAAGAGTTTAGGAACTTGTCCTACAACCCTCCAACACCTTGAAGTAATTAAAATACCAACCCCAGAAAACGAAAAAATTCATAAGTCACATGATACAATCGCCGTGAGATTTTCACTAGAATTATTGTTATGACTAGTCAAACCCATATCTACTGGAAAATTGAGCTACCACCCACATACTCATTGTAATAATAAGAAAACCACCCCCAGAAATAGGAACAATTCGTAAGTCCTAATCACATGATAAAATCGACATGTGATTTTAACCTCACGATACAATCGATATGAGATTTTCACTAGAATTATTATGACTAGTCGAACTCACATGTACTAAGAAATTGTGTTTATCTGATCTGGTAAACTATTGTATAGTAAAATAAAATTATTACGTGGGGATTTTTTAAACTACGATGTACTGTGTTTTGGTATACTTAAGTGGTCCCCATGTCTTGTATCATATGTATGTTTTTCCTTTAGAAAATAGGTCCATATTTTTCTTTGTCAAACATTTGAATATGTATATGCACGGGGTCGTCAGAATTTTATTACTTACTCTAAGATCTAACTTCAAAGTTAATCGAACAACTTTATTAACATATAAAAACTCTATCACTAGAGGTAGAGCTTCCCCAACAAATTATGCTATAGGATAAATGCGAGTAGAGTGGGGGATTTGGGGTATACTTTCGAAACCAAGGCCTCAGATTTCTTTCTAATATTTTTCAGTCCCCACCTCCACCACCTCTAACTCCAGTATTTAAGGGATTGATAACATACAATTGAGATATCCACTTAAACGTTAGTACACGTGTGTATTGTGATGACATCTACTTGAGATGTTTTCGTGAATAAGGGAAAATACGTACAGCAAGCTAATAAGAGTCTAGAAACGCAATTTTTAACGCATATTAAGCCAACGCCTCAATTTTTTTTATAACATCTGTCCCAAATATTAAAATTCTATGACCAATAATTTCCTCATTGTGCAAATATGGCTAAAATGTTTCCTTTAAAGTGACTTGGATGAGAAATGTGAAACATATTCTTTATAGGATTTTGCAAATAGCGAAAAAAAAACTATCTATGAGAACTAAAAGAAAAACTGTGTAAAAATATTAATGAAATCTTTGCATTCTTTCGATAACCTGACTTCTGGTTATGCTAGCAAGTTAATACCCTAAAATAAATTTGTCCAATTTCTTATTTGATATTCTCATCATAACACTAGCATCCAACATAGGCCCCTACGGGTATGCAGGTTAAACTAGTATCTACATGACCCCTTACGGTATGAAGATTCAGTTAAAAATGAGAACAAAGGTCTGAAATGAATTTATTTACCTACCTTGTTTTAAAAATTTTTTCATTTTAATGGATTACATTTTCATAAAATCTCTCATTCAGTTTCTTGGAAATGCTTAGCATTTGAAACGTTTTTCTCCCTTATTCATTTCAGGCCTTTGTTCTCATTTTTAACTGAATCTTCATACCGTAGGGGGTCATGTGGATACTAGCTTAACCTGCATAGCCGTAGGGTACTATGTTGGATGCTAGTGTTATGATGAGAATATCAAATAAGAAATTGGACAAATTTGTTTTAGGATTTTAACTTGCTAGCATAGCCAGAAGTCAGGTTATCGAAAGAATGCAAAGATTTCATTAATATTTTTACATATAGGTTTTCTTTTTGTTCTCATCCTATAAAGAACATGTTTCATTACTATAAGTAAACAAATAATAAATAATTCACTTTTACACAAATCTGGATGTGGAAGTAGTGATTCCTTAGGTAGCGGTTTCTTCTGCTGTTTGTCAAATCCTATAAAGATTGTTTCATTACAATTACAAACAAACAAAAACAAAGCTCATTTTTAAATTATCCTTTGATTGATTAATAAATGTTTAAAACAAGTCAAAATATATTATAATTTTTTTGCAAAAATACTGTTTTTGTATTATTATTTTTAAACAGGCTTAAAACTTGAAGCAAAGCTTTGTAAAGCAAACTGAAATTATCTGGCTATTAGCTAACTGTTATTTTAAGAGATTTCCCCAAATTTGTTAGGAAAGGAAAATTTTGTAAAAAAAATGTCAATTCTCCGTGCCTTCGCTGGTGTGTGTAGTTGCCAAAGACACGATTCCCCAAAATTGACATATGTGCTAACCTTTAACATAAATAAGATGACTACTTCATCGTTGCAAGTTTCCAATAGTATCTAAGCTGGAAATATATTACTGAAGCAGACCTTGTGCAGATATTTGATTTATAATGTCTATTCCTCGTAAGTATCTCGTACGTTATGGAAGCCAAAACACTGAAACAGAAAAAATGACGCAATAAAACCAACCGGTTGTTGAAAAAACAATGTAGCAAAAGAGATCAAGCGCCCGGATGCGTGATGAAAGCAAATCATGACAAGGAGCGACACGCGCGGGATTTGGGAAAGTGTCGAAAACGGCGTCAGGGGCGTGCATAAAATTTGCTCGGCGCGATCCCGCCATTACGGAATTTACTGAATAACCACTTTACATCCATCGGATACCCGGCATAGACACGAACATGAATATTTCAAAGTAATAGCTCTCAGTTCGACCATATTTTTCTTCCTTTGCAAACATTGATGCGCAAATAGTACGGGACGGGCACGTCCCGTAATCTCTTTAATCCTTTCTGGAATGTTTTCATTTCTGATGGGATGAAAGTCGTTCATGTTCTCGGAAAAACAAACCGATTTTATTTTTAGTTTTTACTACGCGGGGCGGAGACTGATATATTGACGGTGTAAATAGAAACCTTTCATGGATTATTACTTATGATAAAAGTTAAATTAAAAATTTGAAAATCCCCGGACGCAAAAAATATACCTTTAAAAAGGAATAAATACTTTACATTCACTGGCTAGAAACACTGGCTATCTCTTTTTCTGTACATTTATTGTTGGACCATGGATTAATGGTTTTCAGTTAGGTAGAGGTACATTATTAAACTCATCGCAAATACAAAACGAAGAGTATATTGCATTCAATCCATGGTACAAATATATACAAGGTATGCTCGTCCGAGCTACCAGAATTTGACTTTTCTGCGCATTGAACCAACGGGAACCATATTGGAACGATATATCACAGCATATTGCTAGATAATCCCAAAATTCTATGATATTACACATACTTCAAGTTATTATTATATTATACCTCAACATTGTACCCCTGCAAACCGGGGTACAGGTAGTCGTATTGGGGTGCGTAACTGTTTAATATCATTTTTGTGTTTGGTTTCTCTGTGGTGTGATATTTGTGAGGTTAAAAAAAACAATTATTATTTAAAATAAACTTAAGACATGGTTGGGTGCAGTATAAATAGTTGCAAAAATAGGAATGGAACTTCAACTGAAAGACATGTAAAATTCCTTCTGTTCCCAAAAAATGAAGAAAATCGAGAAAATGGTTAGAAACTTGTCCAGTAAAACTTGTTAATCTCAAAAATGGTAATTATAAAAACAATAATTATCAAATATACATTGTCTTATTTACTTATAATTATAAAATATGGATTAGTAAAAGATGTACCTAAGTATTTACTATATAAAAGTTTGTATTTGTTTAACACAAAAGTGGTCAGAGATAAAAAATGTTTTTCTTACAGCTCGCATTTGTTCAATGCGATCAGATTTTAAAGCAACTCCAGAGTATCTCAAAAATGTTGAAAACTATTCTCCAACGAATATCCGTTTCCTTCTGCATCATGCGGTACCTACAGAACATTTGGTAAGAATCATTCTCCAAGACAACGAAGAACTAAGCAAAGTAAGAATAAATAAATGTATTCATGCATATATCGTTTCAATTAAAAGAAAAGTTAGTATGCAGTATATGATATATAAATTCTAATCTAGAATATAAATTTGGTTAATTAATGACGCCTACGTCTCTTGTCAAGATACTCTATAATATACTCTATGTTGTAAAAAGTGTCTGTTTACTTTATTATAGAATAAAAGTATAAAACAAAACGAGTGTATATGATTTTTTGTGTGACTGCCTTCTCCCTGTCTGCTGGAATATAATTAGAAGTTATATTACCTGTGGTGTATGTATTTTTCGTAAATATTGGTTAAAATTTACTATGACGTTGTACTTGTATAAAGATTAATATTATTGTACAAATAACTCGTAATTTGTATAAAAATATATCCTTTATATTAAAAAATTGACATTGATCATAAAATCATACTAAAAGCTCAAATAGTATTCATGAACCCTTTGATAAATATTGACTAGAACTACATACATGTTAATCTTTTTTAATATTGATAACTTAACCTATAAACTTTTTAAAGTAGCCGATCTAGATCATATAAAATAAAATATGTACCTATATGCTCTATCATAGAAGTACCATTTTACCATATTTTTTTTAATAGAATGCGTTGAATACTCATAACTACACCGGTATTAAAAAACACTAAAATTACAATGTAAAAATTTGCTACATCAATATATGTAAAATCTTACATAATTATTCAAAACCATTCTTAAAATTTTCCAAAGGAATAATATTTTATCAAATTTTAACCTTATTTCCAAAATGAAGCATCTGTTTTTAACTGGTATGTGGAATCATCTCGTTTTGTACAGAAGAATACACTATATTATTTGAAATATTCGCACGAAACGCTATTGGTCCGATTATCAACATGGTTCCCGTTGGTTCCAAAGCATATGATTGGTTACTGCAAAAGCTGCGCAACAGCATACCTTGTATATATTTTTACCATGACTCGATCGGCATATTTCTAAAATCGGTAATATCGCCCGTATGGAAAACATTTTCATATTAGTGTGTTCGTAGTCGAATTCTGAATAACTTTCAAAATGTCTGCCCGTCCGTCTGTCCGTCCGTCACGTTTCTTGTAAGTACAATAGGTTAAGAACGAAAAGTCGGATTGTAGTGAAATTTGGTCAGTAAGTTATTGTTAATTAGAGGAAGAACTCTATTGTTTTTGAACAAGATCGATCAATAACTAAAAAAAGTAATTAATCATTTAAATTCATTAAATTTACATATTTATTATGGTACATAATATTGTTACATTGCAGAACCGGCTAATTAGGCAATAATCCCTAATGTCTATCAACTTAATAGCAGTAAATCTGCCACAAATGCGGTAAGATTATGTACCACGCTTTGGCGGCTTTAATTCATCTCGCTGTTAGATAAAGCCGTCGCTAATATAAACAAACATTATTATATAAACAAATCATTTCAGTTTGAAATGTATAATTCGCCTCAAAAAGGCGGCAGGTTATGCAACATTACTTTTTCAAACGGAACACCCCGTATATTTTAAAATGATTAAATGCATCTTTTTAAAATTTTCTCATTTAACATTTCTTTCCATGTTTCCCCATTTTCCAGATAATGCTTGACTAGTGCTGGGACACCCTGTATAAAAATAATTTTGTATAAACCTGTTTAGATAAACAATAGATGTGTGGTAAAAATACATATGTTATAAACTTGTGACATTAGATTTTATTTTAGATTTTTTATCTACTTATGGTTGGTAAAAAGAAAATAAATATATTGTATGCGTAATATATTAGTTATTATTTTTTATTTTTATGTTTCACCGAATTCACAATTCTGTATTTTTCATATATTGTAGTTGACTTTTAGATTATTAAATGTGATTTATATGGTTGGTGTATCTCTAGTAGTTGTTATAAAAAACACCCTTGGAAAAAAATGTGTGTTTTGCACCTTTAAAAATTGAACTAAAAATATGAAAAAAATACATGGCATAGAACTAATTGATATCTATTTTTTTGCGTTGAATTCACTCGAGTATCTGTCATAGTTCCAGAGAAAGTGTAGTTAAGGGTTTTTACCCTCATATCTTCCATATAGATTAAAGCAGAGGCCTTAAATTATTTGTAGGAATATTTCAGACAAAGTGCAATAATTAAAAGGTTAAAGCATAAAAATAGATGTCTGTGCATTTTTCATATGCTAAATCGGTGAGACCCTTTACAGAAAAAGAAATAGCCAGTGTTTCTAGACAATGAACATAAATTATTTGTTACTTTAAGATTAATTTTTTGCGCCGGGGTTTTTTAAAATTTCCAATTTAACTTTTATTTTCATTTTTTTTTATTACAAGATTAACTTAAACCTATAAAGTTCGATATACTTTTTAAAACTGTTTAAGTAAATACATTTCAGATAAATGTTAATTTAATACGTGAAATAACACCGAAACTTTCGCCGTTTCTTAGAGCACAATGTTCGTTACACTGAGTGCTTAATAATGAAACCTGAACATCTTGAAAACGGCATACCCAATTTTCACAAAACATCGCTAAGAACCATCTCGCAAATACTAGCTTTTAAAACAAAAAAAAAATACTGCTTTGAAATCGGTTCAGCCATCATGCAGGTAGGTGCCAAAAACATAGTCTAAGATCTGGCAGCTGAATACTTTACTGCCGGGTAAAATAGCAAATTAGCCATAATTACCTTTAATTAAATATACTGTAATTAATTTATTTTAGCAAATTCCAACTATATTTTTTTAGGTGAAATAAACATCATTTGAAAGAAAATGATGTGAAGAATGTAAAATGTGGTTGCAGGCTCTCAGTTAGCCGCAATTTCCAAGTTGCCAGGTTGCCAGTATGTTACTGTTAATTATTATTTACGCTCATCGTGTTTTTCAGGAAAATTTTATACTAAATTGAAGTTTAATTTTTTCTTTACACCATAACACATGGTTATCTATAAAAAGATGGCCGCAAGTAGTGGTTGCCATTATTTGAATTAATTATTCTCGCTCTGGATGAGTGTGTGGGGGAGAGAGAAAGAATGCACCCGCTGCTTCGTGTTGTAACCAAGATTGATCTTCAATTGTAAGAAGATTAAGTGATTGTCGTACCAGAAAATTTTATACTGAATTGAAGTTTAATTTTTTCTCTACACGATAATACATGGTTGTCTATGGAAAGATGGCCGCAAGTAGTGGTTGCCATTATTTGAAATAATTACTCTCGCTCAGGATGAGTATGTGAGAGGGAGAGAGAAAAAATGCGCTCGCTACTTCCTGTTGTAAACAGGGGTGAACTTCAATTGTATGAAGAAGATTAGTTGTCATACTAGATTTATATATTTGGCACAACGAGCTGTAAGTATTTAACCTTTTCCGAATTTCAATAGCACCAATATGCATAATTTGAGCATAAGGGTAGCTCTTACCGCCCTTAAAAGTAGTCTCTAGTCCTGGGTCGGTTGTTGGAACGAGTTCACTCCATATTTGTCCTTCCTGCCTGAAACTACAAAAGCCTGAATATTTTACCCGTATTGAAACTTATGAGATTCCTTCGTCGGTGGGGGTAGTTTTCACCCTCCATAGGATACAAGAATTTGGCTTTTGTATATGCTATTCACACTCATCTGCGTATTTTGAATTTTAGGCGTAGTTTTCATCCCATATAAGGAAGAATTTTGGTTTAATTTATAGAAATAGATTATTATAGCTCGAATTTATATTCTCTCCTCTAGACTGCAAAACATCTACCATTTTTCACACTTCATTAACAGTTATTACATTATTTCTATGAGTTTGAAATATTTGTCAAAAAAACAAGTTCATTTATTTTGGTACACACCATTTTTTTGTGTGGCTGTGTTATCAATAACCTTTATTGGTTTATCTGTATTCTACAATATTTAAATATTTTCATTTACATACACGTAATCTGAGGCAATGTCACGAGAAAATGTCAATAGTTAGATTTTGTTGTAAGAAACAAATCACAAGTTAAACATTGTCTATAAAGAAGTATCGAAAGTTCTTTTTTACCACAGGTTCCTGAGTCGTATGTTCATATCAGTGCATTATTCTAAAAGTTATGTCAAACCGATTGATCAAAGTTGAGTAATCGATCATCTAGTGAGAAATCTCGCCTGACAACATTAGCCACATGCAGTGGAACCATAATCTTACAGGTCCATGTAGATCAGTTTAAAAATAAAAATCACTCAATAAAAACGATTTTCTACTTAGTTTTGACGTGATATTGTTTACACAAACAAGTGTCTGTTAAGAAAAGTTTTGAGATTAGTCATGGGATAAAAATATACTCGATTTATACATGTAGACAGAGATGTCTTCTTATAACTAGCGACAAAAGTGATATTCAAAGAGTTATTTGCAACAGAAGTAAAAAAATTGTATTCTAGTAGTAGTGTTTCAAGAAGTGTAGTAAAAGTTTTAGATCAAATCCGTGTGGTGGAAAGCTTGTTTGAACAAAGAAATGTTCAGAGTCCTGGTTTTTCGCGCAGTTTTTTTTTAAATACCTCTAGTTGTATAACTCGTATCGCAATAAAGACAGAGACACAAATTATTCAGAATGAAATTGTGAAGGAAACTAGATTTCGAAACATTTTGGTCAATATGCCAAGTCGCAAAATATAAAGACATTCTAGGGAGGCAATTTTGAAACAATTGATGATAACTTGAACAATAATGCACATATTCGGCCGAAACTTTAGAAGAATATACCTCTTATGAGGTTAAACCATCAGGACAAGTTTCAAGTTAAAATACTTACAATAGCTCCTTAGAAACAATTGCAAACTCGAAAATCAAATCGTCCACTGTTTAGAGGCATCAAGACGTATACCAAATATTTGTATTTCAGATTATAGTTATTTTTATGTTCTCTGTGGTGGTATAAACAAAAATAAATTTTTAAATTTTTAAAACCGAAAAAATGTTAGCCATTATGTCTCCTAGCTTGCTTATAAATGGCCATAATGCAATAAAAACGTCATACCTAGGGTCTTAATCGATGTAGATAAAACTACTTTTTTTAATGGTTCATTTTTTATGTACTTTCAACAAAATTCATTTGTTAAAAAAAAAAGAAATAGAAAAATTGAATAAAATTGTCTTTAAAAAATGTTTTTGTTTATACCACCACAAAGAACCTAAAACAACAATAATCTGAAATATGAATTTTTGATGGACAACATGGTGCCTCTAAACAATCGACGATTCGATTTTCGACTTTGCAATTGTCTTCTAAGAGTTATTGTAAACATTTTAACTTGAAAGTTGGCTTGACGGTTTCTCTCTACAAGGGGTATACTTTGTGATGGTTAATCATGACGATATGAGAATGGACGCTACTTTGTTTTCTATCACTGAATTGAGTGATAGAAAACAACGTAGTATCCTTTCTCATATCGTAGTAAATGGTATTTAACTAAATTGTGGCATTGGATCCAAATGGATTTAAAAACTTTTGAGCAACATTTTAAAATCATAAGCGACGTTTCCTACCACCTCTTTGCATAGACATTTTCTTTAAAACTCCAAAAAAAAACATTTTGTTATGAACATTTATCCCGATAATGTTATAATAATTCTCGGTTATTTTGTCCTGAAAATATTTACCTAGGATTTTAGATATCGCCGATTACGAATCTGCTATTTACAAAATTAATAAATAAAATAGCGGTTCCAAAATGACTGAATTTAGGACCAAATATCACGCAATATTCTATAGATATTTTAGATCAAAGTTCAAGTATTGAACTATATATATATAGGTGCTCCTAATATTTTCATAGTTGTAAAAGGGGCAAAATCTGCTAGAAACAGTTTTTTAACTTGTTCGCCCCTCTCCTCTCGAAAAGTTCAATCGGCAGCAGATTATGGTGGACTATTTTCAAATGTTTGTGAGACCCCAAATAACACTCTATTTTGTGCACTTCACTATTCGTTGCATTCAAAAATACCCCCATGGATGTAAAATTCTCAGGTGTAGAGATTATTTCCTAATATTAAAATATACTGGACTACGTTTTTCTATTATATTGTAGATTCCTTTTATTCGAATTTTTAGAACATACGTAATGGGAAGAAGAAAAAAAGGATAATTTAGTATTATTAAAATAATTAATATTATAAAATGATCCTAAAGGGCCAAAGGTTACGAGTAAGTACCTAACTATGCAAAGAGTAATAATTGAAAAAAAAATAATTTTTTATTGGATGAAAACGACTCACTTCAAAAATAGCTCAATTATGACTCCATTGGGTATAAGACTTGCCTTATTCAGAAATGGAGCGCAACGTAGTCATTGCCCTTAAGTACTTTATGAAACGGTGTTAGTACCTATTTTGACCGTCCCAACTCTCAGTACACATTACTTTATAAGTGGTATATGCCTTGTTTCAAAAACTCGTATACAATTACTATAAGTGCAAAATGGGTACCGTTTGATAATCAGGATAGTTACTGCCAATAGTGAGTATTGTTAAGGAAAGGGTGTTTGAATACGTTCTGACCCACTGAACAACATAAACAACATTGGGTTGATTCTACGGTTGGTTCCTTGTAAAACATTCTTCAATAATTTAAATACACAGGAAATTATGCTTTTTAATATTTCAAAAAGTTTTATTAAAACTCTACACGTGTTTCAGCTTATTAGGCCTTTATCAAGAGTACAAGATATTACTAAATTTAAAATGTGTTCCTTACTTATGTATACCTAATGTAAAGGTATAAATTAGGCAAAGCTTTTAATATATTTATTATATGCAAAATAGCTATATAACTCCTATCCTATGTAAATATACTACAAATAGGTTCTTAATGTTAAATTATTTTTTCTAGAATATTATGACCCATAAATAATGTTTGATCATTAGTTACATTTTTATGCTTTTTGACAGCTTTCATGATCTCAAATTGTTCTAGTAAATCTAACTTCTTTCCTTTATTTTCTGTATGGAGTAATTTGACTTCATTAAAATTAACAAAATGATTATTTTCTATACAGTGTGTTGGCATACCGGTGCTATGTATACCGTTCATTATGATTTTTTATGGTCAGCGAGACGATTTTTTAGTTTACGACCCGTTTGACCGATATATATAGCATCGCAGTCTACATTTTAATTGATATACACCTGTTTTTTCTAATAAATCTCTTTTATCTTTATTATTAACTAACATTCTCCCTAGATTATTTTTATTAACAGAGATAGTTTTACATTCTAGTTTTTTAAGTTTATGCCTAATTTTATTGCTAATCTTAGGTCTATAATTAATGCATTTATATATGTCAGTTCTTAGTGGAGTATCAGCATAAAATTCTTTAAGTAACTTTTTCTTTTGTTTATTTTTTATTAATTTATCTATGAGGTTTTCACTATAACCGTTGTTTCTAGCGATTTCTTTAATGGTGTTTACTTCTTTCATAAAGTTATTCTTATTTAAAGGGAAAGTTAGCAGACGGTGGATATATGAATGGAAAGATGCCATTTTTATTTGTGATGATTGCTTAGAGTTTTTGTAAATGACTGTGTGTGTGCAAGTTGGTTTACGGTAAATGTCACACTCTAAGCTGTTGTTTCTATTTTTTAAGTTAACGTCCAAGAAATTTAAACCTTCCTGCAAAATTAGTATCCTTTGATGTTAAAAGCCTCTTCACGTCCATACCATTACAACCATTTTTTGAAATAATAGAAACACTTATTAATCAATCTGATATTGACTTAAATATAACTAATAAATAATAAATTGAATTAAAAAATCAATTAAACATCATAATAATAACCTGTACGAGTCAAAACTACTTTCAATTTAACAATGAAATTTATAAATTAACAGACGGATTACCTATGGGTTCCCCCATATCACCATTATTAACTGAAATATTTATGTCAGACTTTGAAAATAATTTGTTTAACTGCGAAAATAACCTAATAAATAATGTATTTTTCCGGACCAGATATGTGGATGACGTGTTTTGTATTTGGCAAGGTACAGAAAGACAACTTAATAAATTCTTAAATCTTCTGAATTCATTTCACGATAAAGTTCAATTCACTGTAGAAATAGAAAATGAGGAAGGTTTAAATTTCTTGGACGTTAACTTAAAAAATAGAAACAACAGCTTAGAGATTGACATTTACCGTAAACCAACTTGCACAGACACAGTCATTCCCAAAAACTCTAAGCAATCATCACAAATAAAAATGGCATCTTTCCATTCATATATCCACCGTCTGCTAACTTCCCTTTAAATAAGAATAACTTTATGAAAGAAGTAAACAAAAGAAATCACTAGAAACAACGGTTATAGTGAAAACCTCATAGATAAATTAATAAAAAATAAACAAAAGAAAAAGTTACTTAAGGTGGCCATTCCCTAGAAAGAGACATCCGATAGGGAAATATTTATTATTTTTGCCCATAACTTTTTTTTTCTTAGTACGTATATTTAAAAAAATATAAGAGTACCTAAGTAGAACTATAACAAGACTATTACTATGAATTTTCAATCAATAATTTCAGTGGTTTGCAAAATAGCTCGATTTAAAACTACGAAATAGGAAGATTGACACAATTTTTAAATTTAAATCTAGCTATTTTGCAAACCACTAAAATTATTGAATGAAAATTCATAGTAATAGTCTTGTTATGGTTCTACTTAGGTACTCTTATAGTTTTTTAAAATATACGTACTAAGAAAAAAAAGTTATAGCTAAAAATAATAAATATTTCCCTATCGGATGTCTCCTTCTAGGGAATGGCCACCTTAAAGAATTTTATGCTGATACTCCACTAAGAACTGACATATATAAATGTATTAATTATAGGCCTAAGGTTAGCAATAAAATTAGTCATAAACTTAAAAACTAGGATGTAAAACTATCTCTGTTAATAAAAATAATCTAGGGAAAATGTTAGTTAATAATAAAGATAAAAGAGATTTATTAGAAAAAACAGGTGTATATCAATTAAAATGTAATGGCTGCGATGCTATATATATCGGTCAAACTGGTCGTAAATTAAAAAATCGACTCGCTGAACATAAAAAATCAATAATGAATGGTATACGTAGCACCGGTATGTCAACACACTGTATAGAAAATAATCATTTTGTTAATTTTAATGAAGTCGAATTACTCCATACAGAAAATAAAGGAAAGAAGTTAGATTTACTAGAACAATTTGAGATCATGAAAGCTGTCAAAAAGCATAAAAATGTAACTAATGATCAAACATTATTTATGAGTCATAATATTCTAGAAAAAATAATTTAACATTAAGAACCTATTTGTAGTATATTTACATAGGAGAGGAGTTATATAGCTATTTTGCATATAATAAATAGATTAAAATCTTTGCATAATTTATACCTTTACATTAGGTATAAATAAGTAAGGAACACATTTTAAATTTCGTAATATCTTGTACTCTTGATAAAGGCCCAATAAGCCGAAACACGTGTAGAGTTTTAATAAAACTTTTTGAAATGATAAAAAGCACAATTTCCTTTATATTTAACTTACATAAATAGATGTCGAGAAAAAAGGTATGTCTAGATTTAAACTTACCCTATTGTATTTTTGGAATTACTATTGGAATTGTGTTGATGGTTGCGAATCTGAAAATAAAAATAAATATTAAATGCAAAGCGAAAATATTCTTAAGGAAGTTTTCGCACTTTAATATAGACAAGACCAATATAAGGCCAGCATAAGGTAATTTTATCCCTAGGTTGTAAATTACTGGTACTTTTATTTTTCGGTTTTTAATTACATTTCTCATTGCATCAAAGAAATGCAGGCATAATCTTGTCTTGTATTTTAATAAAATATCGTCAAGTAAATCAAGTAAAATAGCACTGGCTGAGGAAGACCACATAATAAATTTTGAATATTGATCCCGATATAGATTAGGCAGTGCGTGAATCGATTAAACAATACACAGTGGTTATGTACTAATGGACAGTGTACCATATTCCCATGTATTTCGACACGCTGAATCCAAATTCGCGATTTAATATAAATTATCAAAATTTTTCGGGTGGTGGAGGGGTAGAAAAATGTTATAATGAAATGAGAACCTAATTAAAATGTTTAGTACCTCAAATCAGTTGCATTTTGAAAATTGTTTTGACTGATTTGATTGAAATTTTGTATTTTTGAAACCCCCATGCCTTCTTACGCCCAGGCGTCCATAGGGCATTTATTTGTCATCCGGGTGGTTCCCTACGCCCCTGATTATGTGTGAAATAAATTGTACAATTCAATTAAATACTTCTAGAATTACTAGAGCTTTCATATCGCTGGTAGTATCGCCAAATAAGCGACATGTAATAGCTTTCTTTTAAACAGCGATGTCATAATAAGCTTTTGCTCGTTAGAAAACAGCTTATACATCTAATAATGTAACTTTGAAGAGCTTTAATAATGTAAATGCACTTGCAAAGCTCCTTCTAACTGATGTTTCAAATATCAGTATTACATATTTTTGCCCATATATACATAATATAACATGACGCTTTTAATATCCTTAAAGCATTTACTCTGCTTGCTCACAATATTATGCCCTTATAAAACTCATAAAATTCCAAAACAAATATATAAACAGAAATGCGGAACTAGAGAGAGCAGAACATGCGTACACAAAATTACAAAATTAAATATTACCCACTATTTACAAAATATTCACATTCCCAAGAGCATTAAACCAGCGGTTCACTCACTATATTTATTTTAGTTCCGAATATATAAATAGTCGCACAAAATGTTTACATGACACAAAGAAATGTGCATTTCCACATCCGCGAAAGATACTTCGTTGAAACTGCCAATGGAGCACTAATCAAATTAGCCCTGGATGTAGTCTTAGTGTGAAAAACAAGCGGAATTAAAGACCGAACGAGATTAGCGCAAACCTGGAAATTAACTGACCGAAATAGAGGATGAAAAGTTTCAGAAGTTTTAAGCCGGCGGCTCACTTTAGAATTACGGAATTTGCACTTGGTTATAAATACTCAACGTATCATAGGTGTGAGAACGAGGTGAGACCGAGATTAGCTCTGAAATGAATACAAATAAAATTATATTGCTGTTGGCTGCTGTCAGACGCACAGTGATTGAAACATATTTGATTGAATTGTTTCTGTTTTGCAAAATGTTTCTATATGGTTATCTCAGTTTTGAAATGTTATTTTGTTTTACAGTCATTGTTAGGATAACGTTTCTTTAACGAGTCTAACGAGTGTCAAAACATAAGTCAATTATATCTCTGGGTTAACCCAACAGGAAATGTTTTAAAATATATTGTACGGGGAATAATGATATTAATAATAATAATAGTAATAATAATAATAATTACTACGCAGAAGGCAGTCGTCTTGGGGTCCCTGCGTCTACTTAGGGCACACGATTCTGGAATCTACAACCACTAGCCCTGCGGGATGTGGGGAGTGGTTGTAGATAATTCGCTAGCGCTTCTCCTGTGAGAATATCGGAGACACGGGAGAACTGTCCAGCATCGCTAACGCGTAAAAAAAATATTGTTTATTATCCAAAAGACAAGATTGGTATATTAGTCACAAAAGAAAATTGAGCACCTTACTAGTGAATCAAGTGCTCTCGTTAGTGCTTAAAATTAGGTAAAAACAGAAAAGAGACATGTTATAAATGTAAATATGTAAAATGTAATATAGCATAATATAGCATAACTAAACTATTGAAACCACCTACTAATTTTTCAAATATTTATCAACTGAATGAAAATATTTAGCTGTTAGATGTTTTTTGTTTCGTTTTTGTGTTTTTGTATTTGCGATACTTTGTACTTTTTTTCGTTGAAGCACCCGTGCTACATAAATTTGAATTATCCGCGGTAATGCCGACGCGAAGTCAATAAGTGCGCATACGCGGTAGAAACATTACTGAGGCAATTTTAACTGTCCATGCTACTTCACTTTCGCTTATGACGCTGATGAGTTAAGATCGTTTACTTATTCTTTAACGGATTTTCACGTATATTTCTTTAATCCGTTGATATTTTGAATATATTATTAAATGATGTCATATTATTGAGTTAACGTTGCTGTATAGTTATTTTTGGGAATTAAAGGATATTCCGTGTAATAATTAATTTTTATTAACGAACATGTTTGTGCGATTTCCGCGTCCATTGGACACATGTTAACTCATTAATTATCGTGGCAATTTTGTATTTTGTGGTCGCTTGAGACACAATACCGTGGTGTTTTGTCATTATTTAGATTATTGTGGACGACGATTAAACTCGAAAATTATTCAAAGGATAAAATAAAATCTTTGTTTATTAATTGTGTGTAGACAATCTCATCTCATTAAAAGTCGAAACCGAAAGTCGCATTTAGTTAACCTCGTGTTAGTACAAGAGATTAAGAGATAATTTTTTATTGGTTTATTTTTCGGGAGATTAAACCCATAATTTTGTTTGCTATATTTGTTACAGTATTCGTTTTTTAGATAGTAATTCAGATATTTTCTCTCTAATTCAATTCTAACTAAATTTTATTACCATTCTAATTTTTGGTCATAACCAATGTCAGCCATTTCGTGAACGGCTAAAATTTCATGAGAGTAGAGTTTTCTCATTTATTCATTTCATTTATTATATTAATCAGTAGATTACTCATATATTTTCAGAAGTAAAATTGTATCAATACTCAGGTTTTTTGTTAAATTGTTAATACCTAGTTTGGTTCTGCAGTGACCTTCGTCACCATAGGTTTTTGTAATTTTCTTGTATTTTTTTTTCTCACAATTTTAATTTTTTTTGTCTATTATCAACTGGTTCTTTACATTACTCCTTTTTCATGTAATATCCTGGACCAAACCACCATAAAAGCAAGGCACAAGGCATAGATTAAATATTTGGAATTATCCTCAAAGTATTGGATATCATTCCGATGCAGCGTCTCCTAGAAATCAGCGTAGTCAGCACCTGAATATTACGTCCTCTTTTCCGGGTACTCGCGGCCATCTTCAGGATCAGACCTCGTCGGGATTCCACGTCTCCGCTAAGTTAAGTAGCCCAAATTCATGTGCAAAGTTCAACTTTTGGTCAGAACAAAATTGTAAACCAGTTGATCGTTTCTTATTGTAATTTTTTTGTCAATCTTCAAATTTAACTTTTTTTTGTAACTAAATCAAATTTTTCACATTAATATTTTTAATAATTTGTAAAGTGTTGTAAAATTTTCACTCTTTTATACTTATGTTAATATATTATTTGTTTTATAGTTGATTTCGATTGTTTTCTCCCCCTGATAAAGTTTGCAAGAGTATTATTTACTGAATACGCTGGCGTCCAAATTCTTTGTAGTTTATTAAAGTTTTGTTTGCTTAATTTGACTAGCAAATAATTGTTTAAAAAAAATATATAACTCTTCTCGCCACCGAGTGACCCTCAACCAGTCCTGAGCTAACCGGTTGCTACTCTTTCATAGCTACCTCAGCACCCAGCTGAGAAGTTGTGGTTGCAACTTTAAAATTGGGATTCTATTATACAATTCCATTTTGAAATATTTTGGACATTCTTCATATATTGTTATCTTTATATTTTATTACTTTCTCTGGTATCATAATTATCATTATAATTGTTTGGTAAGAACTTATTTAGATTATTTTCAACATATATGAGAATCTCTAATATAAATTCATAGCAATGTCAAAATGTTTAGTTAGATCTTTAAACAGATTTCTATTAGAGGTATATTTAGGTACTCCCGTAATGTTAGGTACAGTTTTCTTCTGAAGTTTAAATATTCTTTCAAAATTACATGAAGAGCCCCAAAAGAGAATTCCACATGTTGCCTTTGAAATAAAATTTGTATAATAATACGCCAAGAGAGTTTTCCTATCTGATATTTTGGATAATCTATACAAACCATAACAGACGGAAGAAAGTTTTTTTGCTGCAAAGTTAATATGTTCATCCCAGTTTAATGCTTTGCTATGAATTTGTTCTATAGATTTGCCAGCTATTTATTTATAAGTGATTTTTATTATGCCTAGGAAAAATAGTTTTGGATATATTTAAGAATAGTCTATTCGATTTAAAGCGATCAGCAAATTTTGTTATCGCGAAGTTTGTACATTAGATATAGCTGTTTCAAAATATTTTCTACGGCATAAGTAGGAATTATCATTCGCAAACATAATTAAAAAACTGTCATAAAGACCAGGCAAATCGTTGATATAAAGCAAAAATAGTAAAGGCCCAAGAAAAGAACCTTGCGGAATTCTAAACTTAATATTCAATTTTTACGATTTAACTCCACTTACTTCTACTACTTTAGTTCCATTTGTAAGGTGTTTGAAATGTGGTGGGCACAGTTTTAATGCCAGCAATCTATAGATATCACAATCATCTCTCGATCCCTTTTCTAATCATCGGGCCAGATTCCTGTTTCCCATATCTTTTGGAATATTATGTGGAGGATTCTCACTCCAACTTCTTCAATTAACTTAAACATCTCAGCCCTAGTCATGTTGACTTGAGCCGCTTTGTCAGCCTTCAGTTTTTGTATGGCTGTCCCGACTTCTTATTTCAGTATTGTGGATTCGCGTTCGTAATCCTGCTGTCAGTCATCTACCTCAAAATGGTCACTCTCGAAAAGTTTTTCGCAGTATTGGCATCAAATCTCAATTATCTGATCCCTGTCAGTTCTTAGTGTGCCGGTGGAGTCCTTAATTGATCAGGTTTTGGATTTAAATCTGTATGTAATCACTCTTACTGTTCGAAAAAAGTCCTTGTTATAATCTGTATGTGACTCTAATTCTTTATAGATGCATTCTTGTCTCTTCGAGAGTTTGGAATTCGCCTCGTTAATCTATTATATTCTTCCGACTCCAGACTGTTGTTGATACCCTAAGTTCTCAAATTTTTTCTGCCTTGTATTTCGGTTAGAGTTTCAGCAGTTATCAACGGTTGTTTCACATTTTTATATGTCTCGCTTTGTGTCTCTGTTACTGCTTGTGTGGCGTTCTCTTTTAGGGAATCCCCAAAGGTATTTGGATCTTCATGTAGTGGTTTGACTTCACTTATGTATTCCCTGAATTTACATTGGAAAGCCGAACTATCAGTTATGGTGAGCAGAGGTTTTTGTTCTTTCCTTGGACACGTTTTCAGTTTCATCGAGAAGGTGCATATGAGTAACTGATGATCCGAACCACAGTCAGCGCCAGGTAGAGTTTTACAGAGTTATGTTAATGATCCATATATACTTCCAGTGCTGGATTACTCTATGTGCCATCGAGATAACGATTGTAACGTAAGGGGTATAATCCCCCGCTCTTCGAAATATAAAAAAACGTTATCATGTTATTGCAATCACCCCCCGCTCTCGAAATTTTAATCAAGATAAATGTTGTATTGTAAGGAATGCCACCGCCCGCTTTTTGAAGTTATATCGAACATTATTGCGTAAAGCGGCAAATCCTTTAATCCGCCTTTGCAGACTCTCTATCATAATATAGTTAATCTGGTTTCAAAATGTACAGTGTAAAGGCGTTGTAGATGTTGTTGGAATACAGTATTGACTATCATGTAGGTAGAACTGAATTAGTCTTTCTCTCCTTTCATTTCGTCCTCTGATACCGAATTTGCTGACAACAGCTCGCAAATGGCGATTTTCCAGCGTGGAACCAACTTTGGGCGTTGAAATCACCCATAACAATGGTAATTTATCTGTTTAGAATAGTGTGGAGCAAGGTTTCCAGATCGTGATAGAGCGCTTCCAATTCCTCTTCATCTGCAGTAGCTGCAGGTGTATAAACTTGTACCATATTCGTTATCTTTGGTATGGCGTTGATCCCTAGGGAAATTATTCTATCACTGACAGCTCTACACCCAAGAACTGATCTAGTTATTTCATTAGGGATCCAGAACCTTACTCCATTCCTGCTAATGTTATTACAAGAGAAGCATAGCATATCTCCAGTGATAGATTGAAAATGTCTGGAGTTCCATAAAGCATCTCGGAAAGACCTGCAAATGACGTTAGAATCTACAGGTTTTTCTCTAGTCAGCTTTCGCAAGTAGGCTTTCTTGCCTAGCTTCCACTGTGTCCACACTAGTAGCCAATTTCGCCGAAGGAGTCTGGTGGACCAACTCCCTGCACCCAGTAGTCAATTTCACATCGCTCTTCCAGGAAAGAGAACAGTTGCCAACTGGGACGAGGTAAGTCCGAGGCTTCGCTTGCTTCCATGGGCATGTGTCAGAGTCAGTATTTTCTTTTGTCAGGTCTTAAGAGGCCTACCCGCTCCCCACTCACCTCGTATAACTACAGACAATAATTCGATATTTATACCAAATATTAAAAGTGTGAAAGGATATTTTCAAATAGCAAAATACGATTACTCAAGAACAATACAACTGTAAATAAAATATGTGTTAAATGTATGGCTGGGTTCTAAAACCTCCCGAGAGGAGTTTTCAAGACCCCATATTTCCTTGTAACGCAAAACATCTCAATAAAGAAATGAGCGAGCGTGATTAAGTATATCCATAAAGCGCGGCGTGTAAACAGTAAAGATGTCCCTGTCACAGCCTTCTTTTATTATTGTTCAATATTGAAATATCATATCGGCTAGAATGCGGGGCATAGCAGAACGGCATGTCGAAAGCGTCACACGAGTATAATAAAAAGTGTCTTTAAACGCCACCTGTTGCTCGTAAAACAACCCTTGCGGTAGACCAAGCACTAAGTTGTTCAACAAGAAAAGATAAAGACGCCGTTCTGATACTTTTAAATTGCTTTTAATTAGTTTATAAAAGGCGTTAGTTAGGTGTACGTAGTGAAGTGCCCTAAGTTTTTAATTTGTACTTATGTCGCTGGCTTTTATTTTTACTTCTAGTTTTCGTAATTGACAATTAAATCTGGTAAACTACCAAGGAGCTTTAATTCAGCAAAATTAAATATTAATATCTTTTTCGTCTTCTTAGTCTCAACGTCCTACCAGAAGATTTCTGCATTTACGCATCGTACTAGTTGACCTCCTCGCAATTGGTCGCAGTTGCCTGTTGGGTGCATGGTCTCAGTAAAGCTTTTTCTCATCAGCTCAACTTTTTGGAGGACGTCTTCATCGCATTTTGCGTCCTCCGCTTGATGTGGTAAAAAAATTTAAGTGATTTAGTACAGTGCTCTTAGATTCTCACCTCGAAATTTACGTACCGTGAATTGAAACCTTTTCAATTGTGTTGTTCATAAGCTACATTAAAAAGTTTGCCATTAAAAGCTGCTATTTCTTCTTGGGGTGGTTGCCAATCCTTCTAGAGGGGTCAACAATAAAGTAAAATAGTAATCACCGACTGTAGGAGGCAAAGGCAGTGTGCAACTTTTCATGACAATGTATATTTTCCAAGTTATAACGATTTGAGGATTGCGATTTTAACATTAAAAGTCGGTAAAGGTATTTATACAGAACTTTCCTCTTTATTTGTGCATCGCGGTCACTCTAAAAAATTAATAATTACGAAATGACATTGAAAATAATAATCGGAATATAGTTATCACTATTATTACAAAGAAAACCTGATAAGTTTTGGCCAAAAAAATATACAGAGTGCTCATACAACAGCAAAAATTCAATACTAAATAACAGGTGCCACATACGGAAGGCTTGCGCAAATACCTTTACAAATGTCCACCATGACTGAATTATCTCTTGGGATGACCACCCTGTACATTTTCCCATAAAACTGTAATAGGTGCATATGCCAAATATTATTGCCATCTGTCACATTTTCAATTCCACATTCACGTAGTGGAGTGGAAGTATAGTGATGGTTAAAAAATTTCATTTTTTGTTCAAATTTTCAAATTTTCTTTCTTCTGAAATAGGTTTAGAATGTCATGAAATGTGAAAATTTTAAGTTTGAGCCAAAAAAAATGTTTCATCTATTTAGGGGTAATTTGTTTTCCAAAATGGTAAAATGCTGCAAATTTTTTCGTCCGAAATAGGTTTGGAATGTCATGAAACTTGGACATTTTAGACTAGAGCAAAAAAAGTTTTTCATCTATTCTATAGTAAGTAGTGGTAAATAGATTAAAAATGTTAAAAAAAAAAAATCAATTTGTTTGAATATGTTTAGAATGCCTTGGAAACGTGAAAATTTTAAATTTGAACAAAGAAAAAAAAATTTCCATCCATTTTAGTGGTAAAATTTTTAGAAAAAAAAATTTCCAATTTTGTTTTAAATAGGTTTAGAACGTCATGAAACGTGGAAATTTTAAATTTGAACAAAGAAAAAAAAATTCCATCTATTTAGCGGTAAATTTTTTTTCAATAATGTTGGTAAAAAAAATTTTCAAAAATTTTCTTTTCAAGTAGGTTTAGAATGCCATGAAACGAGGAAATTTTAAATTTGAACAAAGAAAAAAAAATTTTCATCTATTTTAGTGGTAAAAAAATTTTCAAAAATGTTGGTGAAAACAATTTTCAATTTATTTTTTTCTGAAATAGGTTTAGCGTGAAACGTGGACATTTTTTTGAGCAAAACATTTTTTTTTTCATTATCTATTCCCTTTAGACGGTCCACCCTGTATATTTTTCAGTGAAAGTTTAACCATTTCTTCGCTGACAGTAGCGTCAACTACCTACCAAATTTGACTGCTCTCCGTCAAGTAGTTTTTTAGTTAATGCACCAACAGACGGACAGACCGACAGGCAGATAGACAGACAGACAGACAGACAGACAGACAGACAGACAGACTGACTGATGGAATTGAAAAACCTATATTTTCGTAATCTACGTGATCTGAAACGTCTAAATCCGAAAAATTTACTTCCCTTCGGTATATGAGGGAAGTAAAAAGTTGGTACCCCAAGACTGTTTTTTGTAAATAACTATAAACGTCTTTCATGTACCTGAAAAGTGATACAGTACAAAAAACAATATTATGAAATGACAAATATTTTGTTTAATTCTATATGATAATTAGTTCTAAAAATATGATTGATTAAAAATGGCGTTCGAGCGTTTATCAGTCAAGATATAATGTTTAACTTTCAAATGTCAGAGACAATCAGTATGACGATAAAAATACATATATTTTAAATTATATGTCTTGAAGTTCCCTTTAAAACGTTTTTTTATCCCTACAGCTTGTAAAAAAAATTAAGTTGTGCGCGAAACAATGTGTTCTGTAATTTTTTTTAAAGAAAAGATTTAGAATTTTCCTCTACCGCCATTGGCCACAGATTGTAAATCTAAACCCGTATCGATTTTTATTATTATACATTAAAGAGTTAAAAAAATCTAGTTTACGACGCTGTTATTAGATTTAAAGACATTTATCTTTTAAGCTTCATTCTTCTTCATAAGGACGAACACCACTGGTGGATTTTTAAATATTTTACCGTAAAGCAATCTCCTGATGAGTAAATATCTTCCGCCCTAATTTTTTAAAATTCGCATTGCTAATAAGGGCGCTGTGATATGTGAGTCATGAAAAGAGAAACATGTTGTATACTCGACGAAAAAAAAGTGCTTCACTAAGGAAAGATATTTAAGTATAAAACACTTAAGAATTTCATTACAAGCCCACTACAGATACATAAAAGGACCACCAAATTTTTCCTCACATTTAAGTTAATTAAAAAAAAATTCAGTCTCAGAATTTTTACATATTCTAAGTAACCGTCAATTTGGAAGACCAAACGCCCTCTCGGTAGCTGCTTTCAACCATAGCGCTTTATAATCTGAAATTCTCCTTCCTAACATAATTAAAAACTTTGGGGTTGAATTAAGAACACATGAATCAAGTTTTTATGGAAAATTAGATTGACTGCAGAGCCATGAGACTCCGGGCTTTCTAATTTATGTGTATTTGACGTAATAATGAGAAGTTTTTATTAAGGAAAGCCTCACGTCTAATGTTTTATTCCGTTTTAAATTAAGAAGATATCGGCAGGCATCTGACCACTATTAGCATTTTGAAACAATTGAATTCATTAAACGGAAATTTCCTCGGAATTCCCTCTATTTAAAGATATAACCGTAAGGAATAAAAGTAAAAGCCCTTTCGGTTCTCTGCAATTAGACGGCAATTTGTTACGAGTATAAGATACATCGTAACATTAATTTGTTCTTTATCCCTGGAAATAATTTCTTGAAGGAATGCAACTGCAGCAATAAGCATGTATCTACGTACAAATAAAATAAACCGAATTTAAATATAAGAAACATAAATACAGACAACCGCTAGTTGGGGTGCGGTCGACAGCGCACGTGTTCGTTAATGCTCTCGGAGAAAAAAAAAGAAAAGAACCGGTTAAAATTCCATTAAAGTCAATAAATTTAAGCCAGCGGTATATTTAAACAATTCTGCGTAAAATGAGGTGTAGTGGTGGAGCAAAGCACGCATCGAATTAATAATAATAACTGAAAATTAATGAAACGCGTTTGCCAGTGGTCCCTAAAAATAAAAGTAAACAGAAAGTCTCGGTGTTAGTGAACTATAGCTGAAAGGTCGTAAAATTTATACTACCTGTGACCCGTCACTTCTCTTCAAGCGTATGAAAAATAACATGTGCAATATAAACAGCCAGCCAGTCAGATGTGAATGAAAATAGATAAGTTTTTGTTTGTTTGTTTATTGTAGCATTAGCATTGGTTTATTTATTTATCTCTTTATTAAAATTTAAATAAGAAATGGAGATCATAGTTGAAAAAGATATTAAACATATTATATAGGTAATAAACATAAGGTGATGAAATGTAAAAACTGTTCGAAATTGAAACCAATTGCATCAAGGAAACGATATACAGGGTGAGAAAACTATCAAAAATATTATTACCACAAGATATGGCCCTTCCCAGCGACTCCACCGTAAATAGATATTGGCCTGTGGAGTGTTTAATAAATAAAATAAAATAAAATAAAAAATAAAAGATGCCAGATTCAGAAACAGAAGAAACAGAAAACTTAGGAGAAGAAAAATAAGGAGATGACGATAGATGGAAACTTAAAAGAAGCATGGAAACTGAAAAGAAGTATCTCACAAACACCTACACTTCCCATCCTATATTCCCACCCCATGCGTCATGCAGCTCTCGCTGTTGACGACAAGCATGTCCAATGTCCAACCCGGAGTATGCAGCCGGTCCGGCGATATATAAAACATCCGAGGTTTCGTTTCGGCACGCGGCTTTTCCGTCCGTTGGGCGTGTTCGACGCACGACCAATCTCCGTGTTGGAATGAACAACAACCTATTTAGAACGAACGACAACCTATTTAGATATTCCGCGTTTAAAAAAATTTTAGATCTCGCAGCTTATTGTTATACTTCGATTCCAATTTAACCTGGAACTCTCTCATGCTGATAACCTATGTAACAAACTTTCATCAGTTTATTATGCCTTACGTGTCCTGGCTAAGTATGTAGATTACACCACTATAAAAGCAGCAAACGGAAATTTCTATTCAGCCCTGAAATACGATGTCATATATTGGGGACACTCTTCCTACTCTGAACAAATCTTTAAAATTCAAAAGCAAGCTATCCGTATAATATTCAAGATGAATTCAATTGACAGTTGCAGAGGAACTTTTCGGAAAAATAACCTCCTAACTTTAGCCGGAATTTATATACTGCAGTGTATTTTATTTTTGAGGAAACAATGTAAAATTTAGTAATTTATTTATAATTAATAATACAATATAGAATACAAATACAATGTAAAGTACAAAATTAGTAATATAATATGTTTCTTATCATTAATCGCTAAATTATAAAAATGATTTCAATATAAAAATAAGTTTTACCTAATCTTGTATGTATATGCACATGGTGCAAAACTCAGAAGTAGAGTATTAGAAAAGATGATCACAGACAGAAACTAAAAAGAAACATCTCACAAAAACCTGAAAGTAAAAAGAAGCACGAAAACCTAAAAGAAGCATCTCACAAACGCCTACACTTTCCATCCGATGAAGGCAGAAGGAAAACAAGAAGAAACATCTCACAAACACCTACACGCTCCATCCTATACTTCTACCCCATGCGTCATGCGGCTCTCGCTGCTGACAACAAGCATGTCCAATGTCCAATCCAGCGTATGTAGCCGGTCCGACGGTATATAAAAGCACCGGGGGTTTGTTCCGGCACACAGTGGGATGATCCGTTGGTCGGTCGGCATTAATATGTAATAGACGACTGGGCGACTGCAGATGGACGTTCGGCGGGTGATCGGGCTACGTGGTGAAACAAATCTCCATGCCCCGGAATCGGCAGAAATGCCCACCTTACGCTGGCAAATCAATCAATCAATCAATCAAGAACTTCATAATATTCTTTATAAGTGCTGTGAGAAAACATTCTCAGTAACAACTATGGGGTGCTAAACAGTTGTGTAAAAACTGTTTTCTGCAGGTTTTAATCGATAAAATGGCTCATAATTCTGCGCCTATTCTGGATATATAACTGTTGTATAGATACCAAGGCAACATTCCCAGAACTTAATTTTAAAGCGTTTACTGTTATACAACGGTGATATAGATGCCCAAGTGCTCAAACTAATTATTATTTACATGCATACCTGCATAGTTTATACCTAAACTTTCAAACAGACAAGCTAAAACAAAATCTGTTGCCAGACACGTTGAAGTTAATCCTAAGAATTTCCAAATATCTCACATCATATATGACATGCGCTAAATAGTATTTGATAATTATCACTCCACTCTGCAATAATTAAAGTAAATTTCGACTCCCCTTTTGATTACATAGTCATATCAACACGAGTTTTACCTATATTAGTTTATTGAACGATAGGGCTCATGTTTTAATTAATGTTAATGGTGAATTTGAATTACACAGGCATTAATTAATTATGTGACAAGCTCTAAACGTGTTGGAGTCGGGGTCTCTCGGGTAATATAATTGCAACCAAAATATGGACACACTTGATAGATACAAATATTCTGAAATGCTGTTTAGTAAATAAACGATCACTTTGTCGTATTATAGTGACATATGAAAATCGAGGAACCCGTCTGTCTTCTTGGTGGTGATGGCTTACCATCATTAGGTATTTTCTGAAGGCGAAGAGTTTTGACTTCCACCGAGCTTTATAATATTTACTCGGTGATTACAGAAAATGTATCTCTAGATGCCTAATTTTTTCTTTGATAGTCTAAGTGAAAACTATTTTGAACACCTGCTAACAATTGTGGTATACTGAGGAAAATATTGTACTAATCACCGTAGGTCGAGTCACAAGTCTCGAGAGTGGGCTGATTATATGGGCCCGGGGCCGTGGAATAATAAATACAGGGTGTAATTAGTTTCATGTCATTAAAAGAAACTGGTGGTAGGGAACGACAAGACAAACAAAAAACCTTATATAACATGGGGTGTAAAGCTCATAGTTTTGGAGAAAAAAAAAATAAACAAAAATTTCGCAAATTTTTAATAAAAATTTTTGAGAACTGCTGGAATATTGAGGCAAGTTTAGATCTAGATCTGATCTGAAGAAAACTATACTCTAACTCTCCCTTGTGCAATATTTTAGTTACTGTCGGTGTTTCGTTATGCACACACGTCCAACCCGCCGTTCGTTATTTTTGTTATTTTTGAATTTCGCGTCATTGTGTATTTATAGTTAAGCTTTATTTTATTGACTTACCGTTCAAGTTGTCAAATTCTTGATTACGTACAGACACAACTTGTTAGTTCTTTTTGTATTCCTTTTTGGCTTTTGTACCAAGTTTTTATTTTATTTTTCTTTATTGACAACGTTGGTTGATAGTTTAGTGTTTAGTGTTAAACGAAGTGCGTATGTACTTAATTCGACGTACCGAACTTTGTATTGATACAGATGCAGAGATTTTGAATCATTTAAGTAGGTAGTAAGCTTTTAACCCAGGACACTCATTTATGTTACAAATGTTAATAAACCACATTTAAATTTTCTAAATTATATCAATATTTTGTTCCAAATTAAAAAACACACATGTAAAGAAATGCTCTGTTTAAACCTCTATGGCCATTATTTGCTTGCAATTGTGCACGAAGAGAGAACGAATTATTTACCGCTTTATACTTGCCTCAGTTCAGTTGAGGCGGTACATCAAAGGCGGTCGATGATCCTTTGACACCGCATGTGCCGGCCAGCACTTTTTTATGACAATTTAAAAGTTGTATAATTGGGAAGTACAAGTCCATCGACCAAGAAAAGCAGTGGTTCTCAATAGTTGTCTACCATAATATTAAATATGTTAACCTAGATCAGTGTTTTTCAAAGTGCCCCTAGAGGGAAAAGTCACAAAGGTTTTTTGTTTGTCTAGTCGGTCCCCATTACCAGTTATTTTAATGACATGAAACTGATTACACCCTGTATATTTGAACCGAATGAATACCTGCTAACAACTGCGGTATATGGTAGTTTGTATAATATATAGTTGATAAAAGAAACTTACTGGTATAGGAAAAAAACGCTGCAAATTGATCATGATCCAATCACGAATACCACTTCTACTTTGCGGCAAAACATTTGTTGTAAGTATTTGAGACCATGTACAAAAAGTTACAATTTTCCCATGGTCCAAAAGAAAGTTACCAGGCAATTTTAGACTTACACTAGTTACACCTTGCTGCCTCCCCCACTCGCCTCCAGGGTGCCCATGAATACGGGTCCAAAATAGTCATTTTTGTTTATTGACTTGACACCGTTCTCTGCGTCGTTTCATCCGCAAGAGCATTTCGTATTTTTACATATGATTTTGTTAAGAACTGCCGATTTTACAAAGAGAAGTTAGCTATAGTATCATTCGCCCATTCGATGGCAAGATGCCTTGCAGGTAACGAAAATCGAAAAATTGGCATACACAGGGTGAGTCACTAATACGTGGGTGGACAATATTTTCTCAACCGTTTGAAATTTAAAAAAATGTCTTAGATACAAATTATAGAAGATCAAGAGCGACGTATTTTAAAAATATTTTTCAATCTACAGGGTGATTCACATTGTGATGGCAAGCTAATACTTGGATTTTTTAAATGGAATACCCAAAAATATTAATTTTGAGTGGACCCTTCAGAGGCCTGCAGCGCCCTTAGAAGATTTCTCGACCCATTTTTATACGAACATTTTTTCCTATTTTTATATGTAGAGTCAAACCTAGAAATTAATGACCGCATACCTGAAGGACCCTGTATATACTTATATATTTAAGCATGTTCCGCTCAAATTTGAAAAAAAGTACCATCACCATTGTGATCAGCGAATTCTCTTACATAATATGAAAACCCAAACATCCTAAAGTTGTAAACATTTTTAAAATCGGCCACCACGTTTTCCACCATTTAGTGTATTATATGGTGGAAGTCGTTGTCAATTACATATAGGCAACGCTCGAATGCAATTTTTATAATTAGCTAATTTGCGGTTTAATAATAGTGGAGGCCTATTACCTATCAATGCCTACGGTTACCTAACTGATAATACTCTTAATTAACCGTAAAATCCTGCAGTAACTCACCCTGTGTCCCTATTATCATAATACTAATAACGTAGTGCTATATATAATAGTACATAGTTAGTTGTTGCTTTGTTGTATTGTTGTTCATCCACAATAATACCTATCTTGTCTCATTATTTAACCACCAGGGGCAAAGGTCCATTATTGTGGTCCTGCTGTCATGTCACCAGTAATTATAGTCTTCACTGTTTGTTACATCTAACATAACTGGCCGGTGCCAGTAAAAAATGATGCACGGTCTATATCGTATTTTTAACTTCAGTTAGGCCTTAATTTCCATTAATATAAATGAACGCTTGTATTTTCATTACAGAAGTACATTTGTAAACACGGCGTGTCTCTATACTACAATGTTCAGTTCACAGACCACACATTTGAATTATTTAACAAAATGTTACAAGTATAATCATCATTTTATATACAGTGTGTTTCACTTGAAATGGTAACACCTCAATAAGTTTTTTATTTTTCACTGAATTTCAACAATTTTTTTTATATGTAGCTTCTAACCCTTTTATAGAGGTTTAAACAACATTATAACCTAAGTAAAAATCTAGTCTAAAAATAATCTGAAAAATTTTAAAAACATATTAGGAATTAAAAAAAAAGTTTATGCAGGAAAATTCTTCAGAATCACCGTTAAATATCAAATTCCCAAGTTTGAAAAAAAAAGTTCTCCCCAAAAAATCAACAGTAAATTTTATTTCAATGTTATTATCACAAGATTGCCATGATTTATTTTCAATTACAAATTATCATGAGATCTGTCAAATAAAACGTTGTCATTGTGTCAAACTATTAAAATATTTAAAAGTGAATTATTTATTATTTGTTTGCTTATAATAATGAAACATATTCTTTATAGAATTTTGCAAACAGCGGAAAGAAACTATTTATGAGAACTAAAAGAAAAACTAAGTGTAAAAATATTAATAAAATCTTTACATTCTTTCGATAACCTGACTTTTGGTTATGCAAAGCAAGTTAAAATTCTAAAATAATCTGTCCAATTTCTTATTTGACATTCTCATTATAACACTAGCATCCAGCATAGTCCCCTACGGCTAAGCAGATTAAACTAGTATCTACATGACCCCCTACGGTATATAAATTCAGTTAAAAATGAGAACAAAGGCCTGAAATTAATTTATTTACCTACCTAAAAAATACCCGCAGAAAAAAATAAATCATATGGAAATAAGTTAAAATAAAGTAATTGTTAGTAAATTAAACACTGCTTTTAGATGAATCAATCAATATATTATAAATACTCATATATTTCGGCTTATTAGGCCTTTATCAAGAGTATTACATACTGAATACTGTATGTAATACTCTTGATAAAGGCCTAATAAGTCGAAACATATGTAGAGTATTTATAATATATTGATTGATTCATCTAAAAGCAGTGTTTAATTTATTAACAATTATTTTCAAGATGTTTCACAAGGTACCTACCACAAGTTCAGTTCAGTGTATTAAAATAAAGTCCTGCGATTCTCAGCACATTATGTATATTACTTAAGTCAATTTTAAAACACTTGATTACAAAGAGACATCCAAACAATAAACCACACTTGAGGGGGGATATAACTACCCCAATTAAAGAAATATATCCCTTGCGTTTTAAAAGAGTACATTTTTTATTAATTTGCTTTAATATTAAGTTTGCGCACCGATGGTATGAAAAGGTTTACTTTCATCTTATTCAAAAACAATCTGTGATTTTTCCAGAAAATCAAAAGTTAAAGAGTGGTCATTTGAGAAAATAATAATTTTTTTTTTAGTTGCTTCTTCTGTAACAAAATCTTCTATTTTCGAGTAGTGGCAGTCTCTTTGCAGTTTCCGGTAAATCTCTCTTTAACATCTGAACATAGTCAGATATCATATTAATGCTCCAGTTTCCCTAATACTTTGTTTCCATAACTTTTAGATCTTGGTGAAATCTTTCTCCATGTTCTACAATGTAATTTCCAAGAAGTAGTTGAAAAGTTTCTCGGGAATCATAAAGGTGAAAACTATAAGGAGATAATGTAAAAGCTGGTGAATATCTTTGGTAATTGGGGTTCATTTTCTTCATAACCACATAGATCAGTTTCCGGAAAATATTGAAGATTTCAGTGAAGAACAATGAGAAACATTTCACCAAGATTTATAAGTTATGGAAACAAGGTATTAGGGAAAGTGGAGTATTAGTATGGTGGCTGACTATGTTTGGATGGTAAAGAGAGATTGACAAAAAGCAAAGAAACAAAGGCTGCTACTTTGTAGGTCCTTCGAAAATAAAAGATTTCTTTACAATAGAAGAAATTTACTTTTGATTTCCTGGACAAATCAAGGGTTGTTTTTGAACAAGTTAAAAGTAAATATTGCATACCATCGGCACGCAACCTTAATATTCAAGAAAATTAATAAAAAAATTACTTTATTCTTTAAAACGCAATGAATATATTTTCTTGGGGGCGGTTATATCCCTCCTTTTTGTTATCAAGTATCTTAAAATGTACTTAAGTAATATACAGAATGTACTGAGAATTTCATGACTTTATTTTTAGTAATTTCCATATGACTTAAGGGAGGTAGTTTTACAGCACCCCAGGGGTAGATTGTGATCAAATTAAAAGTCCAAAAAAATCCACAAAAAAAAATTATTTCAGATTTTTTTAATGCGATAGATGGGATTTTATCATTTAGAAGGGTTTTATAACCTGTAAGGGGTTGTATTAGTATAATATGGTAATGACGGTAAGAAAGAGCTTATTTACTGTTACCCGGTTGCTGGGTAATTTTTTCTGTACATTAACAAAATCTTAGAAACATCCAATTCTGATGAAATATTAGAATTCAGCGGCAAAATACATAAGAATTGTTGGTGATAATGTACCACAAGAGAAGCTGCCAGTGAATTTAATGTGAGGCATTCTGGTCTCTATCATCTTAGGTGTTTACCTTTATCCTTTGATATTAACAGCCTATGTATTGAAGTGCACTGCGAGTTGGCTGGGTTACTGTTCGGTGACTATCAAATTGTCACATATACAGGTCCCCGATGGGGAATTTTGATATTTTCACTGAACAATTAACGTTGCTTCTTGACAAACTGTCTCTCACTAGAAAAAAAATAATAATAACGGGTGATTTTAACACAAAGTTCAACACAAGCGATCCACAGGCAATCCACCTTATTAACATATTTCAGTCCTATGGGCTAAGACAAACAGTTTTCAACAACACCAGAGAAACCACTTGCCTAGATAATATTTTTACCAACCTTGAACTGAATACAGCCTCTGTCAAAACCTGTGACCCTAATCTTTCTGACCATCTCGCAATATCTATGGAAATTAAAAACAAACATAAAATAGGTAGAAAAACAAGAATAAATTATAGGCCAATCAGTGAACACGGGCTCCAGCAATACCATAGCCTAATTGAATGTGTAAATTGGGACTTTATAAAAGATCCTAATCTAACAGCCGAAAGTAAATGCGAAAAATTTCTCCATCATCTAACCAATGCTATTGAACTATCCTTTCCTTTAAAATCAAAACTAGTAGACACATCCCAAAATGGTACCCATCTCAACTGGTATAATGACCACCTAAGAGAAATGCGTGAACACCTGAATCATCTCAAAAGTTTACATAAAACCGATCGTAATCTTATAACAAATGAGTCTATAAAATCTTTCAAAGCACTGTACCGCTCGGAGATTGCGAAAGCTAAAAAAAAAGCGCATGATGATTACATTAAAAACTCTTCCAATGCTCAAGCCGCATTCTGGGAAATTGTTAAAAGAAACAACCCTAACCTACATAATCAGAATAGCGAATCCCTAACTGCAAACGATTTTAATACATATTTTACTGATATTGCCCTCAATATTATTAACAATCTATCCAAAACCAATCTCCACCAAAACAATTATTTAAAAAGGATTGATAAGGCAATACATTTTAAATTCAGGGAGATAACTTACAATGAAGTACGTACTATAATATCCAATCTCAAAAACAGTAAAAGTAAAGATACATATGGCATCAACGTAAAACTCATTAAAAGTATCAAAAATTTAATTATATATCCCTTGACAAACCTAATTAACCTATGTATTAAAAACAATATCTTTCCTGACGTACTAAAATTGTCCAAAGTAATTCCGATTCACAAGAATGGCTCTAACGAAGAACTAAATAATTATCGGCCCATCTCACTCGTACCTATACTGGCTAAAATCTTTGAAGCTGCCTTAAAAAATCAAATAGATGAATATTTTGAGCACAACAACTTATATCACTCCTGCCAATACGGTTTTAGGAATAAGCGATCTACAACACTGGCAATTAACAATGTTGTACAAATCATTTTGGATACCTTCGAACACAAGAAATACACAACAGCCAGCTTCTATGACCTAACGAAGGCCTTCGATTGTGTATCGCATGAGATTCTCCTAAACAAACTAATAAATTATAACTTTAATATTGACAGTGTAACACTTATAAAATCTTATTTAAACAACAGGCAGCAATATGTAAACTATAACCGGTGCACTTCTCAAACAAAAAGAGTAACTCTTGGTGTTCCACAGGGATCGGTATTAGGCCCCATACTTTTTACCATATATATTAATGACCTACCCAATTGTAACGATGTTACCAACTTCATATTGTTTGCTGATGACACAACAGCACTTAACACTAGCTTAACACTTGGGGAACTACATCAAAGTGTCTTAATAACTGATAAAAGGATTAACGAATGGTTTTTAACAAATAGTTTAAAACTAAATGAAGAAAAAACACAATCACTAACTTTCACCCTTCGGAACATTGACCCAACAGACCGTAATGAACAAAATGGTAACGCCATAAAATTTTTAGGTGTATACCTTGATCCAATTTTAACTTGGGAGCAACATACGTTAAAATTGTCAACAAAACTTTCGAAAAATATTTACTTTTTACGTAACCTAGTGAACACAATATCCCCAAACTTCCTACTCATGGCCTACTATGGCTCTTTCCATGCTAACATGTCTTATGGTATTTTAAACTGGGGGCATTCGGCACATGCCACAAGAGTATTTGGCTTACAACGTAGATGCATTCGTATACTCTCTCATCTAAAATATAAGGATGACTGCAAGGATCAATTTATTAAACTAAATATACTGACATTGCCCTGTGTTTACATTCTTGAATGTTTACTTTACCTCAAACAACATGAAAATCAATATGAAATGCACAGCCAACTACACAACTACAATACAAGAAATTGTGACAAAGTTCATTTAAATTTTCTTCGACTGACAAAAAGCAGGAACGGAACAGGTTACTATGCAGCTAAATTTTATAACAAACTGCCGAATTCTGTAAAGAACCTAAACCTCTTGCAGTTTAAAAACAAAATTAAAGCCTACTTAAAATCCAAGGCCTTTTATACATTAAATAAATTTCTTGATAACGATCACTCAGATTTAAAAATTGCCTAGACACTGTGCATATTTAATAATTTTATTTTAACTGTATATTTCGTTTTTATATTTATTATGTTTTACGAATTTAACTGTTTTTATTGTCACTACTACACATTATTTTATCCTATCTCACACAACAATTTTATTTATTATTCATACTATTATTGTACAATTTTGTTATTGTCCTACTTAACTATGTTATACTCACATTTCTGACTTGTGTAAGCATTTTTAATGTATTGTAACACCAATAAAATATATCTATCTATCTATCTATCTATCTATATAAGATATAAGACGATTTTTAAAATTAACCAAATTTTAAATAATACTGGAAATGTAACCAATTTGAAAGCAAAAGCCATTCAAAGATATCCAGACGATCAAGTTATTTTGAACTTCATAAATGATAACCCCAAAACAAGTAAGTATTAGAACAATTTCACATAATGTAAATTTATCTGCTTCGAAGATCCGGCGTTGCTTTGGTCGATATAAGAAAATTCCATTTAAACAAGATGACAATGTTAGAAGGTTAGAATATTTGAACAACAAACATTTTCTGAAGAATATTTTGTATACCGACGAAGCTAGCTTTACAACAATTGGTGTGGATTCGTGGATTCATCACAAAATTGCCGCTACAGGTCTGAAGATAATACAAAGTAATACATTGCAAGAGGCAATATTCAAAGAAAATCAATGTATGGTTTGGAATATTAGGCAATATAATATAGGACTCTTTTATTTCCAACATGACTTGAATGCTGCTAGATTTTTAGACTTTTTAAACAATGAATTTTCGGATGCAATAAATAATATTCCACTTCAAGTGCAACTAGATATGTATTTTCAGCTCGATGGAGCACTTATCCATAATACATACATAGTTGGACAATGGCTACTTCAAAATTATTCACAAAAATGGCCAGGGAGAAATAGTCCTTTAATCTTATGGCCGCCTAGATCTCCCGATCTAACGCAGCTAGATTTTTATTTATGGGGAACTATTCAAGCTAAAGTGTACAAAAGAAGGCCAGAAAATTCAGAAGAATGTCAAGATAGAACAACCTAAGCCTGCCAGGAAATTGCACCAACTGAATTACGCAGAGTAGTAAATAACAATAGAAACGAAAAGAAAAATGTGATTTATTAAATGGTGATTTACTTTCTTAGAACTGAGAATATTGATAATAAAATCAATTTTACTGTTGATTTTTTGGGATGACATTTTTTTTTCAACCAAACTTGGGAATTGGGGTTTTAAGGCGATTCAGAACAATTTTCCTGCTATATTTATTACTATTTTTATTCTATTCAGTGATGTACGGAAATACTCTACAGCTCACAATCCTTTTGAGTATTTTATCGCTTCGTCTTCATTTACTATAAGGATAAAACCTCGTTTTCAGGGTCTTATTGAATATATATAATTAAAAATAAAATAGGAAACAATTTTTTTCTCGCTTAACTCACTCTAACAATGAATTGGTGTCAAATTTACCATATTGTTATTACATGTTTTTCAATAAAATGTATCAATGTGAAGGTCAAAATTTAGTAAATTTAAAACTTTCTTCTGTGGCTATATGGATAAAATGGACAATTTGTCAGTGTAGGTATACCAAATAATAAACTTTTCATCCTTCGAAATAGATATCAGACATACTTTAAAGGTATAAAGAATGGAGTCTGGTTTTAGTTCTACTCATCTCCCGATAATGCTATAGTAGTTAGCGAAACGCGTGCCGAGTATTAGTTTTCTAATGCTGTCTTCAAGAGTTTTGGTGTTTAAACTACACCCTCAGAGACAGCGTCACACCAAAAGTTCCAGATTACTCCAAGATAAAGGACGGAGGCGCCTTTTTTATTTGAAACTTTTCTTATAATTAGTAGTTTTCGATAGAATCGCAGGTGAAAGTACAGAATCCCCGCGTGACTGAAACGACGCAGAGAATGATGTAAAATTAGTAGACGTTTAACGCAAACTTATACTCGCTTTGACATTAAAGCACGACATTGATGGCAACTTATGGATAGCAGCAATATAATCATATTTTGATTTAATGCATCAGCAGGTCTTTGATGCATGTTTAAACTTGCTTTACTTCATAACTTTAAAAAAATACAATGTCAATAATTTTCTTGGAAAGTTGAAATTAGTAGTATTTTTTGGTAATACATTTATTTGGTAAGGAACATTAATGCTCTAACAGCTGTTGAAATTATGCAAGATTTTATGAAACACTTTCTACCACCATAGAGAGCAATCAGGAATCAATGAATTTATATGTGTGTACGTTTATGTTTGTGTGCAAGGGAAACATTAGTAACCACTAATTACCAGATTCCTATCTAAAAACTCGCAAGGGAATGGGAAATCTGGCGGAAATGAATATAGAATTAGGATGACGTGTTTAAGACCATTAAATCAGCGCAATCAGCGAAACTATAATTATGCCAATGATGTTGCGTCTAGTAATTATAGCACCTTTTGCCGTGTTTTGACAGATTTATAGAGGTACACTCAGAAAAAATGCTTTTTGTAAGGGTAGAATAATATAAAGATAGTTTTTATCGACATTCTAAGTATATTACTACCAAACATTTATTGTACATGTATTCCATGTAAATAGTTCACTAAAGTATGGAAAAATTTCGACACACAATTAGTGATACATTCGGAAGAAAATTCATTGATCACATAAACGTTTATTTTAAAATGCGTAGATTTGAGTTTTATTTCTAACCCTCTATTATGCAATAGAATTCTTGAATTCTCTTTATGTGAAAAAAAATATGTGCCTACTTATTTTGCAAAAGAGTCACATATAAAAATATCAAATGAGAGGTAAAATATGCCATTAAGGCTCAAAAGAGTATTTTATGCCAATTAGCATTCATATACAAAGACAAAATATATACAATTACAAAATAACGGCGATTTAGATATCTGACTGTTTGTGGAAACCAATATATGTTATACTGAATGCCTACATAAAACTGGAAACTGTCTTCTATAGCTTGGTGTTTCTATTAATTCTTCATTATGGCCACTACCCAAACTGGTCAGTTCTTACGTCAACAATAAGGGTAGATGCTGCTGTTCTTGATATCTTTTAGATTCTATGGACATTCTCAACTAATTAGTAGGATATCCATATTTTCGTATTACTAATTTATTCACTAATCATAATTCCTCAGCAACTCTGATTTTGAATTTCGCCAAACGTAAATGCGCAGTGTTTTCTCCTATGGCAAGCCAAGGCAAAATTTGCGGTATGGGTGCCAAGTTCAACAGTAAATTTGTCCATGAAGTGATACAGAATAAGTAAATTTAAAAATTTCATCAGACCTATTAACTATGTCCGTTTTTACTTGATTAGTACTTCTAGAAAGATTGTCAGATTTTCATGTCACACCAAGGTATTATTTGTTTTGTTTATTATATTTATGATTATTTCGTTTCTTAAATTTATTGATTTTTTTTTCCTATAGTTCAAATAACGGCAAATCATCTTCAGATCGATAGACTCGAATACTGTACTCTGTCGTCACTAGCCGTCTTCATAGTCATCCCCGATGGTACAACAATGAACGTAAGGATCTAAAGAGCCTTCATAGTCAGATGTACTTCATCATCAGAGCTGTTATCTTCATCCTCACTTTCTGAAACTAGGCTTGCTCAAAATAGACCAATAAATGATTTTCTTTGCAATAAAATGAAGCTAAAGGTACGCTTCCTAATTTAAAAAATAAGTCGCCCTATAAAAAAGTAATAAAGCAATATAAATCAATAATTCCAGCAATCAACTGGTTACGCACATTACAGATACATTTACTACATTCTATATTATTTTATTTTATTTTATTTTTAGAATTAGTCTTAAACTCTTTTCTCACAATTAGTTATTATAGTTATATACGTATTCATCTCATTTGCGATTGGGCGCGAAAGTAGCCTCAGTCTTATGCCTTAATAAAATACTTTATTTTTCGGTTGTCTGAGCAGGATTGCTTTGATAGTGTCTGCCTAAATAGATTTTTCTACTAAGCTTTTAGACTACCTGGCTGAAGCTTAGTGGCTAACTCTGGGTTAGCAGCTCTGAGGTCTAAAGGGAGACCTCGGTTGGCCGAGCAGGACTCTTATTATAGTATCCGACATGACGCATTAGCCAATTAATTAATTATAGTCGTTCTTCACCATTACGGAGTTTAGATATTGTAAATAGCAAAATAGTATTCTCTAAGCAGACGAAATACCCTAGGATAAATGTCATTAGTATTCTCTAAGCAGACGAAATACCCTAGGATAAATGTCATTTGCATCTGGCCTGGCAATTATTCATCAATTTTGACAGATCGGTATGGTTTTCAGTTCCGAGAGCAGCATAGACCTCATACCTTTGAGTATATATAGATCTTATAGGAGGTCTGTTTTCTTTTTTGCTCAAGGCTATCTTTGTCTCAGCAAGTGCTGAGATACATAGATCGCCTTGGTTTGATGGTCGAAGAGGACTAAGTTAGACTTATTAGCGTCATTAATTTGAAGGTCGATAACTAGCAGTTCCAATAGATTCAGCACCTCTTATTCTCAGTATCTCTGTAGACATAAGCAAATACTGATTTACCATGCACTTATGTCATAGATATTAGTATAGCACTTGCAATGCTGCATTGTAACGATGGAGATAGGCAAAATCGCATTATTAAGCAGAAAGCAAAAAAACATGGGCTGATCTGGCGCCTAATAAGAAATTCTGCAGTTCATATTAGGAATCGCTACTCCTATTATGCGGCTTCGGTAAATCGAGGTGTTTGTAAGACAGGCTATAATGAATTCCTTGATCTCCGACTTAACCTATAAAATGAAAAATATCAGCCTATTTGATAAATCCAGTGTTTCTATGTTCCTATGGAATAAACCGTGAATTAGTTTCTCGACGTATTGCCTAAATAGATTTTCCTACTAGGCAGTTTTTATTCTGAGTTAGCAGCTCTTGAGGTCTAATACGAGACTTCGGTTACCCGAGCAGGACTCTTTTTAAAGTCTGCGACATCACGCACTAGCAAATAGATTAATTATAGTCGTCCTTCACCATTACGGAGTTAGAGATTGTAAATGTCAAAATAGTACTCTCTAAGTAGACGAAAGACCCCCACATTTGGATCTGGCCTGGCAACTATTCATCAAATTTGACAGATAGGTATGGTTTTCAGTTCTGAGAGCAACGTAGACCTCATATCTTGGAGTATATATGGAGGTCGTAGTGTTCTTTGGGCGGCTCTCCCTTCTATCCAGGTAATCTCGGTCTCAGCAAGTGCTGAGAATATATAGATCACCTTCGTTTGATGGACGGAGAGGATTATGCCAATCTTATCGACTTCATTAACTTGACGATCGATAACTAGCAGTTCCAATAGATTCAGCGCCCCTTACTCTTAACAATAGTTTCAGTATCTCTGTAGACATAAGCAAATATTGGTTAACCATGTACGCATGTCACAGATAGTAGTAAACCACTTGTAACGCCACGAATTGTGACGGCAGAGATAACCAAAATCGCATATAAAAACATAGGCTGATCTGATGCCTAATAGGACGTCCTGCAGATCATATCAAGAATCGCTACTACCGTTAGGCAGCTTCGGTAGATCGAGGACCGAGGTGTTCATAAGACGGGCTGCAATGAATCCCTCGGTCTCCGACTTAACCTTTAAAATGACAAATATCAGCCTATTTCATAAATCCAGTGTTTCTATGTTCCTGTAGAATAAACCGTGCATTAGTTTATCGACGTATTGCCTAAATAGATTTTCATACTAGTCCAAAGCTTTCAGACAACCTGGCTGAAGCTTAGTGGTTAACTCTGGGTTAGCAGCTCCTGAGGTCTAATGCGAGACCAAGGAAATCAGTGACCTCTCTTCTGCCTTGAACAATCCTGCGCCAACTCCTATTATTATTAAAAAATTACTCTGGGCTTTTTTTATTTGATCATTTTCACACCGCTCTTGCGTTTTAGCACGATCATTGGTTGATTGTAATTTTCCTTTACTTCTTTGTGGAACAAAATATAAGCTACGTTCATTGGGTTGTTTCCGGCTACAACACACATCCTACCATACCAGGCGTTGCCTGTCTGCCGGCAACCTCTCTAGCCAAACCTTCCTATACCTGCCTTCAACCCTACAGTATATTTTTTGTGTTGTTTTATTAGTTGTCTTTTTTGTCCAACGACGGGAATACCGTTGGAACTTCAATTGTTTCGAAAGGGTTTCTTTCGTTGAATTTTTCCCTTACCAGCAGCCAAAATTAAACATAGTGTAGAATGTCCCAATTTCACTGTTAATTTTAGGCCACTAATAGTGGCAGGAGTTTCAACTATTCTTAAATTATTTTATTGAACCGAACCGGTCGCGATCAGTCCAACCTCACATACACCGCGACGTTGCGCGCTGTGGTTGTTTGATTGGCTCCGGGTGACGATCCGGGGAGGCAATGTTTGTATCATTTTTAATCGTAATAAATTGTTTACGATTGTGGTGATGGCTATAATTTACTGTCGGTTGAATCCATGACGTACGAACTAAAATTAACATTCTCAGTGTATACCTTGCATGTATTTCAAATTTGGTCCGTAATGGATCCTTTCTATGCGACATTTATATTGATTTATAATAAATCTGATATGATTATGTTTTGAGAGGCACAAACTATTGGTATTTTTTACGGTAAACCTATAATAGTTTCTTTATTATCTAAATTACGGATCGAATTGCTTTTAAGTAAGGAAAATTGATGTCGGATAAAAAGAAAATGCGTTTGTGATATATTTATGATTACTTTACATGCATATTGTAATGTATTATGGATACAAATACAGGGTATTTCATGATAATCTGTAAATTCTTGGAGGGAATTTTATGTGATAAGATCAAAATATCTAATAAACATGGTCTCTGAAATGCATATTCAACAGTTACAATTGAGAACAATAAAAATGAATTTTCTTCAAGAAAAAAGAAATGCAACCGTCAAACAACGATAATTAAAAACTATTAAATAAAATTTCACAATATAAGAAAGTAAACAAATATTCCTTAAAGATTTTGTTATGTAGATAAATTTAATTAGGATTTACTCATATTTAGTGGTACAAAACTGTATTTATTAAGAATAATTTTAACCACAAGTGATGCAGCTCAAGTATGGTACTCATTTTACTAGGTATAAATGTTTTTTTAACTGTCTTATTAATATTAACGTCAGCAGCTGAAATTCGAATTTAGGAGATAACAGCGACTAAACAGCGGTATATCTAACTGCTACGGTCTCAGTAACATATTAAAAATTGGCAAGTGAAACTTCTTAGCACTGCGCCGACAAATAGTAGTAATAATAATAATAAAAATAATAATAATAGATTTATTTTACTCAGAAGTAAAAATGGTACAAAGTGAACTGTAGAGCTCTTCTTTCGTTTGCCCAATACAAAAAACTTAATTCTAAGATTTAAAAAAGGAAATGTGTATCTAATACTACAAATAAATATATTAAGTATTTTTTTTTTTATGAATTTTAACTAATTACTGCTCCACTTTTAATTAGAAGAAATTTCTTGAGTAACAAGTTCATTCTCAAGCTTAATCTTTGTAACACACCTCTACTGCAAAAAATTTCTTCCCTCAATACTTTCGACTTGACCAACAGTTATTGGACTAAGAAGCCTTCCCCCCCTATTTGTATTTCATTTCGTGATACCTATGAACAGTCAGACATTATTGAAAAGAATTTATTAAGCGATTACGATTACTGGGCTTTGTGTACCAAACCTCGCGTTCTCACCCCTGACTATAATGATAATCCAAATTTTTGTGAAAAAATTATACTAAATATTCTTGATCAGTTTAATGACTCAACAATTATTTACACTGATGCCTCTAAAACCAAAGAAAGTAACGGCTGTGCATTCTACATTCCACTGAAACACGAGGAAGTCAAATTCAAACTTGACACAAACTGTTCGATCTTTACTTCTGAAGCAATTGCCATTTATAATGCCTTAAGTCATGGCAAAAAAATGATCTCAAAGGATATAATAATTTTGTCAGATTCCCTTTCAGTCCTTTCAGCTGTTAAAAATACTTACTCGTTCTCTTACAAAATAAACCCATATATATATATATAAAATAAAAGAATCTGTTTATAATATCACACACTCTGGGAAATCCGTTACTTTTGTCTGGGTCAAAGCTCATATAGGCTTGACTCATAATGAACATGTCGACATTTTGGCTAAGGACGCCGCCGCTAACGGGGCTAGATCATAAGCTATGCCTGACTGACTGCTATAACTTATATAAAACACGAGCAAAGAACACATGGATAGATTCCTGGGAACAACATGTTTTGAATAAAACTACTAAATATTGCACAATACAACCAACTATTCCTCGTTATTTTTGGCATGACAACCTCAACGTACCACGAAAATATATAACAACTATTATCAGGCTAAGATTTGGACACGCGAGCTTTCCCTCTCACCTGCATAAAATTGGCGTTCTCCCATCAGATCTGTGCGATCTGTGTGATGTTATTAGTGATCTTGACCATGTTTTCTTTTCATGTTTCAAAAATAAAAACGCTACAGATATATTTATCAAAAATATTGTCTCATGTTGCAACACTATGGCTCCATTTAACTTAGTTAATCTCCTTTCTATTGGCACTAAGCAAATTTATGAATTTATTATCGGTTTTTTGGTAGAAAGTAAAATAAAATTATAGGTTAGCTTTGTATTCCTCTCGTCTTTCCTCTTGTTTAAACCCCCCTTCCCGTGGTCCTTCTTGTGATGTATATTATAATTTAATGCCCTGACAGACCCCACACTTAAGTGCTAGTAAATAGATTTTACTGAAACCTTATGCAATGTGTTTGTAATGAAGTTAATAAAAAGTTGAAAAAAAGATTAGAGAAGGAAATGATCGGGAGGGGTAGAAAACACCACTTTTATCACAGGCTCCGCAACTTGCAGAATTAGGTCAAAAATAAAAAAAAACAATTTGTGTACCTTTTTTGGCCCAAAATAAGTTATTTATAATTTTTTCAAGACATGCTTATTTTTCGAGATATGGCCATTCGACAATTCCTAAAAGTGGGGGAAGGGAAATATAAAAGTTGAAATTAAATTCCGAAACTATTCACGTGAATGTATAATCGAAATACAAGACTTTCTTTTGTTTGCAACTTTTCTGTAAAGTGCGTCTTCACAGAGTTTTTCAGGAGAAATATGAAGAAGTACCACTTTATTTGAAATTGTAGCGCTTTAAAAACGTGTCATTTAGAATTTAAAAAAAATTCAGACGTATGCACTAAGGCCTTGTTAACATTTTTTGTCTCTTGGAATTTTTTTGTAACTTGCTAATTTTCCGAGTTACAGGCAGTTTTTCACGATGAATAATGTACTACTTTTTTGAAAATTTTCAATTAAATATACATGAAAATTCAAAAAACGAGCGTGATTTATATATATTGTTATAAAAAAATATGAAACCTAATACAGTTATACCATTTTAAAGGTTCAATATAATTTTTAAATTGAAAATGTGCAAAAAATATAGTACGTTATTTATGGCTAAAAACTACCTGTAACTCGGAAAATTCACAAGAAGTCACAAGGAAATTCCAAGAGACAAATAATAATTAGAAGACCTCAATGCATACGTCTAAATTTTTCCAAACTTTAAAATAACATATTTTTAAAGCCCTACAATATCAAAGAGACGGGTAGTCTTTCTTGTTTTTCCAGAAAAACTCAGTGAAAACGCACTTTACAGAAAAGTTGCAGATTAGAAAATCTTGTATTTCGATGATATATTCACCTGAATTTTTTCAGAATTTCTTTAAAGTTTTACATTTTCTTTCCCCCACTTTTAAGAATTTTCGAATGGCCATATCTCGAAAAATAAGCATGTCTCGAAGAAATTCACCAGAGTAAAAACATTTTATTTTGGGCTAAGAAAGGTAAACAAATTGTTTTTCTTTTCATTTAGATATGGCGATATATGTTGATTATATGCAGTAAATATAACGCATACTTACATAATCTTGAAGTGTTTGAATTTCCCTTCTTGCCGCCGCTGACAATAATGTCACATATACAAAATCACCATAGTCTATTAAATATAATATGAGAGAGTCACAAAATTTTGACTTACACTCGCTGGACATATCACTGCCATCATCATCTACAACCACAGCTTACTTTCTCTATAATAATTATTTATGAGATCTGTCGCAAATTTCAAAAAACCATGATAATGGAGTTTTACTAGTATGGTCTAAGGTATCAACATCCTCTGAAAAATCTAATAGTAGCAATGATGTATATTTCCCAGCATCAATATTTCTTAGAAAATCATCTACTAAATGTGTTAATACTGTTAATGTAGAATGATTTCTTCTAAATCCCGACTGCATATTTGAAACCAATTTATTCTTGTTTAAAAACTCAATGATTTGAAAATGATTATGCCTCTCTAATATATTGGATAAAACAGATAGCAAGCTAATTGGTCTAAAATCAGATAAATCAGTAGGATTATTGTTTTTGGCAACAGGTTTAACTAATGCATGTTGCCAGAGGGTAGGATTTTTTTTTAAATATTGCTTAGTTTATTATATGCAATATACAGATTGTCCTGAATTGCATACGCCAAACTTCACTAAGTAATACAACTTTTCAAAATAAGAAAAACAGTTCCTGTAAACATGGGTCGGGAAGTCATTAATTTCCGAGAGAGGGTTTTCAAGTAATTCTCCTGAAAGTGTTTTTTTATGAATATTTTCTAAACGTCTGAAGATAAACAAATGATAATTTACACAGGAATATAGCTTTTTAAGAAAAAATGACAACTCTGTACGAAAATCATTCAGGAGCGGGTGAAACTGGGGAGGGGCTAGGTATAATTTAGTCCCAACTTTATTGTGTGACACTTTTAAATTAATTTATGAGCAGAACTTAAAAATTTGAAGTTTTCTACACAAAAAAAGTTTCTTGTGTTTTTTCTCGAAAATTATCAGCTTTCGAGTAAATCTTATCTGAACTTTATTAATTAATAACCATTATTACCGGCATTCCACCAGCATTCCTGGTATGCAGGAGTGTGCTGTGATTGTAATGTTTATAACAAATGAAAAATAATCTAGCATGCAATGCCAGAATGACAATAACGACATTGCTGTTTTTTGGTTTTCTGTAGGTCATTGGTCTGTAGTATTATTATCTCCTTTTGGAAAAAGTGTTCTATTGAAAAGTAAAAAATGGTCATGTTTAGTAATGTGGAGTACGCGGATATTCATTTTATTTATGGATATTGTAATGGAAATGCGAATGCCGCGGTACGCGAATATCGCAGAAGATTTCCTAATAGAAGGAAACCATCTAAAGATGTTTTTATTCGAAGTCACCTAGAATTTGGAAATGTTGGACTTAAAAGAAGTCCAGGAAATGAAGAACAGCGAAATAGGCGATTTAAAAACATAATTTCGGCCAAATAATAATAATAAATTAAGTATCAGAAGAGCGGTTCAACAGTTGCGTGCGCAAGCTGTGCATGTTTCCAAAAACGGATTCTGAAAAACGACCACAGAAAAGCTTTTCGAATGCAGCCAGTCCAGAGCCTTCAACCAGGTGATCCCGAAAGTCGTATCACTTTTTGTAATTAAATATAATTAAAAAATTAATTAAATTATTTGGACTGATGAAGCTACCTTTAACCATAGTGGATCGGTTAACTTAAATAATTTAAGAATCTGTGCTCATCGGAAGCCTCATATAATTCGCCCTAGGGCATTTCAATAGGAGTTTAACGTTAATGTATGGTGTGGTGTTATAAACGGGACTTTTTGTGGGCTTCACATCCTTTCTCCCCGCTCAAATGGGCCATTATTTAATGATTTTTTGAATAACCATTTTTTTCAGTATCTCGAGGACATTCCTCTTAATTTAAGAAATGAATGCTGGTTTCAAATGGACGGAGCTCCTGCACATTTTGCTGTTGAGAACCGTTTGAGGGTAAACAATAATTATCCTGAACGGTGGATCGGTCGATTAGGTGCAAGAGCCTGGCCACCCCGTTCACCGGATTTACCTCCACTTGATTTTTTTGTCTGGGGCTATTTAAAGGACAAAGTCTACGTAATCCCTGTAAACACGAGAGAAGAGTTAATAGAAAGAATTCTCGAAGAATGTGAAAATTTGCGGGCTAATTCCGATTTCATTCGTAAAGCTACACACTCTTATGGCGCAGATGTCAGAAATGTGTTGAAATTGGCGGAATGCACTTTGAACAATTCTTGTAATTTGTAATTTACCTTACTTTAATCTAATTCATTGTTGTCTAATAAAAAATAGTGTAATCAAATTTTGTTTTACTGTCACTGTTTTTTCTGTTCTGCTAAAATTATTCATAAAAAACTATTCCCGCATGAAGTTCAGATAAGATTTACTCAAAAACCGATAATTTTAGAGAAAAAACACAAGAGACTTTTTGTGTAGAAAACTTCAAATTTTTAAGTTCTGCTCATAAATTAATTTAAAAGTGTCACACAATAAAGTTGGGGCTAAATTATACCTAGGTCCCCCCAGCTTCACCTGCTCCAGAATGATTTTCGTACATAGTTGTAATCTTTTCTTAAAAAGCATAAAAAGGCAAATTCCTGTGTAAACTATCATTTGTTTATCTTTAGACGTTTCGAAAATATTCATAAGAAAACATTTTCAGGAGAATTACTTGAACACCACGTACCTCGGAAACTAATCACTTTCCGACCCATGTTTATAGAAACTTTCTTTCTTATTTTGAAAAGTTGTATTACTTAGTGAAGTTTGGCCTATGCAATTCGGGACACCCTGTATATGGAATGTAGTGAGGCATGCACAATTTCATATCAACTATTGACAGACCATCCACACCACTAGCATTAGTTTGGATGGAATTAATTATTCACAATAATAATACTCTATTAAGTTAAATGTTATGTTTCAATATTCGGATGGATGTTATTTTCATAATAATTAGACGTATTGCCGCTTAATGTCGAAGATAAGTTTGCTGAAGAAATAAAATGTTCATTGAATACATTAAGGTTCCTTAAATTTGCAGGTTATTTAAAATTTGGTGATTGGGTTCCATTAAGTTTTTTGGTTGCAGCAGAAATTTTTTTTTAATCCTTTTTTAGGCAGATAAAATAGGCACATTTTATTCTTCGTATAGCACATTTAGCGTAATTTCGTAATTGCTTATAATAATTTAAATTTGCTTCAGATTATTTTTTTTCATACTTTAAGTAAGCTTTATTTCTAAATTTAATACGTGTTTTTATTATGCCTGTAATTTTGGGGGTTCTTGGTCTTTCAGTGATAGATTTGGTAACGATGGGCGCATGTGTATCTAATAAACTTAATATTAATTGACTAAAATTAACAATTTCTTCATCGATGTTATTTGATTCATATATAATAAATATACATAAAGGTAATAATTCATTATTCCTATCTGATATGTACTTTATTAAACTATGTTCTCTTCTCTAGAATCCATTAAGTTACATGAATAATTTATATACTCTACATCTTTAATATCGTCGAAAAGATGCGAGAAGAGAGGTAAAGACTGCAAATATAACAAAATATTATCATTCGGTATCATAGCATCTATTAAATCAAAATAGAGCAGTAACAGCTGGATATGGTTTTAAAAAATAGACAACCAAGTGAGTTTAAATTTGGAGAAGTTATCTAATAAAAAATCCGTAAGTTAGAAGATTAAAAAGTTAGAACTTTCCAAGCTTGTAACGAAAACATTATTAAAATCTTTTAGGAGGGAGATACTTTAGACACTTTTTAATAATTCTTTGTAGAAAACTACAAGTTTTGTGCCTTCAACTTCATATAACTTAACCTTAATACCTACTTGTTTTTTTTTTAAATAAAGCTTACTCTGCGTTGGAATTGTAAACTACATTTAAACATTTCCTCCAAGTATTTGTAAATAAAGATAAATATTTATTGATTGCAAATTAAACTAATATAGTTTTGACTGTTTAACTACAATGACTAGAATTATTACTTGTAGTAAGGATCCGAATATACAATTTGTCTCAGTCTTATGTCGTCCAAATATCCTGATTTTTTTATAAATGATATTGAAACTCGGGGTAATAGAGCGTACAAAGGGATATAATTTGAAAATATTTTAAAATATACAGGGTGATTTATTTTAGCGTGATGCCATAAATGTATGGTACCGAATCTTGAGATTTACTTTATGCCAAAATTTCAAAAGGCTAGTTTACTATTGTTATCGTATCTAAGGCGTAAAATGGCACAACCTGAGATTTATTAAAAAATGCGATCATTCTACAATTGATTATTGGCATCTTGATGAAATTTCTATTTAGATTTATCAAATTCGAGGAAATTGAATAAATTTTCAACTTTATTACTTAGAACTCACAATTTTTGATAATACCGCAGAGAGCACACGTAGAAATCGAGAGTCGGAAAAGAGCACCGAAAACGTCACAACTTCCAATCGCCAGAACTCGGCCAATTTCTGCCGTTCAATGACCTCAAATTTTAAGGAATATTGTAAGTTCTAAAACAAGTAAATTCCAATTTTTCACCACAATAATTATTTTTGGATATACAGGGTGTTTCACTTAAAAGTCCCCAGGCCATTATCTCTAAAACTAATAAAGATATTTTATTTTTGTAAATGGCAGATGATTGATACCAAAGAAAGGTTTAAATAACGGTGATTAGAATTTTTCCTCAACAGCACACAGAGATGGCGCCGCGATTCAAAACTATTTTTTGATGGCTAGAACCTTGAAACATAAGTCATGTGATTAAACAATAATTTGTGAATAATTTTGATGGTATAGAGAATTTACAAAAAGCAAGCCGTTTTGGAGTTACATGAGTTTCTTTCATTAATGCCAGTACACGTGAATTTTGATAAATCCCTATAATTTATTTATTATTTATTATAGAATATTGGTTACCAAACACTTTTTTTCAAGATAAGGAAAGTGATATAATACACTATCATAAAATTATGTTTACCACTTCTGGCCAAACCGGAACTAACATGATGAACCAATATCCATATGTTCCTACATATTACATTTTTTTTTCTAATAACGCTTCTAATAAAACGGCTCCCAAAACTTAAAGTAAGTAAGACAACAAAGAAAATACACACTAATTTAGAATGGGCTAAATTTATATTAACAATTCAGTAAAGAACGTAAACAAAAGTTTTATAAACAAACATTTAAAAACTATCGAAATATTATTAAAAATGAAATTAAACTAATTTCTTTCTTATTAGTAGGTACTTATTATATTAAATGTTCAAAATTTCTCCCTTCTTCATGAATACACATATTGTACCGTTTCAGTAACTCTTCATTTCAAACTTTTTGTAACGTATGTCTATTTATAGCAGCAACACTTGCATATATTTTATTATACAAATCGGCCATATCCTCAATGGGTTCAATGTACACTACACTTTTTAAATACCCCCAAAGGTAAAAATCTAATGGAGTCAAGTCAGGTGATCGTGCTGGCCATCTGACTACTCCATTAGTACCAATCCATCTCTAAGGGTACATTTCATTAAGACAATCTTTGACTAGTACTGAGTTATGGGGTGGTGCACCATCTTGGTGAAACCAAATATTCTCCTGGTTATGAGGGATAGTCTCTAATAATCCTGGCAATACATTTCTCAAAAATATCTCATATTTTCTTCCATTTAAAGTCCCATGGAATAGATATGGTCCAATAATATATGAATTTAATATTCCACACCACACGTTAACTCCAAAAGTTACCTGATTTCGGCTCATTCTCATCCATCTAGGATTATTTTGTGACCAGTATCGGCAGTTATGCTTACTCACAACTCCGTTGTTGTGAAAACGGATTCATCGCTCCAGAGCACATTTTTTGAAAAATTTGGGCATTCTTCAGAAAGAACTGAAAATTCAGCTATAAAATGTAATCTTCGTTCATAATCACCAGGCCTTAAATGATGGATCAATTTTAATTTGTATGGATGGTATTCATTTGATTTTAATATTCTATGGCACGAAGATATCGACAGATTAGTTTCCGATGCCAATTTCCGGAGAGAACATTGAGGATTGTTGACAACACTATTTAACACCAAGGCTTTATTTTCATCGTTTCTAACTGGTCTATTTCTGTTACGAATAGTTTTCTTAAAACTACCCCAGTTTCTTAAATTTTTAAACATCATGATAAATGTTTTTTTATCGGATGTAGGTCTATTTGGAAATGGTAAACAAAACAATCGTTTTGCTTTTCGGGAATTTCTTTTGCATTCACCGTATATTAAAATCATATTTAACTTATCTTCATTGGTGTATCTAACCATTTTTTAAATTTATTTTTTTTATTGCCTTATTTGGATTAATTTGATTTGAATTGTTTCTAAGTACACTATATCTGTTTGAAACTATGATTGAAATGCACCAACTAACAACCTTGTTTAATAACTGTCAAACTTAAAATTAAATCAAAGCCTACTAATATCTCTTAAGTAGATTTTTCATTACCATTCTAAATTAGTGTGTATTTTCTTTGTTGTCTTACTTACTTTAAGTTTTGGGAGCCGTTTTAATAGAAGCGTTATTAGAAAAAAAAATGTAATATGTACGAACATATGGATATTGGTTCATCATGTTAGTTCCGGTTTGGCCGGAAGTGGTAAACATAATTTTATGATAGTGTATTATATCACTTTCCATATCTTGAAAAAAAGTGTTTGGTAACCAATATTCTATAATAAATAATAAATAAATTATAGGGATTTATCAAAATTCACGTGTACTGGCATTAATGAAAGAAACTCATGTAACTCCAAAACGGCTTGTTTTTTGTAAATTCTCTATACCATCAAAATTATTCACAAATTATTGTTTAATCACATGACTTATGTTTCAAGGTTCCAGTCATCAAAAAATAGTTTTGCATCGCAGCGCCATCTATGTGTGCTGTTGAGGAAAAATTCTAATCACCGTTATTTAAAACTTTCTTTGGTATCAATCATCTGCCATTTCCAAAAATAAAATATCTTTATTAATTTTAGAGATAATGGCCTGGGGACTTTTAACTGAAACACCCTGTATATAGAAATAAAACTTGTAACCTTCTCTACCCAAAAAAAGTTACCCTAGTTGCAGATAAAGACAAATATCCTGATAACCCATTTTTTTTCCTTTTATAATTGATTTCAATATATTAAAAGTTACTTACTCCCGCGAAAGTTACTCATTTCAGAAGATACTTAAAGGTTCTAACAGGATAAGTTACTGAAAGTGCCCTCTTACTCATGGAACTGTAATGGAATATCGTAATTTCTTTTCTCCACTTCCAACTGATCAATTGGTTTGAAATTTGGTACACATATTTTATGCTTTTCAGTGACCAACAGAAACGTTAATTTGCACCCCGTTAAGGGTAAGTATCCCATCTGGCACACCCACTATGATCTAATGAAGCATGTGTTGCTGATTTAATTTCAAACAGTGTGTCTAAGTTTCAGTCAGTATGTGTTGGTCGAAAAAGGTAGTACAGTTTATCTAGTGTTAATTTGAAAATCATAAGAAAAGACCGACAAAGGAATAGTTCATAATATCAGTGATGCCATGAGCGTCGAACGACAATTTTTAAAATCCACTTCTAATTATTGTAATAATTTGAATATTGTATTACTACTTTATATTAATTGATAGGCAGGATGCAAATTATTTATTTATAATAGATCATGTTAGTTTAATGAACAACTGCATAAAGGATTCAATAGAAGTAAAAAAATAGCATTTAACCTACGACTATGCCACCTTCAATATTAAGAATGAACCAAAATCAGGTAGCGGACTTGTAATGGTGAGCCAGGTAAACAATCGACTACTTTCGTTTGAGGTAAGCGCATAATATATCTGGTTAGCTATATTCGTATACAGGTATCGTTTGTAATATTCAAGCATGGTCTCGGTGCTATTCTATCACAAGCAGGCTTTGTAATGATTTATCCTGGTAGCAACACTCTAGATAGAATTTCTCAAGTGAGAATAGAAACTATATATGATAAGATGCTTGTCTACAATATACGTTAAATAAAACTATGAACGTTCGACGGTTTTGTAAAATAAATTTTGAATTAATTGAAATTCATATCATATTATAACATACTATATATGTAGGCTCATTAAAAAAAAAGGGCAGCTACTGGAAGCGACTGGAACATCCCAATAAAATGTTTGTGAACATCCTTGATTTGGTTAATAACCGGGCTTGTCATCGCTGAGCTGTACCATGCAGTCCTCTATTCCGTGGGTGTTAGAATCTATAGTATATTCGCCAAGCTCTGAGAGCTGTCACGCGCTGTTTACGTGGGCTTAGTTCACCAGAGCCATTCATGCGTAAAATTATTAAAAATCCAAGAAGTTTCCTCATCGATTTTAGAACGATTGAATATAAATGAAAATGTAGGATATTGTTCTTTTAAACTTGATAATACACTACCATAAACTTCAAATGGATTCACTAAAGACAGTTTAGGGGTAAAATAGCCATTTCAACCCCTTGAGCAGTCATACGGGAATGAAGCTTTGTGGAAGTGATCCTCATTATAAAATACAATATTAAGTCACCATTACACTGCCATGAATGCGGGGGCACTTTTCAGTTGCTTACCCTGCTGCAGCCGGGTTATAGCAGGTAAGCTATCATCAGGAGATAATTAAATTAATTTCAGTCTTCTCCTGATGATGTCAATGTGGTTGATGAAATGCGCGAAGTGTTAGTATTCAAGTATAGCTTTCAATTGTTTTGGTCTTGGTTGATAGTATTTCTGAGGTGGTATAAACCATTTAATTTAGTGTATAATTGCCCGGTATATCAGTTATTATACTGTCCACGTCTCAAAAGATATGTGACACGTGAAATACCCACTTCAGAAGCTTCACATGTTACAAAAATTCCATTATTCCCGCTTCCTTTAATTATTCAGCTTACGTTTTCGTATGTGGCTACGAAACTCCGACCTAGTTATGAATAGCCTATTTGCTTTCAATTCTCTACACATCGCAGTTGACTTACAATCTCGCCCACACGCTGAATTTATAATTATTGCGGAAACCAATAAAAATTTCATGCACAGAGCACCATGAAATATAAACAGATTATAAACACTTTCGTTTCTTATTTATGTTATGAAGCGTTAGCCCTCGTTTACTGATTGAAAGCTTGCCTCGTAAGTACTCTAAATATTTTGTTATTAATACTAAAGTTTTAAAGACCTGCTCGACTACTCATATCACCCGTAATGTTTTACGAGTCAATTTTAACACTAAATAACTTCTTTCATGAAGTGGAACGTCAGTCATTAATCATCATATCAATCGGTGCGTTTATACGAGGTGAAAGGATAAAAAGGATAATGTCTTTGACGTTTATATCATATACAACAAGTAGTCAATTAGGGACACTACCGGCACTCTATAACGATCTAAAGGAGCATTGTAATAGTATATTACATACCGAGGTGGAAAGTGTTCATTGTTGTCGAGAGATGAGATGGTTGACTGAGGCGCGAAGCGCCGAGGTCCTCTATTTCTCGAGAAAGCAATGAAACTTTTCACCAAGGTTTGTATACTATTTTATTCACAATCATCCTCCTTAATGAAGAAAAAGCCAAATAAACCGTTTAAAATTCTTATGTCAAAAGACAAATGTCAAAGTGGTGTCCCGTCGTTTTTAATATTCAGGAAAGTGACCACTTTCCAATCCGAGATATTACTTTCCAAACCGACATATCACTTTCACAACCCAAAATGTCATATTTCAGTTCAATGAGCTTGTTCGGCATTTTTTTTTATTTCATATTGTTTATTCGTATTGTTTGTTTTGCTTACTTCTTGACAGTCGGGGAGTACGATTTGGTAGAATGTCAAAAAATTACAATTTTCTCTCGCTCCTGTCGGGACGAATTTTCGATTTTGACCCTTCGATTTACGATTAGGATTCATCGCTGACCTTCTCCTTTCCGTAGGGACACGAATATCCACTCGATGTATCTATTTAGTTACCAGCGCTTGAAAATTCCATGTTCTTCGACCTTTCAGGTTAAATTTGAAAGGTTCCAGAAAGCCGTATAAAAAGAATATCATGGAACAAGCCCATTGTCGAATCAAATTAGAAATGTCATACTTTTGACATGCAAAACAATTTGATTATTACTGTATGATTGTGAATAAACAATGTTATTTAAACAATTGTGAATTACATGACAACCATTCGAGATATTACGATAACGTAATATAAACTGTAATTATGCTATATTTCTGTTCGAAAACAATATTTTTTTGCTAAATGTTGATTACACCCGTTTGAAGGTATTCTAAACCCAGTGCCGAAGTCTGATTTGAGATAAAAAAAATAGCTAACGCTTTTTTGGATTTTTGGTCTTGAACAGAAATCGAAATAGGCCTTGAAATTTTTAATTTAGCTCTGAAATTTTGCACCACAGACCTATTGAAGCTCGATGATTAAAAAAATCGTTTAAATCGACCAACAAATAAAATTTTTAGAGAGGTGCCTCACTATTAAATGGATCACTATGTAGCAAGCCAGTTAAAGAAAATAAAGCATGTCAGAAATTTCACAAAACATAGGAAAATTATTCAATTTGCAAAATTCAAAGTGGCAGACCGAAAGAACAGTCAATTTCTGATAATGAATCTGATATCCAATTAGGGAAAATTCAAAACGGCTGACTGGAAGTAGTATATTTTTCAGGAGAAACTCATATCTTTTATACTTTTAGCCCAAAAAAGAAAGGATCTGGCTCAACTTTCGGTCCGACATGACATTTTCAGCTCAGAAATGAAAAATATACGAGTTTTTCTGAGAAATTGACTCTACTTCCGGTCCGCCATTTTGAATTATCCCTAATTGGATATCAGATTCATTATCAGCGATAAGATAAACCCTCGAGTTTTCACTTTCAGCCCAAAAAAGAAAAGAATACGAGGTTTTCCGGAGAAATTGACTGTTCTTCCGGTCCGCCATTTTGAATTTCGTAAATTGGACCCCTGATTTGTGATCACCGACCACAAAAACCCTCGAGTAACAAAACTGGGCTATTTTCCACCATGGATTACCAAGTAATGATATTTTTTAATTACCTCAAAAACTGCACGCGAAAAAATGCATTTTTTCGATGCACAAGTGCCATTTCTCATTTGTATAAGATTAAAATAGGTAACAAATTGAATAAATGCATCAAGGAATCGAATGCAAAAAACGGTATTTTGATCCGACTTACTGCACATTTTTCGACAGTGGAATGCTTTATTTCCTCGACTATGAGCGAAATTAATAAGTGGAAATTTTTCTGTCAAATTTGACATTTGCTTTTACATAAAAAGGCATGTTTAGGTATGAACTTTTCTTACCGAATATCCCACGAGCTTAAATTATTAACCGGAAATTTTTCTTCGTTTATGAATATTTTAAGAAAATTTACTTTCAAAATATTCATGACCTCGAAAAATTTTCTAGTGTCCTTTGTCTAATATAAACCTAATAGTTTTGAGATATCGGCAACTGAATGTTCACCTGCACTGTAAATATCACAATCTGTTCAAAGCAGAAAAATATTGGAAGTATTCCATGAAAAACAAAAGAACTATCAAAAGTGTATCACTAAAAGTAATAGGTTTAATTTAACCATAATTTAAATGTTCAAAATGTCCACCGTTGATTCCTCGACAAGAATTAATCCTCCTTTGTGAAAATTATCAAGTTTACATCATTTATGTGATATATTAAATAGATGAAGTTAAATATGATACAAAGAGAATGTGTAAAACACCGAAAGAATTAAATGAAGATTGTAGAAGGACTGGTGCTGATATTGTTTTCGATGTTAAGAAGTACTCTGATGAACAAGTAATAGCAGAAGAATTTAATAAATAGTTTATTACTAGTATAGTAGATATAGTACAAGAAGTTACGAAAAACAACAATAATTGTTATTTCCTGGACAAAATACCACAGAGTTCGGCATCTTTTAGCAGTTTTGAAAAAATAGAATTTGGCAACCTAAAAAACAAAATAAATCAGTTAAAACACATAGCTGGTCTTGGTGATGGACTAAACACTAAAATTATTAAATTAGCTTTCACAGTTATCGGAAACAGATTTTATGATGTTATTGATGATTCCCTGTATAGAGGAAAAATTCCTGATTGGAAAATTTCGGAAGTCGGACCTTTTCCCAAAGTAAACAATGCAATTAATTGTGCTGATTTTAGGCCAGTAAATATCCTTCCTGTCTATGAAAAAATTTTTGGAAATAGAAGTAAAGGATCGACTTGTTAATTATATACAAGAGACTGGCTTGCTGTCTGAAAATCAATCCGGGTTCAGGAAACATTATTCATGTGAAACTGCACTGCAAAATGTAATTGTGGAATGGAAAGATATTTTAAATAATGACAGTCATTGTAAAATTGAGGTAGTGTTTCTTGATTTAAAGCGGGCCTTTGAGACTGTTGCTAACAAAATTACAGAAATATGGAGTGTTGGGAAAGGTATTACACTGGTTTTATGACTATTTAAGGGATAGATATCAATACGTGTCATATGAAAATAGTGTGCCTAGTAATGTAAAAAATGATTATGGGGTTCCGCAGGATTCCGTGTTGGGACCACTTCTGTTTATTCTTTTTATAAATGACCTAAATCAAATAACACATAAATGTAAAATAAAAATGTTTGCTGATGATACTATTATATATTGGCATGATAATGATACAAAGAAATTGGTAGGAGTGCTAAATGAAGGACATAAATTGGTGCATGACTGGTTAAATGAAAATATACTGAAGCTGAATATGAAAAGAACAAAATCAATGTTAATTAGTAGTTAATTTAACGAGGTTAACAAAAAGGAATTTAAAATAAATATTGATATTGAGAATATTGAGTGTCTTAAAATGCATAAATATCTGGGAATAATTTTAGATGAACACTTGCATTTTAAAGATCACGTGAAAGATGTAGTGTGGAAAATTAATAAAAAAGTTAACTATTTAGGTAGAATTGGACCGGATTTAACTAAATGGTGTAAGATAACTACTTATAAAACTATTATTGAACCTCACCTCACCTATTATTCATCATTAGTACTGATCTTAAATGAAAGTGATATACAGAATATGCAAGTAGTGCAAAACCGGGCGTTAAGAATTATCTTAAGCACCAACAAATATGCTAGTGTAAGAAAATGTTAAATCAGTTGAATTTTTTTTCTGTTAAACAAATAATAATGTATAATGTTCTTATATTAATTCATAGAATGAGTTTAAAATTAGTTCCTCCGTACTTGACCGATAAATTAACTAAAGTAAAAGAAACCCATAAACATTATACTCGATCTGGAGAAAACTATGTATTAGAATATAAAAGGACATCAGCAGGGCAAAATACAGTTTTCTATAAGGGTCTGAATTGGTATAACCAATGATGCAAATATTTATTATGTTAATTATTGTTTGTTAATTTGTATGTTATATTTCATATCTCATTAATTGTAGTGTATTGTATTTTACTGTAAGATATAAAATGCCTTTCTTGCTAATAAAGATTATTTACTTACTATGTACTTGATGTTTTACGGGGCGAAATTTAGACTCTTCTTTGATGGAAAATGCATTTACAATCTGTGATGCTGTTAAAAGGTAAATGGTAATTGGTTTTCGCGATATATTACTTTTCATTAAATTTATTTCCCAACTTGTATATAAATTTTAAGCCAGCACAAAATTGAATTAACGAGGGGTGGCAGAACAGATGGAACTAAATTTACCAAATGCAATATTGTACTTAATATGAACATATAGTGTAGCTGAAATGACTGGAATATAAACTAGAAATAATGAAAACATGTTTTTTTATATAATTACTAACTAAATACTATTTGAACATATGTGGATTTAGTAAAAAAATAACAATTGAACACATAATAAAATCAACTCTAATGAAATGTAGAACAGGATTATCAGCTATAGCATTGTCAAGTATGGAACATCAACATTATGTCAATATACAATGATAGTTCTCTTTGATTGTTTTTGATTGATTAGTCAGCGTAAGGTAGGTATTGCTGCCATTTCCGGATATCCAATCTGGATATATTTATATACCACCGGACCGGCTGCATATGCCATATTGGACATATGACATTCTTGTTGCCAGCAGCGAGAGCCACATGATGTATGGGGCAGGAATGTAGGATGGGAAGTGTAGGTGTTTGTGAGATGCTCCTTTTAAGTTTCCATCTATCATCATCGGTTGGGAAGTGAAATCTGTTTCAACGTTCCACTTTGTTTGTTTGCCAAGACATACATTGGTTCGATAAGAAGCTTCCATTCATTAACCGTTCCACGGGTAAATAGTCATTTACAGTGCAAGAAAGAGTCCCGATAGAGCCCCTGAGACATCCTGTATACCGATCTGCCAGGGTAAAGCAAAATAAAACGTAAAATCTGCAAAAAAGTAAAGAACGAGATCTAGGCGAACATTTGGGACGCTCTGTATATCGAGCAGACCCCCAACTACTCTGAATTTAGAAATATTTTCTATTCGCAAATAAGCTCAATATATGTGGCCGCTGCCATTCGAAATCTACCTGTAGTGGAACCTGCATTATGTTTAATGCATTTTTAATTTTAAGAAATTTAATTGGGTAGGGTTTAAAAATAAAGTAATACTACTAATCAGAACTTATCTTTTTCGCCCGTGTGTATGTTGGCAGCTTCCTTCTCTGTTCTGTAAGATTCCCACGCTCCAATTTCTAAGAACAGTTCTAGGTGGAGTTTTATTACTATTAGGTCATAACACAGCTGATATATCTATATTGCTTTATAAACACATGCCGCTCACTTGACAGGTCTAATAGCTAGTCTTTTGTCCACTTGAAAGGTTCCCAGGTATAAATCGGTCTGTTTCCATCAATGAGGGCCAAATTAAGGCACGTATCTATTTTATTTTTGGTACTATTAACAAACACTTTTCGAGTAATTTTCAATTATTAATTTGGTATGTACTTTGTTCTTCTATTATGAGACTTCACTTTACGCAGAATTTCTCGACCTACTGATGACTTAAACTTTATCGAGTTTAAAAAAGTTTTAACCTATTCCTTTTGCGTTTTCTTCGGGAGCATCCAAAATAAAATTTGAAGAAAATTGAATCGCCTTTAAGAAAAAGGTCAATAAAAATAATGAAATAAAAGTTCACTGGCGCGGCGTTCGGTGAATTGAACCTTACTACCTTATATTGATATTTAGATCAGTGTAAATATGAAGAAATAACAAAATCAAGTGGATTTTTACCCGAGCTTATTATCGATATTATGTACTTAATAAGATTCAATTATCTAAATTTCATCAATTTCTGTCGCGGTTTTTTAAAAAGCCATCTTAACCATCTTTTATCGAACGATACTTTACTAAACGTTAGGATGTAGACGACACCTGATGTATCGCCGCAGTCTCAGCAGCTAAGGTAACATCACCGACTGAGAGGAAGATGGGAAAACTAGTTAATATAATATTGAAAAAGTAAAATGGTGAACGGCGATTGTTGTTTGCTCATTTGCATTATACATTACGTGCACTGGCAAGGATTTTCGTAACTTTCAAGCTGCACGTATTCCATTCCATCTGGTCACAATGCTGTTATCTTTTAGTGGAAGCTTAATGTGTTGTTCTTTTGGGGATGCATAAATTCCACTAGAAGTTGAAATCCAGGTATAACTTTAATTGGATACGCCACGAGAACAACCGAAGATGTTTTATTTTCAATTCAGGCATCTTGTTTAAGGTGTGGTTCATACAGAGTGGGGTCCATAAGTAACGGAAAAGTTCATTACCTACGAAGTTTACAATTTATGAGTAAAATCTTAAAACAAGTCAATATGTAATCCTAAAATGATTTTTTTTAGCATTCTTTTATACCTCCCCCTTCAACCCCCTTGGAGTGACAGATATCCCCTTAAAATTATTTAATGGAATGAGGGTTCGTGTGATAGTTCATTTAAAAGGGTTTTTAATTCTCTATCCAGCAATACAAGATTTTTTGAATTTATCTAATTTCCTTATTGAAGAATATTACATGTTTAATGTTACTAAGTAAATAAAAGAACATGAAACAAATATTAATAAAATATTCAACCTTGGTGCCCTTTGCTTCTTGACAATAATGGAGGCGTTGCCAAAATTCTTCTAAAATATTTTGTATCGTTTCTGGGGTGATTTGGTTAATTTCTTACCTTATCTGGTCTTTTAAATCATCGACGTTATTTGGTCTGTTGAAACCCCATAAAAAATAATCAAGCGAGGTCAAATCAGGAGAATGGGCAGGCCACTTAATGTCACCGTTTCTACCGATCCACCTATTGGGAGAATTTTGATTGTGATATGCTCTTACTTCCAATGCAAAATGTGGTGTAGCCCCGTCCTGCTGATACCAAATATTTGTTTTAAATATGGTCCGATAATTTGAGAATTTATAATTCTAGCCCAAACGTTCACCTTCTCAGAATATTGAGTATTGGCCTCCATCATCCAATGTGGATTTTCTGTACTCCAGTATCTACAATTCTGTTTGTTGACTGTTTAATTTAAGACGAATGTTGCCTAATCAAGAAAAAGGACGTTTTTTTATAAATAACAGATCATCTTCGCACGTATTTGCCATGATTTCACAAGATTCCAGTCGGCGATCAGGGTCATCGTTGTTAAGTTCTTGAACCAAATGAATTTTATATGGGCGATATTTTTAATTTTTTAGAATACGCAATATGGACGCTTTACTAATATTAGAGCTACGAGAGCTAGCGTCACAGAAATTTGTACTATTTGTAAATGGACAGAATGTGCCTCAATAGGTTGTCGATGATCCATTGAAATCGGTCTGCCGGGCTAGGGGCGCTGCGTTCGGCGACGAGAGGCGGTTTAGTCAACAACCTGACAGCGGTACTGTAACAAATGTCAAAAAAGCCGTTTTTGATTATATCGTGCCGAGCCGAATTTTCGATTTTGTCGTCACAATTTACGACACTGACAAAATACTAACCTTTATTTTTTCGTAGAGACATCACACGATCCTCCACTTGACGCACTTATTTATTAGGAAGTGATTGTGACGCAGAAGGGAGCATAATATTATCTAAAATCCTAATACACGTTTCACTATTAAATCGTTCCTCAACATGCCACAAGACACCAGAACCACGTGCCGATATAGAGGCCCACGTCAAAGATTAGAGAATTAACAAGATAGGACAGTCAGACGGTGAAGACGAAATAGACGAAGACAGTTGTGAACTCCAAACTAAATAAAAGGGACATGGCATCCAGCGGAACCGGTATCGGGATTTGTGGGGTATGCACTAAATGAATTTGACCAAGTTTACTAAAAAACAAGTTGGTTTATTAGAATCGGCAAGTGCTACGTCACGTGTAGAGCTCAATGACAGCCGCATGTAGCTGTATTTCTTCATTTTATAGAAAAAAAAATTCAAAATTATTCTGTCAATGAATAATTCTATTCTAAATAGATACCTAACTTGAACATAGGAATACTTCAAATGACTTCATGTGACATATGTTACGAAGCAACCTGCTTCTTTAGTGACCTTGGGTTCTGAGTGTCAGCTGAGTTCGGTCGTTCTATTAGGATAGTGTTGCCGATTTTTCACTATTGGTCTCTCTCTCTCTTGTTACCTTCTCCGTTTGATTGTCACGGTGACAACTGTGCGATGACTTCAATTTAACTATCGAGGTCAATAGCGCCATTGCTAAAAGATAAAAGGTTTTTCGTCGGCTGTCCTATCTTGTTAATTCTCTAATCTTTGCCCACGTATTAAAATATGCCACGTTCTTCATTATTAAATATATATTTCTCATCGAATTCATTATTGGCGGGTCAGTAAACATGAATACGACCACTATGTGTTAACTGGAAATATTTTTCGTCTGTAAAGACTTATATTATTTCAAAAATCTGCACAAAATACTATACATTCTAGAGCAAATCCTACTCGAGCTTCTTTATGCTCTGCTGCTGACCAGTACAACTCGATCCAGGAAAATTAGTTTCGTCACCGGCTTGAATAATTGAGGACAATGGATGTTCTCTTAATGTATTCACCAGTTGCAATTCTTGTTGTTCAGTTGATATTCTTCGTCGGTCTAATCCAGGATTTCTACTAATTGTGCCGTTTATTTTCCACGATTTAAAACTGTTAAATATCGAATTGTTAATGTTAATAACGCCGTGCAATTTGTCTTATTGACCATTCATCTTCTTCTTAAGCAATAACATCAGCTTTAACTAAATCATTTATGTGGGGAATATTGGTTTTTAAACAATTGCAATATGTTTTCACAAATACATGACAGTGTCGCAAATATTAAAATTGGATGTACGCAACTACATTTTAGTAAAAATACATATTGTCCACAATCACATTATTATAATTGGAGTTTTATCCACACTTATGAAGCATACAAAGTAACACTTTATCCACTAGTGGAATAATACAATTAATTTATTCCACTAGTGGAATAATGAAAAATACAATCTTAAACCAATTACATTTTATTTAATTTTTATTAGTATAAATATTAACATTTATAATTCTGTTATTTGTTTTATCATATTTCACTTCGTTTCTATTAATAACAAACTTGTAGTTGTCATCGGTTTCAGAACGCATAGTGCTTGTCGAAGTTTTTGATAAATCTGTAGAAATAATGGATGTCTCCTCTTGTAAAAAACGACTAGTACCAGGAGCACCTTGGATTTTCCTTGCGATATCAAGCTTATTGTATATAGAATCATCGATATACTCGATAACTTTCTGCTATAGCGGAACTTCTCCACCCACCATGTCGCTTAATTGTTGTGAGGTCATCACCTTTATTAGCCAGTAAAGTTGTTGAAGTAAGCCTCATGCACTCGCCGCTATACGCTTCTGTGTTTGCCAGATTCAAAAATGAAGCAACTCTTGAAGGATCTTTCGACAAAGGTCGACTCCAACAGTTGAAGTACATTTTTGATTAGTGTATCGTAAAAATATTCTGTCGTTGAATAATTTCTTCGGACGTAAGGACATGTATTTTCTACACGTCTCCACAGTATTGACAGAGAATCCTTCTTCCATAATTGTGAATTTTCTTGAGACGCCTGTCTCGGTATCTGGTATAGAAACAAGCAAATATGCGCCCCTGTCTTCTACATCATTGATTTTCAAATTCGTCAATTCGCAGCAACGACAGGCACCAGACACCCTCTTTATTAGTTCAACCTAAAATATTTCAAAGTTTATAATCTAAAAGGTTAAGAGGTTACCTTAATCATCAAATATTCTTTATCGCAAGCTCTTGCCAAAAATTCTTCCACGTGTGCTTTATCCAATACCGCAACTTTCTTCGCTTTGTACCCCCTCGACTCACTCTTCAGATAGGCAGTGACCTTCCTATATTTCCCAATGTCTTGTTACATCACTACTTGGTCCCTAGAAAAATTAACAATGATATCACCGGTTAAGGTGATAACCAAAGGCAATTCAACCAACACACAAGTAGTGACGGCGAACGGCTAGCTGATCTGGTGCGTGGCTGGGATTTCGTGGGTTCAATTAATATATATATATTTGTAAATCAGCCAGAGGTTGAACCAATATTTTTGTGATATTTTGCCTAGCTAGTTTGTTCCAACACTCAGAGGTAGCTTAAAATGATGTAAATTTTATGAGCGCCATCCACGGAAAATTTAAGAGTTACTGCTACCCCTGTGATGGTAAAACCAACTGCCGTGGAAAGATTTGATCCTATGGCGGACAGACAAACAGAAAAAATGAAAAATTGAATTTTCCGATAAAAGAGACATATTTATTAATACCTTTAGAAAAATCAACAATACAAGAACAAATCAACGAATTTAACCAATATAGAAAGTATAAAATAATGTTATCAATTATGAAATAGAAATATTATTATCACAATTTCCAAGAGAAAATAGTTATAGCTTAATTAATTTATCATTAAAAGAAAAGAAATATATTGTGCAATGAAAGTTATACAGTAAATATTACGCAACAAAAAATATCAATGAAATTCTCAGAATCTCACCAATCTTCCTGACGATGGATAGGTAGTGGATGAGGGCTCCTGGTGAGTTCTGGTAGCTTTTCCTAACAGCCTCTCTGAACACAGACGGCTCCTCGACGTGGTTTGACGTCTTGCTAACCCGTATAACGCTAGGGTTTTGCTGTTGGTTTGGATTGACTGGACTAAACTGGACTTGACTAAACGGAATTTCACTAGACTATGTTGAACTTCAGTAAACTATGTTTGACTGGACTATCCGCCTTATGAAATCTAGCAGGCATTTAACCATCAAAGGAAAGGAGTGATTTTCCTTGTGTAAATTAGGTAGATTATTTGTACTAATTATGCAAATTATTTCGGTAAATTATTTAAATAATTATTTGTATCAACTATGTAAGTTATTTATTAATTATCTATCTGTGTTATTTATGTTATTTAAATAATTATATAGGTAAATTATTTGGCATCAAAACTCTACGTTTGGGAAGAAGAAAAAATGTTATCAGCACATGTTTCAGAATTATGGTTATGTTTAGTTAGCAGAAATGAAAAATATGGCTGAAGGCCGTTAAATACTTATAAGAGGAATCAATTAAATAAATCTAATTACCTTTTATTAGATAGATCACTAAGAGAAAGTTTGATAATAGCAGAAGTGACACAACTCGTGACTGAATGATTATCAAAAACTTTAAGTCAAAGTATATGCTGCTACAGAATTGGCTACAGAAATGGCCAATTCTGCTATCAGCCAGCTAATAAAAGTGATATCCCCTCTCCAGTCTCAATTAACATATTACCATACTATAAACTAAAAATTACTAAGAATTTGGGTTCGCGTTGTTCTATGCAACCCACAATACTTCCTGCAGTATATTAGGTTTAACCAATAATTAAGAAACAGGTGCTGTGAAATACAGATATATTTACTATTCGATCGAAGCCTCTGTGTTCTACAAGAGCTGTTAGCAAAAACTGGAATACAAAAAGGGTTAAATGATTGAAACCTGAAAATATAATAAATATGTACATTCCCAAATTTAAACAGATTACCTACGATAATTTAATGTCGGGCGTTTTAGTTACTAGAGTATGGTAAATACCTGTACATATTTCTCAAAAATTCATTTTGTTTACAAGAATTTAATAAAATTGCTTAAAGTTGCCAGATGTACGCAACAGTCTATATTTTAATGGACCTTTATAGCGGCCTCCAGCATCGAATATTTTGGCCACATGGATGAAATTGCATACTTCTTCTTCAAATTTAAGAAATACGATAGCAGAACTTCCTCATTTATTGTCATTGCCCTCTGTTTTTCTTTCCATTAATTAAATTCGGAAAATACTTTTTCATAATGTTCCGTGGACTTCGCAGGTAATAATTGGAGAGTTGCTTCTTCAGCTTCCCGAAGGATTTTTTCAGGAACAAAATCGCTTTCTTGCATTTTTCACCAACTTCACAAATTTTTACAAATGGAATCGATAAGCAATCAAAACTAAATAGCAACCATTCAACAATAATTTTTTTAATTAATTTCAATAATTTTTGACGTTACAGCCGCTGACAGAGCGAAATGTCACATCACTTTTGATGAAATCTGATTCTAAATGACCGTGATTGTGGATAAAACGTTGTATAGCATTCGTGTTTTAGTTGCGTTTTATACACTCAAGAAAATTAAACTCTCGAACTTCGTTCTCGAGTTTAAACTTTCTTGCATGGATAAAACACTATCTAAAACACTTATACAATAACTAACTATTATTATTCTGCTATTTAATGTTTACGACAGTACATAACCAAAAATTTTTATTATTTGGTGGTATAATTTGAACATTAAGACATTGAACCACACGACGGTTTTAACATTACATTTTCAATTCCACCCATTTCTAGCAAGAAATCAAACGAAAAACATATGTGGTTACTCCACAAAGTCAGCCTCGTAAAGCAATAAACTGGACAATTACAGGCTTAAAACGCTTTACATTATAAGCTTATTCGGATATGATTTTAGTTATTCCGGACTTGCTTGGTCAATCCCACAATAAATTAATTTTGCAATTAGCAGTTCGTGATGTACGCAGTCGAGAGCATTACTGAGGTCGCAAATTGTGTCGTCCACAAATTGCCCATTCATTCCTCAATGCCTTCGACTACATACTCGATACACTTATAAATTTAACGACAATTCTAGGTGGCCATCTATAGTAGTGGTTTCAAAACTATTCTCTTCACGACATATATGAGTATCCGTTGTAAATTCACAACACATTAATAATAACTAAATAGAGTGATAAAAAGCAATTAAACATTTTTGTGTTTCGTTTAACGATATTTACTTCCATATCCACGTAGTGGAGTGGAACTATAATAATCGCAAAAAAATGTTCAAAAATTTCTTTTGTTGAAACAGACTTAAATACTTCGATACAACTTTTGTATGTGATAAATTATCTAAGATGGGCTTCCGAGGACCTATAAATGAGTGGGTAAATTCGTTTTTATCTGAAAGAAAAATAATCGTCAAAATAAATGATATTAAATCAGACATATTTGATATGAATATTGGAACTCCCCAGGGGAGCGTATTAGGACCGTTAATCTTTTTATTATTTATTAACGATTTGCCCAATTACATAACTCAGGGAAAGGTATTCATGTACGCTGATGATACGACCATTGTAGTATCTGACACAAATCCTGAGCTTGTTAAAAGAAAGATTCTCATAGTATTAGAAGAATTCAGTCACTGGTGTAAGAGAAATCGTCTAATAATAAATTATGCGAAAACAGTTTGCATTGAATTTAAATATCGACGAAACTTCACAGAAACCAACTACACATTTTCATTCAACAATCAAATTATAAACACTGAAAATTCTGCTTCTTTCCTAGGAATAACTCTCGACAGACATTTAGAGTGGGGTAAACAAATTGAAAATGTATGTACTAAACTTAACAAGAGTTTTTATGTCATAAATTCATTAAAAAATAATTTAAATACTAATACACTTTTAAATGTATATTACTCATTTGTTTACTCCCCAATATCCTACAATATTATAGTATGGGGTCAATCCAGTTAAATAGACAGAGTATTTATTATTCAAAAACGGATACTTAGGCTAATTTTTAATCTTGTATACAATCAGTCTTGCCGTGAAATATTTAGAAAATATAATATTTTGACGGTGACATCTATATATCTGATGAAACTCTTGATGCATATTTATATGAATAGGAACAAACTTATTCAAAATGGAGACTACCACGCATATCCTACAAGGGAAAGAAACTTAATTTTTTTAAAAAAACATAACCATGAGTCCTACAAAAAGTCACGCATTAACTCGGGTTGTCGAATCTATAATTCTTTGCCTCTTTGATCAAATTACAGTATCAGTAGCTAGCTTTAAGAACCGCCTAAAAAAACTTTTAACAACTAACTCGTTTGATTCCTTGAAGGAATTTATAACTTTTTTACAAACCAGAGTCGCCTGAAGGTGTCATAGTTTGTTTTTTTTCTCTCTGTATAATTGTTTGTAAATTGTTACTTTTCATTTAAATGTGTTTTTTTTATGTGTTTAATCTTGTGTAGGTCGTATACCTTTGAATGTTTTACAGATAGACATAGTTATTACTTATTTAATTTCTCTTTTTTAAGGATTATACAATGTGCGTATAATGCACGTAATATATACAAATCTTTATTTATATCTATATGCACTTTATTGTTATATAGTTTATTAGTAATAATCAACTACTATTATATTATAGGCTGTTAACATATAGCATTTAACTTTGACATGTCTCATATATTATAAAATAGCCAAAGAGATCAATAAAGATATTATTATATTATAAATGCCATAAAACGTCGAGATTTTAAATTCGAGCGAAAAAAAAAGTTCTGTCTGTCTGTCGGTCGACCTGTCTGTCTGTCTGTAACTTTTTTATAGGCACGTATTCTCAGTAACGGTTTGAAATAATACTTGAAATTTGATCCACTTATGTTTCATGACGAAATCTTGATTATATTTTACGCTAATTCCGGTGAAGCATTGGGGGTTAAATATAGGTAAATATGGGAAAATAAGTAAAGCAAGCTGATAAGAGTACAGTAACTTGGGATTTGGTGTATACAGGGTGTAACATAATGGAATGTCATAAACGAAGGAGCGTATTCCTCGTACAAATTTAGGAATATTTTGTCATATAAACAATTGTCATTAGAGCCTTCGTTTTCAAAAATACAATTATTTCCCTATATATCTTTTGAACAAATGTAGACATTTACCTGAAATTTTGTGTGTAGAATACATGATTAGTATTGTATTTAAATTTAAAAAATGAAGCCCCAGCTTTAACCAGTGACGTATAGATAGATAGGCGTTTATTTGACTACTTTACATATACAAATACATTTGTAGCAGGTCATTACATTGTTATTACCTATGAATAATATACACATAAATAAAGATGAGTCGTACAATTTGAAATAAATTAATAAACAGACATAATAAATAAAAACCGCCTAGAGGCGTACTGCGTAAGTTACACAGCATGTTATATAACAGTTATGGGGGTAGTCATAAAATCTTCAGTTGTATAAAAACAAAACTTCAAGATATGGTTTCTAATAACAGTTTTAAATTTGTGAAAGTTGTATTGTTTTATATTTTCGGGTAGTTTATTATATAAGTTCAAGTTTAATGAGTTTTTAATTGATTTTGTTAAGCGATATTTAGGAGGTTTTAACAGATTGGCCGACCTTGTGTTATGGTTATGTAGCTCAGATGGAGTTACATACGAATTCTTGTTTTTATGAATCTCTAAAAGAGAATAGTAAATATATAGGCAAGGAATGGGCATTATACGATATTTAATAAATAGTGGTTGACAGTGTTCCCTGAAACCTGCTCTTGCTATGATTCTTATAGACTCTTTCTGTTGTCGAAATATTTTTGCAGCGCTGCTTGAGTTCCCCCAGAGTATTATCCCATAACTTATGTGGGAGTGGATTAGTGAATAATATAGTGAGAGCAAAGCGTAGTTGTAGAATTGTTCTTAATCTTCGTAGAAGAAATAAATAGCTTGATAGCTTGTTGCTAAGTTGTTGTATATGATGGCTCCAACTTAAAGTATCATCGATAACTATACCGAGTAAACTGACACTATCTCCCTTCATTACGTCATACCTAGTAGAAAAAATTAGTCTTTGTGTTTTGTCACGATTTAGTTTGAGTGCATTAGCATTATACCAGAGCTCCGCTCGACTTTCAGTTTCATCAATGATATTTTGTAGGCTGTTAATATTTTTGGCACTATCTGTAAGAGTTGCGTCATCAGCAAACATCACTATACTGCTAGGGAATAAGTAATAAAATAAATCGTTTACATAAATTATAAACAATAGAGGTCCCAGTACAGATCCCTGAGGCACTCCATGTTTTACTGATCTAAAATGAGATGTCATATTGTTATGTGAGACGCATTGTTGCCTATTCTCCAGATACGACTTTATGATTATTATTTATGGGGTCATTTAAAACAATATGTTTAGTCTGTTCCTATTCCCGATGAACAAACTCTTCTTCATAGGATAGAAGAAGGATGCCAGCAAATTAGCCAGAATCCTGGAATATTTGATAGAGTAAGAACATTTATGAGACAACATACCCAAAAGTGTATTGAGACAAATGGACGTCACTCCGAACATTTCTTGTAAAGTTATTGCATTAATTTCTTGTTTCGTTTATTTTTGCTAATTTTTGTTTAAATTAAAAATTAAAATTTCTGATGAGTTTGTGTTTCTTACATTTGGCACTGGCTAAAGCTGGGGCTTCATTTCTTAAATTTGAATACAATACTAATCATGTATTCCACACACAAAATTTCAGGTAAATATCTACATTTGTTCAAAAGATATATAGGGAAATAATTGTATTTTTGAAAACTACAACGCCCTGTATCTTGTAAACGAAGGCTCTAATGACAATTGTTTATATGACAAAATATTCTTAAATTTATACGAGGAATACGCTCCTTCATTTATGACATTCCATCATGTTACACCCTGTACATATACTAAAAGCCCAGGCCTCAGATTAAAAAAAAAAAATTTCAGACTAGGACGGGAAATCTGGATGTGGAAGTAGTGATTCCTTAGGCAGCGACTTTCTTAACCTAATTTTAAAGTCAGGTTATTTTCGTCTTTTGTGGAGAGGTTTTAGTCGAGGAAACTTAGCACAAAGATAGGCCAAACTGTCGAAAACCTGTGCAGTAAGACGAATCAAAATGCGGTTTCTTGCATTCGGTTCCTTGATGCATTTATTCAATTTGTTACCTATTTTAATCTTATTCAAATGGGAAATTGCACTCGTGCATCGAAAAAATGCATTTTGTTGCGTACAGTTTTTGAGGTAATTAAAAAAAATCATTATTCGGTAATCCATGGTGGAAGTTTTGGTTGCTCGAGGGTTCTTGGGGTCGCTGATCGTGAATATAATGTTCAAGAAGTTCCTCGATGTACCTCTCAAAAATGTTCCTCGATTGGTATGAAGACCAGGACGTTCTTGCTGTCTATGTTACCTCCGTAACTTTATTATAATGAATTTTCTTGTCTATTTCATTTCCATTATTTATTATTATCATTGATTTCCAACATGATTATAATATATCATTATTTAAAATTGTTAGACAAAATTAATAAAAATTGGCCTTGTGTTTTTCACTTCTATTTGAGTCAGGCCCCAAAATGTATACGTTCCTGAGCGTCATAACCATACATCATGCTGACGTAAGTGTGCCGCTATGTATCTACATAGTGAGGAGGCTTCGGCAGACCCATTATACAGGGTGTCCCACCGGGAACTGAATCGATCGATATAGAGAAAAGTATTCATCAGAAATTTTTCAAAATTTAGATCGTTACCAATGTCGGTGTGGCCAATCCAACTAAAATTATCATGTTTTAAAATGATCTTATCTCTGCTATTTTAGTTCATGCCATATCTTCAATTCGATTAATACGGATGTTACAGTGTTAGTGTTATTTTCCGTTTTTGTGGATATCGAGTAGCAAATGTGCTGCAAGTTCTTGATATTACTTTATCACATTCTCCATAAATAATAAACAAATTTAAAAAGTCTTCGTGGGTGTAATTTAAACATGCTGGCATTTTTTTACATAAGATAATGACTGATTGTTTCTAATCATGGCTATTTTGATGAAATGATTACAACAATTCACGAATTTCTAACAAAGTCGCAATATTTCAAAAAGTTGAAAACTTTAACCCCTCAGTGCTATTATCAGAAAAAAGGGAATTCAATTTTACACAACTTGACGTAAAAAAATACAGGGTGACCTAAACAAGTTTTCGCGGTTTGAAGTTGACAAAATATAACGCGAAAAACGGAATACTTGGTATGATATTATTGAATTTATTTCAGTTGTAGAACGTAGTTCTCTTTATGTTCTTTCACCGTGCCAAAGAGCAAATGATGATGTCCTATACAGAAAAAGTTATAACGGTTCTTGCAAATCGTTGCACCTGTCAACTTTTTTTTATAAAATGTCAAATATCTTCGAAACTACTGGGTTTAGATATAGAGTGTGCTACATGCTTGAAGTCAGAATTTTATTGTCATCTCGAAAAGTTGAATATATATAGGGTGATAAGTTCTACTCCATTTTAAAGCAAGTTCCAAACATATTCCTGCAGGTGTTTCGATAAACGGGTCATCCTGATCCCCAGGTACGTCAACAAACATTTTTTTGATCGAATCCACGATCCACGACCTCGAAATCCCATAAGTGAATAAATTCATTTCAATTGAAACGGATTTGTGGAAAATTTCAGGGGATGATCTTGATACCTCGGTCGTCCTGATCACTAGGTGCATCGATGAAGTTGTTTAATATCATATTTGAAATCAGCGACCCCAAAAACCCCCACTTGACAAAATTCGATGCATTTGAATGAAAATTCGCGTAAATGTCCAAGGGATGGCCTAGACAACCAGGACGCCTTGACCTCCAAAAATATTGACGAAGAAATTGAACATCAAAAACGTAATCAGTGACCTCAAGCACCCCCGAGTAAAGATTGTGGTTGGATTTCGGAGCAAATTTAGAGAAAAACTAGCACAGATCGATGTAATTTACACTGATTTTTTCAAAGCATTTGATGATTTGGCCATAAAATTCTACTTGATAAGCTTTCTAATAACGGATTTTCTGAAAATATCATTTCTTGTGGGATCATATCTGTCTAGGAGATATCAATCTGTAGCATTTAACGGTAATTATAGAATACATTGCTACCTCTGGAATTCTGCAAGGGTCCATACTTGGTCCGCTATTTTTTATTATATGTGTTAATGTTATTGCAAATGCTATAAATAAAGTCAGATATTTAACGTATGCTGACGACTTAATGATTTTCTGCAGGATCGATGGTATAGACGATTGGATTTATTTGAAAGTACAATTGAAAGATTTGTTCCTAATTAATGGAACTTTCGTGCCAGCCGCTCCGGACCACTTGTACGCTGCAGTTTAGAGCTGTTGGCCCTCATCAGTGCAAGGTAGGTCTGCAACAACTAGCTTGAGACTTCCACCCTATGCCAGTCTATACAGATTTACCAGAGCCAAAAGCTCGAAACTGTAGTTTGCAACTATTCTGGAGCATCTGGAACGAGAGTTTCTTTAATTAGGAATATAATTTTCGGTTGGTGTTTGTTACAATCGAAACCAAGCATGGTAGAATGTAATTTTTACACTTAACGCGCCGTGTTTGCAATTCGTAATCCAGCACACGTTGGGACATATTCTCAGGAGAGAATAGCTGTTGATTTGTAACCCGGTCATCATCCTTATGAAAATAAGAATTTATAGACGAGCTTGACAGAAATATTTCGTATAGTAAATTTTCTGCTCTCTGAAAGTATACTTTTTAACCAATTTTAAATGAATTAGAAGCAGTTATGTTATAATTTTCAACTTAACGGAACTTGTCAAAGGAGCATTTTTTATTTATTATAAATATTAATGGTACAATTTTCAACTTCGGTAAAAGAAGCCTTAAGTGAATAATTGAAGAATTAATTATTAGCTGTTAGAAAATATTGTTCGATTAATGTTTAAACTCAAGGCTGTTGAAAAAGGGTGGCAAATAAAACAAATTTAAAGTTAGCAAAATGATTTCCAAATGACCAAGTAACCAAGTGACCTCGATGACGAAAATGATTCTCAAAGGTTCAAAATGATTTCCAAATATTCCCTTTAGTTCCCAAAAGCTGATGGCCATTGAATATCATGTCTTGGTAAAACTGCAGAGAAATATATTGTTCTATTAAATAGCTCCGTAGAAGAATTGTCTTAAACGAGGTTTGAAGTTGAAACTGTACTAAACAGTAAAAAATATATTTTTTAAATTCACACACCTGGAAACCAAAAGCTTTGAGGGCGGTTAAGTGAGTAAAGTAACTAAGCAATAGTGCTATATGTTTCAAAGCTTTTGGCTTCCAGGTGTATGAATTAAAAAAAATATTTTCTATTTTTTAGTACAGTTTTTTAACATAAACATAACATAACTTAAAAATATTTTCATTTATGTAAAAAAAATATTTATCTTTACATAATTTTATTTTCAATTTTCTAATCCTTACTTATTTTACAGATAGACAGACAGACAAAACCCTTTCATTTGATACTCATATCAAGGGATTGTGAAGAAAAATTTAATCCGCCCTCTTGGGTTTAGAATGAGGTCACATAGTTTATCGTATTTTGCTCCTCAAACTCTTTCATTTCACACTTATGTCAAGGAAGTTGTGAAGAGAAAAGTAATTCGCCGTCCTGAGGCGTCCGCCATATTGGATTTAAAATAACGTCATATAGTTTGTCGTACTATACTCGTCAAACCATGTTATTGGATACTCATATCAAGGGGGTTGTGAAGAAAAAGGCGACCCGCCATCTTAGGACGTCCGTCATTGCAGTTATTACAAAATTAAAAATGTAATTTTTCGATTTTTTTTTAATTTCCGAGAAATCTAACAATCCGATTTTGACTCAGTGGGCATCATTTTGTAGGTATTTTAAATACCTGCAACTACTAATTTTTTAATTTTTTTTTCGATCGACCGACTTTTTGACATTTATTCGTACGTAAAACGTCCGCCATTTTGTTTCTGTAAACTTTGTTTTGGATGCACTCTTCTAAAAATTGATATTTCATATGTATTGAATATAATACTGCTGTCTTTTTTCTAATGGCAATTACCTTTAGAAATGTTTCCAGCTTGATTTGCCTATATGTTGTTCACAGCTTATAATTGTCAATTTAAAGTGGCAATTAAACATGATTAAGTTTAAATTTGTAATTATGTATAATTGTCAGTTTAAACTGATAATTATAAAAATACTTGACACCTTTCTACTCTATAGTACAGTACTTCTGAATTTATAGAAATTATCTTAAAAGCGAAAATCGTTTTCACATTCTACAAATGTTATTACTTCCCATTGCAGTTCAATACATTGATCAACAATAAAAATGAACAATAAATATAGTTCATCTGGACAACACGAGATCGAAATTGATTACTTTTCTTTTCATTTTGGTAAATATTGCCAAGCGGAGGACAGCTCCTCAAGTAAAAAAAGTAATTTACTTACTTCTTTCGAAAACAAAATTAAATTTAAAAAAATACCCCAAAGCTAGGAGCATAAACAAAGTCCTGTTGCAAAATCTATTTCCGCGCCAGTGAAAATCAAAAGCACGAAGCGGTCCGCCGTTCGTTATCCCATTACCTACCAAGAAACTCTCAGTAAGATCGGAGATATCATCAAAAATTGAAAATAAACAAGCAACGGATTCCGTTCCCATAAGTTCTCGAGCCAGTCGTTAAAATTCAGGTCCAGCGCGTCACGTTTACCGCAGTTCTCCTGCTACTCTGCAGGATTGAAGGCCACTACAACCAACAAACGTACTTGTTTGACTGCTGCTTTCTTTCTTTCCTGCTACCAGACGTCGTTTATCGTCTGATCGCACGCATTTACGTAATCGATATGGTCTATGGTCCTCGTGTTCTTATTCAGATGATATTACTATATAAACTCTGATAGTTCTTGTTCAGTTCCAAATATAAACGTCCGAATTTCGTGACATCACTGCTTTACCCCCTATAAACATGTGTCCTAAATTGAATCTTAAAAGAAGTTTCAACATTTCCTGAGAATGCATGTACATGATATAAAGTAAAATTACTCTGGTTGATATTTCGAAAACGTTACATTCTGCATACAGGGGGTACTTGCTTGGTTGTAATGACCGAGGTCAACATCAATATGGAAGTGATATTTTTTTTACTTTCCTGGAAGTAAAAGTACTAATTTAATTCCTGTTTTTCCAAATGTTTACTAAGTCCCAATGGATTAAATAAAATACAACCTAGTTAAGAACTTATGATTACTAAATTACCAGTGGTGGAGTCATGGCTCTGAATTCTCGACCAGAACATGAATTTTCATGATATCTTCCCTTATAACCTAAGTAAGGAATCGTGGAATAATCTCTACAGTTGTAACGTCAGAAGAAGGATTCACTAATTCTATTAATACGCTAACTTATTATCATGATATTTGTTTTCCTCTTACCAAAATAGAACATAAAGTAAATGCAAAAAATGGATAGGTAACCGAAGGTATTAGAATATCATCACAAAAGTTGAAACTATTGCATCAGATAAAAGCACAAACAAATGATCCTAACGATAAATTTGTTTATAATAAATATAAAAATATTTACAAAAAAGTAATAGCTGCTGCTAAGAAAATGTTTGATGACTCAATTTAGTCTAAAGCTAACAATAAATCCAGAGCTGTTTGGTCAATAATTAATAACATTGAATATAAAAACCCAAAAATGACATAAAGGAAATTAGAATTAATAACAATTGGGTAACTGTTCCCTATCTCATTGCACAACATCTAAATCAGTATTTTATAGATTTGCCAGCTCAATTAAATAATGACCTTGTTGAGAATATTACTGAAATCAATTTTGATCAAAATTTAAATTGTTCTACACTTTTTTAAAACCTGCTTTGGAATCAGAAATTTATAACATTATAATGAAATTAAAAAATAGCCATTCTTCCGGCCTAAGATAAATAATAAAAGATTTGATAAAAGAGCCCGTCAACTATTTAGTCCTCCACTTACTTTTTTAATAAATTAATCACTCTCAGAAGGAATGTTTCCATTTATTTTAAAGTCAGCAAGAGTCTATCCACCATATAAGAAAAGGAGATGATACATTATCTGAAAATTATAGACCAGCTGCTCTTCTGTCAACTATTGCTAAAATATTAGAACGGGTTATGTTTGAAGAATTGTTGAATTCGCCACACAATATAATTTTATTTCAGATATGGTTTTCGAAAGAAGACCGCAATAATGCCATTTTTAAATAATCTATATGAGAACTTAGATCAAAATAAAAAATGTGTAGGACCCTTTATGGATCTAAGCGAAGCCTTTGATCTAGTAAATCATACAATCATTTTGCAAAAATTGAATAATTATGGTGTAAGAGGCAAAGTAAATAACTGGGTGATGTCCTACCTTACAAACAGAACCCAAGTAGTAAAAGTAAGTATAAGTGTTAGTCAAATCGGAAAAACTGAATATTAAATTTGGAGTTCCGCAAGGTTCTGATCTCGGGCCTTTACTATTTTGGCTTTATATCAACGATTTGCCTGGCCTCTTTGACAATTTCTTAATTAAGTTTGCGGATGATAATTCCTACTTGTACTGAAGAAAATCTTTTGAAACAGCTATGTCCAATGTATAAACTTCGCTAACAAAATTTGCTGATCACTTTAAATCGAATAGGCTATTCTTAAATATATCTAAAACCATTTTCATTACATTTTCTCCTACTACATATGTACTACATATGATAAAAGTCACTTAATAAAAATAGCTGGCAAATCTATAGAACAAGTCTGTCATACTAAATTATTGGGAGTATTCATTGACAATGCACTATATTGAGACGAACACATTGACTTTGCAGCAAAAAACTTTCTTCCGTCTGTTGTGGATTGTATGGCCATCCAAAATATCAAACAGGAAAACTGTATTGGCATATTATTATATAAATTTTATCTCTAGGACAACATATGGAATTGTCTTTTGGGGCTCTTCATGTCATTTTGAAAGAATATTTAGACTTCAGAAGAAAGCTGTACGTAATATTATGGAAGTACCTAAATATACTTCCTGTGTACATTTTTACCAAACAATTATAATCATAATTATGATACCAGGGAAAATAATAACTTAAGCAAAACGTTACATAAGTTATCAAAATATGAAGAAAGCCCAAAATATATCGGAATAAACTTGTATAATGCCTATTGTATAATAAGATCCCAAATTTCTTAAAAAGTATCTAAAATACAAAAACATTTAAAAACGAAACAAAAAATACCTAACAGCTAAATGTTTTTATTCAGTTGCTGAATATTTGGAAAATTAGTAGGTGGTTTTAATAGTTAGTTATGCTATATTATGCCATACAACTTTATACATATTTATATTTACGACATGTCTCTTTTCTGTTTTATACCTAGTTTCAAGCCATTATGAGAGCACTTGATTTATTAGTAAGATGCTCAATTTTCTTTTGTGACGAATGTGTGGTCTTTTGGATAATAAACGATTATTATTATTATTATTATTATTATTATTATTATTATGGTCTCTTTAAGACTATACAAATTAATCAATTGATTTATTGATTAGCCAGCGTATGGTTGGTATTGCTGCCAGTTCCGGATATCCAATTTGGATATTTTAATATACCGCCAGACCCGCTGCATACGCCGGATTGGACATTGGACGTACTTGTTGTCAGCAGCGAGAGCCTCATGACGCATGAGGTAGGAATATAGGATGGGATGTGTAGGTGTTTGTGAGATGCCTTTTTTAAGTTTCCAGAGTCTTCCTAGTGTTGATATGAGCCTGGGATATTATATTTTCTCCCTCCAGTAGGTGGATTAATGCTCCGTATAGGCAGTTCCCGTCGCCGTTTATCTTTTGCACCAGTAATTGATGTGTTCTCGTTCCAGCGTTGTGTATTGGTGTGTCTATTTGATTTGTTTTGCCGTACAATATTTTTTTTAAATTACTGTTGTCTGTATCGCGGTAATAGACCGAGCTCCCATGAAAAAAGAGGTACCCCATCAAACACCTCAAATTTAAAAGAAAATGGTTGTCAAATGGTTTGTCTGACAATTTTTGTTAACTAACGTGACATACAGTAGAAATGAAGAAAATTAAGAAAAATAATGGGGTTAATAATTAAATTAAAGTTAATAAACTATATTAGTACAGCTTAGCTTTCTGTAGTGTCCGGTCTTCTGAATGCTGGTTTATCTTCTTTTCCTCGGCTAGTCTCTAATGCTTAAATTGGTCCACTGCACCCAGAAGACTATTATTTATTTACACTTTCCAGGAACAGTTCAATAAATACTTGAAAAGGTCTTGGGTATAGGTCGGTCCGTTTTCGTCGACGGCCAAACTAAGGCACGCTGCCCTTGTTCACTTTATTTTTGGTACTATTAAAAAGCACTTTATCGGCAATTTTCAAATATTAATTCGGTATGCACTTTGTTCTTCTATTATGGCACTTCACTTTACGCAGAATTTTTTTATTTACAGACTAATCAAATCTCGATTTTAACGGAGTTATAACCGATTCTTCTTGCGTCTTCTTCGGGAGCGTCCTATGGCATGTCTACGCTCGACCTTAGACAACTATAGACTCAGCAAGACTATGGAAATTAATGTTGAAATACTTCCAATGCTAGCTTATTGTTCATGAGTGGTTCTCACTCCTTCTAGACGTGCGTTTCTCTCATATGGTAGCGACAGGACTACTAGCTTGCTTTACTTATTTTCCCCTATTTACCCTTTCACCCGTCATCAGAGTAAGTTCAAAATATAATCTAGTTCCAGATCCTGTTATGATACATACGTGCACCAAATTAAAAGTCAATATCTTAATGTTCCAGAGAAAGCTATCGCACAAAAAAATTTACAGACAGACTGACAGATAGATAGAAAATTTTCGCTCAAAATTTAAAATTTCAACGTTTCGTGACATTCTAAACCTATTTCAAGAACAAAAGATTTTTTTTTGCGATTACAATACTTCCACTCTACTACGTGCACGTGGAAGTAAAAAATTACACCTGATAATTACGCACACCCCATAGTGACACGGTTGGTAAAAGAAGAAACTGTAGATATTTTTAATACAAACACAATATAAGAATTCGCAAGAATCTATTATCCTTCCCTTTTACGATTTTATTGAATATTTTAAAAGTTGTTTGTTGATACAAAACGAACTAAATAAAAATTTCTTTTGTATTTATCAATTCCATGCCTTTGTTTGACGCATACTTTGTGTATACAACATTTTTCAGTATCCAAAAAGGATTTTCTATGCTTTAACGTTTAGTTTTATATAAATAAAAGCAAGAATCGCTTCTGAAAGGATGGCTGTGTGTCTCTGAGGGATTGGAAACTATTGATGTTAAATGTATCATATGCTGCTGTCATATAACGAAGCGTTTCGATTAATAATAATAATATTAATAACATTAATGGTGTCTTTATTTTTCATATGAAAGAACATACTCAATTACAGAACTATTAAATAAGTAAGTGTAAAAAGAATAGTGGGCGAAGTTTAGCAGTACATTCACCAATATTAACAGTGGTAGTAAAATTATAATAGGCCAATCACCACGGGCTTCTATAATGGAGAGTTAGAAAAAAATTTCGAAAGTTTTTAATATTTGAGACAATACAGGAAGAGGTAAAAAATACAAATGTTTGTACCATTTTTTGCGCCGCGGGACATTGTTAAATTAATGAGAAAAGTACAGTAATATTTGGAAAAAAAAATCCGAAATTTATGCAAACCTTGGAGAACATATTTGTAATTATTAGATATATTCTATCAAGTTTGCACCCTGCTACCATGTCCGGAACATTGTAAAAACTTGTTTAGTAAATTTATTACGATATGTTTTGTGAAAAAAATTTACGAAAGTTATGCAAATGATTGTTTATACAATAGAATAGGTTCACAAGTTCGCTTTTAATTTTGAATAATTTTATTTAACCCGGAAGATTGTTTTCATAATTTCTTTATCTGACACGGACGCAATTTTGACGTTTTAAATAATAAGTGGGGGTCTAAATAATTGCGAGGGTCTGAAATTTAATTAAATTACTTATTATTTAAATAATGATGTAATGCTTGACTGAAAAAAAAAATTGAAAATAGATGCCATATAACATTCAAATAATTTTCTCTAACACTATTTCGGAAACTATAAATTCCACAACTAAAAATTGTGTCGGAACAACTAGAGTCGGGTACAATTTAAACTGACTTGTGTCATGGCCGCTAAAACGTCTGAACTAAGATTTTATTTGATACATAAGAAATGCCAGTAGTTCTCAAACAGTTCTCAACAATGATGTCGCTAAATAATTTTTAAAACATAGGAAAGATATCATAAAATGTTAAGATTATTAATTTAGTAAGTTCATAATTTTAGTGGAATTCTGATTATACAGTGTCCATAAAGTTGGCTACATATGGGAAAAAATTGTATTTTTGACATTTCTAAAAGACTCTATTGGGGGTTCGTATATGCATGTCAAACAACGAAAAATTACATTTTAACATATGTCATGTGATCACCGGTTCCGCAGGACTGTAAAAAATAGTTGACCGTGGTACCAAAAAGTGGGTAAAATTGTTAAGATATCGAAAGATTTTATGAAGGAAAAGTGCATATAGAATACAACAAGTACCCCATATATTAATTTTGAAGCAGACATGAGGAAAATAAAAAAGTGTAAATTTTACCCCTACCATTAATTATCATAAACTATTGCGTCTATTTCACAAATATTTGATTAGTTTCGACAAAAACTTTATGTATTTTAGTTGAATAAAGGTATTTGCATGTAAAAAAAGAAACGAACCTCCAATATAGTATTTTTTAGAAATCTCAATAATACAAATTTTTCCCATATGTAGCCAACTTTACGACGGACACAGTAGGTATATAGGTTTGGGCACAAATGAAACTGATAACAAAAAATGAATTGCCCAATTCGGAAAATATTATAGAAAATCTGAGGCCCTGGATTCTAGTATATCGTAGTTTCTGTACTCTTATAAGCTTGTTTTACTCCTTCTCCTCTATTTACCTCTACTTACCGTCACCCCTTCAACGGAACCATTTCAAAATATAATCTAGTTCCATATGTCGTTATAATACAGACGTGTAACAAATTTCAAGTGAATATCTTAATTTAATCTTATCAGCTCCTTTAATAATGGAGTGGGGTTGGTGGAGTGGTTAAGAAATGTGATAAAAAATCCGAGGCCTTCGCTTCTACTATATACAACAAATTCCAAGTTACTGTACTCCTACCAGCTTGCTTTACTTACTTTTCCCCATTTACCTCTCAACCTTTCACCGGATATGTTCAAAATACAATCCAGTTCCAGATCTAGGGATGGCAAAAAAATTTAATATATCGATATATGAATCATTTGATACACAAGATTTATACAAGACTCATATCGATATATTCAATATATCAACAGAAAATTGTCGATATTTCTATGTATCGATATATTTAATTTTTTTGCGCAGAGGGGGGGGGAGGGGTGATTTTCCAGGATTTTTTTTCTCTAGAAATTATTAAGACCGGGGCGGGGTCATTTTTCTATTACGAAATACACATTCATCAGCGTCAGTTGTGGATTACATATATAACAGAACAATTCTCCTTAATGTTCGATAAACGTGCTTGCTTCTTTCCTCTATTCCTCATGACTTTGATACCTACGTGTAAATGCATATGCAAGTTAAATCATTTCGATATATTTAGAAAAATATCGATATTTGAACCCGATATATTGCAACAAAAGAACGATATGGATATATGCATGTTTTAGGATTAATATATCGATATTTATTTTATATAGATACATCGTTGCCATCCCTATCCAGAACTCGTTATAATACATATGTGTACAAAATTTCAAGTTAATATCTTAAACCGTTCCAGAGGAAACGTGCACACAAAAAACGTACAGACAGACAGACACAAAATTTTTTCCGCTCAAATTTAAATTCTCGACGTTTCGTGGCATTTTAAACCTATTTCAACAATACAAACTTTCGAATTTTTTTTACTATTACTATACTTCCACTCCACTTCATGGATGTGGAAGTAATTAAAATAATCCATTAATCATGGATTATTCAAATTACTTCGAGTATTTTAGATAATGTAGGTAAAAGATCATGTTCTCATTAGTCAATTAACATACTTATATAGTGACTTAATTTTCAAATAGTTCTAAATCATTAATTAACTTCACAGGTGAATACAATGATTTCATTAGTCGAAATGGGCATTCGTAACTTTGTAGGTTAGCCTTTTTCATTCTGTAGGTAATCTTTCCCTTTTCAAGTAATATCAAATATTTATCATTTAAAATGCCCTTCTGAATAATTCATGTATTTATTAAGAAGAGAGCAAGCTAGGAGGTATAACAGCTTTATTCTCAAATAAAAAGGGGAGATATAAAATGAGTTAAATTGGCTTAAAATTCGCGATATTTTAATTTTACAGAATTTGTTTCATTAGCAGTTTAAATTTAGAAAAATAACATTAGACCAACAATACCCAGAGTATTATGTAGCTATAAATATATTTTGAAAGCGAGGCTCTAACAAATGTATGGTTTATTTGTTGAAGCTTCGTGATAATAAGAACGAGGTGGCGAATGATATATGTTCACGTAAAAAACTCAGGTGTTTTCTTCTGGTCCCATTCTGTTGTTAATTTTGAAATACAATGTGAGACAAGGAATATTTGTTAACCCAGTTCTTTAATAAATGAGTGGTTTGTAAAAACAGTTCAATTTTCGTTTCGAGGGGGCAAATCAAAGAGGTAAATTTGTAACTTTATCCAATAGACTGACGGGGGATAGGTGATTACACGAATACCTGTTGATAAAAGTTTTTTCCATCAAAAAGTTTGGGGTTACCTCAAGTGTGTAAAGAAAACATTATTGTATTGAAGTAATTATAGTCCAATAAAAATGAATAAATATGTAGACGACGTGTCAACATATCAATATCAGCGTGAGAACTGTCAACTTGAGGATTCTATTTTTATGATAAAAACATGACAATTTTAAATTAAAACTAGACCTGCTTCGGGATTTTCTCTAAAAATATTTTTTCATTTTTTTCTCTTAAAATTATTTTACTCGCTATACAGGGTGTTTCAGTTAAAAGTCCCCAGGCCATTATCTCTAAAACTAATAAAGATATTTTATTTTTGTAAATGGCAGATGATTGATACCAAAGAAAGGTTTAAATAACGGTGATTAGAGTTTTTCCTCAACAGCACACAAAGATGGCGCTGCGATGCAAAACTATTTTTTGATGGCTCGAACCTTGAAACATAAGTCATGTGATTAAACAATAATTTGTGAATAATTTTGATGGTATAGAGAATTTACAAAAAATAAGCCGTTTTGGAGTTACATGAGTTTCTTTCATTAATGCCAGTACACGTGAATTTTGATAAATCCCTATAATTTATTTATTATTTATTATAGAATATTGGTTACCAAACACTTTTTTTCAAGATAAGGAAAGTGATATAATACACTATCATAAAATTATGTTTACCACTTCCGGCCAAACCGGAACTAACATGATGAACCAATATCCATATGTTCCTACATATTACATTTTTTTTTCTAATAACGCTTCTAATAAAACGGCTCCCATAACTTAAAGTAAGTAACAGCCGTATGCACAGTCGTTCGCCAGCGACTCGCTGAACTTTCGCCGTTCGCCAGATGAGAATTCCATTTATGGTCAGTACTGTCAGTAGCATCTCCCAGAGATATTATCTGTTTACGTTCAAGTAAGAATAAATCAAATTTAAGTTGTTTACGAGAATATGCTATTATTATTATGTAATGCAAATTATGCTCTGTTCTTTCGCCAGCGACTCGCTGGGCGATTCGCTGGCGAAAGAACAGAACGACTATGCATACGGCTGTAAGACAACAAAGAAAATACACACTAATTTAGAATGGGCTAAAATGTAATCTTCGTTCATAATCACCAGGCCTTAAATGATGGATCAATTTCAATTTGTATGGATGGTATTTATTTGATTTTAATATTCTATGGCACGAAGATATTGACAGATTAGTTTCCGATGCCAATTTCCGGAGAGAACATTGAGGATTGTTAACAACACTATTTAACACCAAGGCTGTATTTTCATCGTTTCTAACTGGCCTATTTCTGTTACGAATAGTTTTCTTAAAACTACCCCGGTTTCTTAAATTTTTAAACAGCATGATAAATGTTTTTTTTATCGGGTGTAGGTCTATTTGGAAATCGTAAACAAAACAATCGTTTTGCTTGTCGGGAATTTCTTTTGCATTCACCGTATATTAAAATCATATTTAACTTATCTTCATTGGTGTATCTAACCATTTTAATTTTTTTTTTTTTTATTGCCTTATTTGGATTAATTTGCTTTGAATTGTTTCTAAGTACACTATTTCTGTTTGAAACTATGATTGAAATGCACCAACTACAAACTTTGTTTAATAACTGTCAAACTTAAAATTAAATCAAAGCCTACTAATATCTCTTAAGTAGATTTTTCATTACCATTCTAAATTAGTGTGTATTTTCTTTGTTGTCTTACTTACTTTAAGTTTTGGGAGCCGTTTTATTAGAAGCGTTATTAGAAAAAAAAATGTAATATGTAGGAACATATGGATATTGGTTCATCATGTTAGTTCCGGTTTGGCCGGAAGTGGTAAACATAATTTTATGATGGTGTATTATATCACTTTCCTTATCTTGAAAAAAAGTGTTTGGTAACCAATATTCTATAATAAATAATAAATAAATTATAGGGATTTATCAAAATTCACGTGTACTGGCATTAATGAAAGAAACTCATGTAACTCCAAAACGGCTTGCTTTTTGTAAATTCTCTATACCATCAAAATTATTCACAAATTATTGTTTAATCACATGACTTATGTTTCAAGGTTCCAGCCATCAAAAAATAGTTTTGCATCGCAGCGCCATCTCTGTGTGCTGTTGAGGACAAATTCTAATGACCGTTATTTAAACCTTTCTTTGGTATCAATCATCTGCCATTTACAAAAATAAAATATCTTTATTAATTTTAGAGATAATGGCCTGGGGACTTTTAACTGAAACACCCTGTATATGGACCGCATTATGTTACTACAATATAAGTGAGTTCTATTAACTTTAGCCAATAGACTCGAAAAATAAAAAAAATAAAAATGATACATGTCAGGTGGTAGAGGGCAAAAAATGTTTTAAAATATCTAGGTTGATGAATTTAGGCGTGACATTAGGCGCTATTAAAAAATGATGATCAATCTTCAATTGTTTTATGAAGTTTCGGTATAATTTATGAAATTCAGCAAAATTGAACAAATCTTCAACTTTATTCTAGCTGTTAAAAAGTGAATTATTTTTTGTTTGTTTATACTTGTAATTAAACATATTCTTTATAGGATTTGAACGAAAATTTTTCCAAAAGACAAGGTATGTAAATAAATTTATTTTAGGCCTTTGTTCTCATTTTAACTGAATCTTCATAGCTGTAGGGGTTATGTGAATACTGGTTTATTCTGCATAGTCGTAGGGGACCGTGTAGAAACTAGTGTTAGAATGAGAATTGTCCAGTAAGAAAGACAAATTGATTTTAATTGCTAACATAACCAGAATTCAGGTTATTGAAAAAAAAAATGCAAAGATTGTAAATTAATAATTTTTCAAATAGTTCTTATTTCAGTTCTCATAGATACTTTTTTTCTTCTGTTTGCAAAATCCTATAAAGAATATGTTTCACTTATTCTAACTATTATTTACGTAGAAATACTTTTGATAAAATTACAATTTTTGAGATTTTTAAAAATAACGTAGTTATTCTCAAAATATAGTTCTAGTTTCATTCAGAAATAAATGTTTGATAACCCATTTTTTTAATTTATAGCAAATTTACTGCCCTGAAAATTATTTATCCTTAACAAAAGTGACTCATTTCAGAAAATACTTAACTATATCAGACGTTGTCTTTGAAGTATTTTATGCTTAAGTACGTTTCTTCTCCGACTATAAGTAACATTATTTTTTAAATTTTCTTACTGAAAAGAACAGATTTTAGTGAAAATTCGCACAAAGAATTGAATATTGATTGTCAAATATATCTTGAATTGTGTCAATTGTGGGGCCATCCTATTAGAATTCATTTGAAAAATGAAAGAGAAGAAGGATATTCTGTATTTCCTGACTGACCTTGTACAAAAAGTCGATTATTTTAGATCTGACAACAGTGTCGTTCACTAGAAGCTTTTATACAATTTTTGACATAAAGTAATAATATAATATATAAAAGTGATAATATAAAATAGTTCTGATTCAATACATCAAAATATAATTACCGCTTTTCGAACTATCGAAGCAAATTCCAGATTAAATGTAATTATTATTAAAGTAGTTGTGCTCTATTAAGGACCTGTTAGACTCTCAAGATTTTGTCCAAATAACTGTGTTCAAAGAATTTTCCCTAGGCCCGTACCTTGGAAAAAAGAACATAGATGATACTTCGAGAGAATACCAGTAAAATTGTTTCCGTTTATATTATTTTAATTTAGGCCGTGGTTCATATTTAATTAGTTAAAATAATATCTGTCGTTCTATGGGGTAAGTAGAAAGTGTTTTTTTTCTGTTTACTTTATTTTAATTATTTCGCACTGTTACGAATTAAAATAGAATGTGTTACTTTAAATAATTTGTGGAAATTTATTATTGTCCGGAAATTCAGTACAAAACCTCGGTATACCGTAAATAAATTAACTATATTAATATTTTGATAAAATGACAAAATACCACGTGGCCGAACCGATTTCAATTAAAAACATTTAGCTGTGGGGTTTGAGGCACTTGGCAGACACCTCATGAAATGATAAGGTTATTTTAACATTTCTGAACCGAGCGGATATAATACTATTATGATTATTTCTGTCTGTCCTTCTAGGCAGAATACCAATCACAGACCGTTTTATTTTTCGATCTGAATGTAACTTACGTTACACACCGCACCGAATCCGATAACCGTTTTATTTATTTAGTATCATTTTTAGTTTGTTTTGCCAAGTTCTTGAGACTTACACGATGACCGTTGATTTATTCATGATTATCGCTGTAGATAATCGTTTGCTATTGCCTGGCATCTGCACACTGCCGGTTTTTTACCATTTACCATACGTTCTTTTGTTTTTTTACGCTTACCGTTTTTACCGCTTACTATTTTTTTCCGCTCTTACCCTTTGCCTGCTTACTGCCGTTACCAATTTACTGTTTTAACTAAGCTTTTTAATTTATTTATATTGAACTCCGCCGTAGTACTGTTGAATGTGATTGAAAATCTAATCCGCCATCCAGGACCCCTGGACATATCCGTTTCTCCACTGTAGCTGTCCCAGCCCTACTGCAACAGGCTGTGTTAAGAGGATAGTGTGGGACCTTTATCCCACGTAAAAATTGTAAAAGTGGCGCTCGAGATAACCGAATATTGACCGAAATAGAGCTCAGCGCTAAAGTGACGCTTCCACTTGTCTATGCGCTAGATAACTGGAAGAAAGTACGGCACAATTGAACCCACAAAGTTGACAAGTTTTGGCATGGACCCATCCACATCGTAGATTCATCCAATGACACATTGCTTGAATCACCTTTAAAATAAGAATGCAATTGTGCTTTATATTTTAAAATATTCTTAAACTATACCTCTCTGTGTTTCTACCACCCTAATTTTGAAAATTTCCGATATCCTTTATAAGAGAGACACGTTATTTGAGAATTTTTCTTGGTGCAAAACTTAATTTAAAAATTGATAACGAAATTGAGTAAAACACTACTATGTTCTTTACCACTATATTTGCACAAATCGTAACTGCAATTTCAACCCCTTTTAGATCATTTTCAAACAATGGTTCAACTAAGAATGAAGTACAAAAGATTTGGTCCCTATTTAAATATGGTTCTAGAATTAAACAGATTAGAGAATTATGAAAGTATACAGGTAGTTTATGATATCCTAACTATCTAAGGGTGGGGTTTCTCAGAAATATTAATTACATCTTGGTAGCAGTAAAAAGAGGTGAGTACATAATATCTTTTTTTTTTTTTTTTTTTTAATCATTTATTTAACGTCGGCCTATTTCCGCTACCAAGGCCAATCACCGACGCCAGGAGACGAGCTACCCCCAACCTGGAAATTTTGCCGAACCTCTTCTCTATCGAAGAGTAGGGATCTTTTACTTGCCTAACATTTAATAGACAAGGGACCGACTGCTTTACATCCCCTCCGAAGGATGGTATATCCACTATGTAACCCCCGCCTAAAGTTACATACCTTCTACGCATGCGCTGATATACAAGCCGTTAGAAGACGGAGCGAGAACGCTGTGTTTCCCTGGAGAGGCTCACCCATCCAAGTACTAACCGCGCCCGACGTTGCTGCATTTGCGTATCGAAATACGAGTATATGCAGACGTCTCTACGCTTGCTCCTTACATAATATCTAAATGATCATTTAACAAAATTAAATCATCCTTATTATTGTATTTGTATATTTAAAATGCTTCTAACAAATTAAGTTTCAAACCTTTGCTGGCATAGTGTAGGATTTCCATATTACTAATATCTGGGAAGTTATGTCCACTCTCTAATATGTGATTAGAAAAAGCAGAATATGTTTTTTGTAGTCTGCTGTCTTCCCACTCGGTGCACAGTTCTTATTAAATTGCCAGATGTTTGTCCCTTTCTCGAGTGGTTTATGTATGCTTTTGTGATGTTGTGTTCAACTGATATAATTTAATCAAATATCACCTATACGAAATAGCCAGACTCATACTAATTTATATCAATCAATGTAGAATTATCCACGCCTTAATTCAACACAATTTCGCACGATTTCTCATCATTTTAACCGACTTTATTCGAAATATTGTAAGAGTTACCAAATACGCATCTATTATTGCTACTTAGTTATTGCAAAAATACGGTCACCATACATCCCGGTCAGCGGAGCTCCAGAGACCGGCATACGTCCCAGTCATGGAGAGTACAGTATCATTTTGAACCTCCAAGGTGTCTACTTCTAAGTCATGATTAGTAAATGGCAAGCTGACTTCTTTCTTAATACCATGTTAATGAGTGAAGTAAACGTTAAAATAAATTCTTTTCTTGCGTAAATAAAAATACATTTAACACGAGATGTTCACGATGAGTTAATTAGAAGCTGCTTAGTCGAGAGCTCCCGTATCAGATAGTTTACGGATAGCTCTTAACAATTCGGCGAACGATAAAAAAAGCGCTCGAAGCAAAACATTTAAAAGTCATCTAAGCCGTCTTATATAATCACAGAGAGAGCGGGGTTTTCCTAATGTTTTATACCATCTACTTAGACGATATGCAAATACGGCTCTTGTCATACTGGAAAGCACAAAGCGACAAACGACATTAAATGGCACTAAGGGATAATATGTTCCGAGATTATCTGCGAATATATAAGGATGGGGCTTTACAAATCATATGAGTACAAATGGAAAATGGAAATGTCCGAGTTGAATTGAAGTTATAACACAAGTCGAAATAATCTACACGAGAAATCGTTAACGTGTCATTTAAAGGCAGGGTCGGATTTAATCACCATTCAAATGTCATAGTTCCTTTATTATAACAAAACGCAATTCAGTGAAATAAGACAATGGTACGTATTTTCAAAGGTTAGGGTGTACAAGTTTCTTTGCTTACTGTTCGTAATTAGTAGAAAAAATGAAGATAATAGACACATTTTAAATACCTTCGTACCTTTGGTAACAGTTGTATCTAACCTTTTTAATTATTGACAAAGCCACACACAAAAAGGTCATGTACTTTTGAGCAGAGTATAACACCTTCATATACTTTGAGCGAAGAAAAGTTGTCGAAGAAAAGTTGTCATATAAATTTCAGATTGTAGGAAATTGATTACTGAAGCATTTTAAGTCAAAACATACAGGATGTTCCACTTAAAAACATTGCGTTATGACAGTTTAAAAATGTAATAATTTGAAATAATCGTGGAAAACACCCTGTAGAACTACGTTCAACTTTATACCCCTATATGTTTTTACTTAAAATGTTCCAGCAATCAATTATCTACTCGATGAAATTCATATGACAACTTGTCTTCTACACGAATTTTTCAAAAACCGACGAAGAAAAGTGGTCGCTATGAGGTACAAAATTAAAAATCGTCAATTCCATTTTTTGGAAATTCATTTGCCTGGTTTAAAGATATTATGAAAAATTATTTATTGTAAAAAACATTTTTTTATTATACTTTTAGAGCGTCAAAAACAAGAAATTGGTGATTTATCAATTTTTAAAAATCAATAACGTTGAAAATGTCAACTTTACGTAACAAACTTATTGAACATTTCTTGTTGCAAATCGGCCATAAGATATTTTTTGTAACGGTATATCCTAAATTGACATTTACTTCATAGTTTCAATGAATCAATACAATGTCATTATTGACAAGTGAAAAATAAAGTAAAAGGTGTTAAATAAAGAAATTTTATTTCAATTGATAGCGATAGTTGAGGTGTTTGCTCGTTTATCGACTCGAAATTGTCCGTGGGTGGCAGGAAAGACTTACTAAAAAAATCTGCGAATGAGTTTATAATGTCAAAGGGATTATCAAAATGTTGATCGTTTAAAAACATATGAGTGGAAATATCAGTAGATTTCTTTTTACTATTAATATGAGACCAACATTTTTGTGGTTCCTGTACAATATTATTTTCAATGTTACAAACGTAATTTGTGTAGGCTATATCGATATCAACCTTAATTTTAGCCCTTAACTGCTTGAATTGAAACATTCTTTATAGGATTTTGCAAACAGCAGAAAAATTAACTATCTATAAAAGAAAAACTTTGAGTAGAAATATTAATGAAATCTTTGCATTCTTTCAATAACCTGAATTCTGGTTATGCTAGCAAATTAAAATCCTAAAATGAATTTGTCTAATTTCTTATTTGACAATTCTCATTCTAACACTAGCATCCACACAGTCCCCCACGGCCATGCAGATTAAACTAGTATCCACATAACCCCCTACGATTATGAAGATTCAGTTAAAAATGAGAACAGAGACCTAAAATGAATTTATTTATCTATCTTGTCTTAAAAAATTTTTCATTCCAATGGATTACATTTTCATGAAATCTATCATTCTGTTTCCTGGAAATGCTTAGCCTTTGAAACGTTTTTCGCCCTTATTCTGGAGCTCATCAGAAAGACATAAAGCCATTCATAAAGATGTTTCATGCAAAACCAAGACAATTTCTATGAATAAGTGTGAAATGATTATATTTGATATTGACTGATAAAAACAACCTCACCTATCTATTAGCTAACTAGTATTGGAGCCTATATACTCTATGCATGTTTAAAAATGATTTATTATTTGTTTGCTTATAATTGTATTGAAACATTCTTTATAGGATTTTGCAAACTGCTTGAATTCTGCATATGCCACAAGGTCATTATGTTGAATGAATGAATGAATGAATGAATGAATGAATGAATGAATAGCATTTATTTATCTAAAAGATAATACATGGCAATAGTAAAGTAAATACAATAGTGGATGCACTAATTTAGTGCATGTCTCCCAATAAAGTCCAAATATTAATAATAATAATAATAAAAATTTATGACTAACCTACTAATAACATGAATAACATAAATAACATAATAATAAGTAATAATATAAACAGCATACGAATAACATACACTTGCATTTTATATACCCATATATACATATACATACATATATGTACACACATATATATCCATATCTATATTTACATATTTTCCTTTACATGCTTAATAAGCTTGGATTTGAATAAACGAATGTTATTAACAGTTTTCAGGTCGTTGGGTAGAGAGTTATATTCAATAATACCTTTATGAAATAGGCTATAGTACGTGAGGATGTTAGTTGTGTTATTTACATAACAGTTGTTTTTATTCCTAGTGTTATAGGAATGGATTTCATTTACACTCACTAGCCTCGAGGATAAATAATCTGGTACCATCTTATTTAATATTTTGTAAATAAATAACATTGTTTGAATATACATATTCTTTTTTATATCGAGCCAACCTAATATTTCCAACATTGTGTTAATATGTGTAAATTGGTTTACACCTAAGATGATACGCATGGATTTATTTTGTAGAATGTGTAGCCTGTAACAGTTTACTTGAGATACATATATAACTGACGAACAGTAGGTAAAATGGGGTAAAATAATACTGTTATATAACGTAACTTTAGTGTTTATAGAAATGTGTCTACTAAGTCTATAAAAGTATCCTATTTTTTTACCAATTTTTTTAGAAATATAATCCACATGATTCTTACATTTTAAATTCCTATCTATTAATAATCCCAGGTATTTAATGTCATCTTGAAAATCCAGCTCCTTATTGCCAATTTTGACTTTTATTTGTAAATTACAAAAGTTTTTATAAGCCCAGTCGGATCCTATAAACATACACTTTGATTTTGCTTCATTTATTTTTAGCCTGTTTGCATTAAATTTTTGAGTAAGCCTATTTAAATCTTCATTAATAGTGGAAATCAAAATGTTATAATCTTCGTGGCTAAAGTTAGCGTGTCATCGGCAAAGATATGCATTTTACAATTGACTAATACTTTACCCAAACCATTAATATAAAGGATAAATAACAGAGGACCAAGGACACTCCCCTGCGGGACTCCATTGTTGTTATAGCTGCTTTCAGAATATTGACCATCATATTTTGTTTTTTGGCATCTAAATGATAGATAACTTTCCAACCACATTAAAGTAGTGCCAGAAAATCCATACCTTTTAAGTTTTAAAATTAGCGTATGGCGATCAAAAGCTCTCTTTAGGTCTATGAAGACAGCACATATGCCAAGTCCTTGACTTATGTCCTCCTTCCAATCAGATATTACACATTGTAATGCAGTCTCGCAAGAGTGTTTGTCCCTGAATCCTGACTGATATGTGCACAGCAAACTGTTACATTTTACATATTCCAGTATTTGATTATATACTACTAGTTCTAAGAGTTTTTCGCAAAATGGTAACATATTGATGGGGCGCATTTCTTGTGCTAAGTTTGTATTAGGCACTTTTAGAACCGGAATAATAACGGAAGTTTTAAATCTATCAGGCACAATACCTTTTTCTAAACTAAGGTTAATTAAATTCCTTAAGGGATATCCTATGACATGAAAGAGTTCTTTTATTAATTTTAAGTCTATCTCATCTATACTACCGTTTTTACTTTGACTATAGATAATTTCTTTTAATTTGTTTATCGATATCTGTTTAAAGAAAGAAAAGGAAGACGAATATAGTGGTATAGTATCTGTCAAAATAGTTTCATCATTATTATTATCAATGTCAGCTACAATTTCTTCAATACTTTTAACATAATAATTATTTAGCACTTTAGTAATGTCGCTTGGTTTATGATAGTACGTATCATCACAAACAATGCCACAAATTTTTTCCTTTTTGTATCCTAATATGTCCTTTAGGTTAGACCACATTAATTTTGAATTATTTTTATTTTTGTCTATTGCATCATTATATAATTTTTTTTTGTGTTATCTATAGTTTTCGTTACTAAATTTCGACATTTTTTATATGCTACCCAGTCCTCATTACTTCCAGTCCATTTATATTTTTTATATGCATTATTTTTGTTTTTAATAGCCTCTCTGCAGTCCTCGTTCATCCATCTATTATTCAACTTTATTTTGGTCTCTCTTAGTGGTGAGACTGTATCTAAGGTTATTATCAAATTATCAAGGAAAGCATTAGTTACTACATTTATATCCGTACTGCTATATCTCCAATCTTTTACAATCAGTAAATTTGATATTTTATCAAAATCTAATTTTCCTCGTGTTAACTTGGCCTGAAAACTGTTAACAATGTGGTCCGTAAAAATATGTACAATAGAGTGATCAGATATAACATAATTATGATCCACATTTACATTTATATTGGCAATATTCCCGAACACTAAGTCTATAGTCGTTTTACTAATATTTGTCACCCTAGTATAATCAGTTACAAACTGTTTGAAGCCAATATTTTCAAACTTATTACTCAAATTTCTTTTTATTGCATTATTCTCGTTCCAGTTGATATTAAAATCTCCTACTACTAGTATATTATAATTACAGTTTTTTACCAAATTTATCTCAAACCAACTAAAAAAAATCATTAATAAAGTCCTGAGCATTTCCACTAGGTGAACGGTAAACCGTTATTACCCAGTAGGTGCTTTTGTCTATAGTAACATTCAATGACACTAACCAAAAATCCATTTGTTGTCTAAAAGTTTGAATATTTCGAAACTTTAAACCGTTCTTGGCGTGTATGCTTATAGTTATGCCACAATTTTGCTTTATATTTTGCATTTTTTATTATATCCCCATTAAACCATGGAGGATATTTCCTTTTATATGAAGAGTTGAACTTTGGAACATACGTGTCGAATATTGCGCAAAGCGTAGGCCGAAGGCGAAGGCCTTACAAGCAGGATAAATATGAGTAAAGGAATTGACAAAAGTCTAGTCTTCATGTTGGAGTGTGTCGTACAGTAACTGAAAATTGTCTCTTCTGAAGTTATATCGTCTATCTCCATTTTTTGGTAAGTTTTGTTTCGTATTATTGCAATGAACAAAATTCACTATAATGTCTAGTGAAGGATGATACGCATCTTCGCGAGTTAATATATCTTCTGATTGTTCCACTACGCATTTTTCGTTGCATATTACTAAATCGAGAAGTTTCTCGTCGGTATTATAAACAAAATTTTGCTGTTGGAAATTGAACATATTAAGAAAATTATTTAATGCCAATGTCTTGCTATCCGGTTGAGAATCAGCTATATAAGATGCATATTTGGGAATATTAAAGTCGCCTAGAATGAAAATGTCATTATTGTGAACACACGGTAACAAAGACATAAAATCAAATAATTTATCATATTCGTCAGCTGTAACAGTTGGAGGAATGTAAACAACAAATATATAAATAATGTGATGATGTAATGAGGCTTTAACAGCCAGTATGTCAATGAGGGGAGACAATTGCACGTTATCTACATTTAAGGACACAGTAAGCGCCTTAACTTTCTTATTCACGGCTAAAAGTACTCCACCACCTCTACTGAGACCTGTAGCGCCAAATTTCCTATCGGCACGAAAAATATGAAAATTATTATTGGTTATTTCACTGTCATAAACAGAAGAGTCCAACCAAGTTTCAGTGAATGCAATTATATCAAAATTCGAACAAGCAATACAGTTATATATGTCAGGTATCGCATTTTTAATACTACCAGTGTTTTGATAATAAATCCTGGTAATATGAACCCGTTTCTCCGTCTCCATTGTAAGCTAAGCTGAGAGCCTAAGCCCAAGTTCCTTCCAGTTACTTAGAGACAAAAATAAGACACGTAACATTATATCGATAGGAATACCGATATGTTAAAAAATGGCAATTTTTTACTAAAATTTGAATTGTTTCAAGATATTTCGTAAAAGTTCATAATAATTATGCTTAAAATGAATTTATTTTATTTATTTATATAGGAGCGCACTGTATAAAGGCTCACGGGCGAACTCAAATAATTTCAATGCAGAATGTCGTAAGTTTCGACTTTGACTCGCGTTGCAGTTAACATGCGCCATTGCATGTGACGTTTTCATACTCGAGGCCCTATTTTGCTGTTGGGTTCGTTTCGTGAAACTTACTTGACACTACTTTAGAGATTGTATCTCAGACATGAATAATAGAAAAGTTTACCGAAAATTTTTCCAGATAGGATATCAGCCGTATTAGTACGGTGAGATGCGGAGATGTATGTGTATAGATGCTAATGTAGACTGCAGTCTCAGCGTAATAATATGAGATTGACCTGGAGAGATTGGTCGTCGCGGGGCATATCTGATGTTTAATTTTGCTTTCCTCTTATACTTTTAAATGAATATCGATCTCAAACTACTCCTTTAGATAAACTGCCTCTAAAATATTGGAAGTGGAGTATCGCTTTAAACGTACGATGTGCTTTTTTGTTTTACTAATTTTTTAAACAAACAAATAACGCAAGGAAATTCTACATTAATTAATGGAAATTAGCTAGTCGTGGCTATTTCATACAGTTGACATCTGATTAAGATATATTGGTTGAATATAGCATCACCTAAAAGCGTGTCTAAACGATTTGAAAAAGAGACACAAACATCTGGCAATATAATATAAACTGTGCATCATAAATATTAATCTGGTTTCTAAAAAGGGCGAAACGACGAGTGCAAGTAGTGTGGGAATCCTACAGAACAGAGAGGGAAGCTGCCAACATGTACACATGGACGAAAAAGATAAGTCCTATTAGTAGTATTAGTTTATTAATCCTTATTAATTATTACACCTAATTGAATTTCTTAACATTACAATTAAACATAAGGCAGGTAGAACAGGCAATGAAGGCAAAATTTTGTAAAAACCTCGCAAAAATTAATAAAAGAATCACCTCTGGGATTTAAGTAGTTAATAACCTGTAGAATGGAATGATGCATTCTTTGCACTTCCAAGTTCCGGGAAAATAAAAAAAAAAATTGGAAAAACTTTTTGATTTTCGGTTTTTTTTGCTTTAACGACTAAAATAATGAAAATACAGAAAAAGCTTTCAACACAATTTGTAGCTCGTCTCTTTCTCTACAAAATACACAATTTTTTTGTCTTACTTAAGCCGTTTAGGAGATAAATCCAGTTCTCCACTTATAGTTTTGAGCCGGTCCGAAATGCGCGGAAAATGAGAATTCTCTGGGAGTTTCGTACGACCGGACATATCGATCGATAATTATTACTATTCAGAGCCGCTAAAAAAATGAAAACAACGTAAAATGTAGAGAAAAGCCTCAGCCTCAAGAATGTTAAGAAGCAAATAAGTTTATGTTTTACTGAATAGTTGTGCATTTTCTGAACGTGTATGAATAACGTAGACGAATTCAAGAAGCACTGCGCGCATTTAAAAAACTCTAAATTCATTCGAAGGAACATGTTTTATTGTACTTATAATCCAAAAATTAAGACTGTGCTATTGTTATTACTTAAGATATAGCGAATTAAACTCCACAATTTGGAGGTGATTGATCGATGAGAAATATACCCTCTACTTTGATCGCAAGGTATATTTTTCCAACAAAAGTAATTGCAATAAAATGTTAATTGGATTAATATATCATTATATAAGAATATACAAGCAAAATGAATTATCAATCTAACGACTCCCGGCAAAGATATGAATAAATCTGTGGATCAACTGTGCAAAGTTCACTTAGCCATCTTCTGACACTTTCTCTCTTTGATAAAATTTTTTATGAATTTTGTGATTAGTCCACATTAAAGCTGAGACTTTCCTCTACATTTTATGTTATTTTCATTTATTTAGGGGCTCTAAATAGTAAGAATTATCAATCGATGAGCCTGGTCGTACGAAACTCCTGGAGAATTTTCATTTTTCGTGCATTTCGAAGCGGCTTAAAACTATAAGCGGAAAACTCGATTTATCTTCTAAACGGCTTAAGTAAGACAAAAATTTGTTTGTTCTGAACTTCTTTCTCTATTTTCATTATTTTGGCCGCTAGAGCAAAAAAAATCGAAAATCAAAAAGTTTCTCCAATTTTTTAAAAATTTTCTCGGAACTTGGAAGTGTAAAGAATGTATCATTTCATTCTCCAGGTTATTACCTACTTAAATCCCAGAGATGATCCTTTTATTAATTTTTGTTACCCTAAATTGTTAATTTGCCTATACTATAAGATATATTGGTTGAATATAGCATCACCTAAAAGCATGTATAATCGATTTGAAAGAGGGACACAAATATCAGGCAATAAAATATAAACTGTGCACCATAAATGACAATCTGGTTTCTAAGAAGGGTGAAACAACGAGTGCAAGTAGTGTGGGAATCCTACAGAACAGAGAGGGGAGCATATACACATGGACAAAAAAGATAAATCCTATTGGTAGTGTTGGTTTATTAATCCTTATTAATTATTACACCTAACTGAATTTCTTAACATTACAATTAAACATAAGGCAGGTCTCACAACAGGAAGGTTTTCTAGCTGTCAAATGATCCATATATTGGGCTTATTTACGAATACAAAAATATTTCTCAGGTCAAAGTAATTTGGATCTGCTTGATATAGAGTGTCCCAAATGTTCTCCTAGATCTCTGTTTTATTTTTTGCAGATTTTACTTTCCATTTTGCTTTACCTTGGCAGATCGGTATACAGGGTATTTTAAATGTTCTCTAGGAGCCCTTCCTTGCACTTTCACTGTAAACGGCTATTTACCTGTGGAACGGTTAATAAATGAAAGTTTCTTACAGCGAGCTAATGTATAATGAAACATATTCTTTATAGGATTTTGCAAACAGCAGAAAAACTATCTATGAGAACTAAAATAAATACTATTTGTAAAATTATTGATTTACAATCATTGCATTCTTTCGATAGCCTGAATTCTGGTTATGCTAGCAATTAAAATCCTAAAATCAATTTGTCTGTTTCTTATTTGACAATTCTCATTCTAACACCAGTATCCACATAACCCCCTACGGCTATGAAGATTCAGTTAAAATGAGAGCAAAGGCCTAAAATAAATTTATTTATATACCTCGTCTTTTGGAAAATTTTTCATTCAAATGGATTACATTTTCATGAAATCTCTCATTCTGTTTTTTGGAAATGCTTAGCCTTTGAAACGTTCTTCGCCCTTTTTCTGAGCTCATCAGAAAGGTACAAAGCCACTCACACGATTCTCCATGGTCAAAATCTGTTTTCTTGATTCAGTCAATGTCAAAGAATGTCAAAAAAGTTGGTAATTGTCTTGGATTTTGCATGGAACATAATGTGAGTGGCTCTGCGCCTTTCCGCGCTCAGAATAAGGACGAAAAATGTTTCAAAGGCATTTCCAAAAAGCAGAATGATAGGTTTCATGAAAATGTAATTCATTTGAATGAAAAATTTTCCAAAAGACGAGGTAGGTAAATAAATTCATTTTAAGCCTTTGTTCACATTTTAACTGAATCTTCATATCCGTAGGGGGTTATGTGGATACTGGTTTAATCTGCATAGCCGTAGGGGACTGTGTAGAAACTAGTCTTGCAATGAGAATTGTACATTAAGCAAGACAAATTGATCTTAGGATTTTAATTGCTAGCATAACCAGAATTTAGGCTATCAAAATAATGCAGAGATTGCAAATCAATAATTTTACAAATAGTTTTTATTTTAGTTCTCATAGCTAGTTTTTTTTTGCTGTTTGCAAAATTCTATAAAGATGTTTCATTACTAGTATAAGCGAACAAAAAATTATTCACTTTTAAAGAGCTAATGTATGTCTTTGCAAGCAAACAAAATGGACATACTGATGCAGGACGTTGCAACGAAAACACAAATTTCTACGAAACATGAAACTATATCTGGACGCAAGCGGGCAGGAGGAGGTGTAAACTGCTAGATCCAGATACAGAAGTAACAAAAGACTCAGAAGAAGAATAAACAAGGAGATGATGGTGGAGACTTAAAATAATCATCTCACAAACACCTACACTTCCCATCCGATGATGATAGATGGAAATTTAAAAGAAGCATGGAAACTTAACAAACATCTCACAAACATCTACACTTCCCATCTTATATTCCTACCACACATGTCATGTGGTTGTCGCTGAAGCATGTCACATATCCAATTCGGCGTATGTAGCCGGACCAGCGGTATAAGTCCAGAATGGATATCCGAAAATGGCAGCATAATAATGGTGGATAATCAATCAATCAATCAATCAATAAAATTTGAGGATTCGTTTTGAGGGACTTCCATTCAAAGAAGGTGTGATAACTTCATCTGCCCATGAAGGAATTTTATTCCTAATGACCGGTAATTCTATCTACAACAGTATATCCCACGGATGCTCAGTTGAATTTAGATCGGGGAACATAGAGATAGAGCTGGTAAATACTGAATGCTGTTCTTCTTTAACCCTTCTTTCTTTAACCCTTAAGAAGCCTTTCAATAATTGATGTTGACTGTTGTGTATATTCATGTATTTCATATATTTGGTTATTTCGTTCCTAGCGTTAGTTGGTTAGAATAAGTCGTGGTAGATGTCTCACCGTGCAAGTTATTTGAATGCATTCCTTATATTTACATGAGGTAATAATTTGATTGCTTGGCGTTACTTATCTAGTTTGTACCGAAGATGGCTAATAAATCAGAAACTGCAGTATGTAGATGATGTAATATTCGTCACGCAGGGTAAATATTTCTGCTGGGGCTTATTACAATAAAAATTTTTTGTATCACATTTTTTAGAAGACGTGCATTGTCCAATATATATTTTGCGATTATGTTTCTTTATTTAAATTCGATTTTGATGTACTAACAGTAGATAGTTGACGTCTGTCTATGTTTAAAATAAGGATGCTTAAACTTGGGATAGTGTAGGCAAATTAATATTTCTGACTAAAAAGTTTACCGAATGAATACATTTTCAAGAAACTTTGTTATTTCTGTTCCTTTCGATGCCTAAATCAAACTTAAAAAAAAACGTTATTGCACCGCAATTATTATAAACAATGATTTTGTTGTTCATTTTTTAACTAGAAAAATTGAGGTAAATTAAAAAACAAAATGGATTTTTAGATAATTTCACGAAAAATAACAACTTTTTACTCTTGTAAAGTTTTCGAAAAAAATGCGCATTTTCCGAGATATAGCGGTTCGAATTATTCCAAAAAGTGGGGAGTGGAAATAAAAAGTGACGAGAAAAAATCCAGATTTCGATGAATACGTTATTAAAATATAAGACTTCTTTTCCTACATGACTTTTTCCTAAAGAGCACTTTGTCCAAGTTCCTTCGGAAAAACACGAAAAAAAGATCCTTATCGGAAAATAGAAAATCTCGTGAACTGCGAAATTTAAATATCTGGAAAAATTCAGACGTATTGGAATATGTTTGGTCTCTTAATTCTTTTGTACCGTGCATATTTTACGAGCTTTCAATAATTTTTCACGATCAAATTCACATTTTTGATAGTGAAAAACTGTGCTGAAATTCATCATCCTGTAGTTGTCGAGCAAATTCAGACAAAATGTTGTTTCTGTACCTCGCACCATTAACCGTGGAAATACGATTAAAATAATTCAATAAAATAAAAAGAATACAAAACATTCTGGAGCTCATCAGAAAGACATAAAGCCACTCACAAGATGTTCCATGTTTAAACCAGGGCATTTTCCAAGTTCCTTGACATGAAATGTTTGACGTTGACAAATTTTCACCTATCTATTTAAAAGTGGATTATTTTTGCTTACAATTGTAACGAAATATAAAAAATTTTTATTATTTAAACGCCATGGTAATAATGAATCGCTAACTGAATTTCGTAGACCTAGATCACAAATCAAGACGATTATTAAAATTGCATTTCAAATTTATACAAATCGAATTGAAAATAACATCACATCTGAACCCAATAAAGTCTGGGCTTACATCAATGGCAAAAAAGGAAAAACTAGCATATCTAAAGACATGACTTATAACAATGAACCTCTGGAGACCCCTAATGATATCGCCGATGCATTTGCTAACCCTTTCGAGCAATCTTACTTCCTTAACATCTCGGACGCCTCCGTAACCAAGTCTAATTATCTTTCGTTTGACTGTTTCCACCATTTCTAATGAAAGACTGCCAGCATTTTTGCATATCTTCTCTGGATAATTTTTAATTTACGTCTTAGGAAACGCTATTCTCCTGATATTTGGAAATACTCCAAAGTGTTCCCTGTGCTGAATCAATTGATTCTCAAGTACAGGTAGACTCAGTCTATACTGACTTTTCTAAGGCGTTTGACAGACTAAAGCATAGGAAACTTCTCTGTAAACTTGACAAATTCCGATTATCTGACGGTTTACTTCAATTTCTTGAGAGTTACTTGATTCATAGTTTTCAATTCGTATCTTATAATGGATGTAAATCTGTTGAAATACCGAACCACTTCAGGAGTACCGCAAGGATCAATACTTCGACTCTTTTCTTTAATATTTTTATTAACGACAACAGTGATTACTTAAACGTATATTTCTTAATATATGCCGATGACGTCAAGATGTTGCATAGGATTAATGATTTTAATGATTACGAAAAACTTCAAAACAACTTAACTAAGTTATCGGCTTGGTGCGATGGAAATGAATTCCAACTAAATGTTGGCAAGTGCAATGTTATGAGTTATACAACCAGGGAGTCCCAAATTGTATATAATTATAATGTTAATGGCGACATGCTGAACAGACCATCTACGTTCAAGGATCTAGGTGTAACTTTTGATAAAAAATTAACCTTCACTAACCACATTGACGCTGTAATTTCGCATGCATATAGAATGTTAGGCTTCATTTTGCGTAACAGCAATGATTTTTATGATGCAAAAACCTTAAAGATGCTTTATTTTGCTTTCTCTCGATCTAAACTGGAGTATGCTTCATTTGCTTGGCAATTTGGGTATAATACTCATAATGATAAATTGAAAAATATTCAGCGCCGCTTCTTGAAATTTTTAAACTGGAAAACTGAAAGTACATATCCACCAATTGGAGCTTCTTAAAATCAATTACTTGAAAAATTTGATATTACCAGCCTTTCCAAAAGGCGTGAGTCCCTTCATTTGCGTTTTCTAGCTAAAATTATGCATAATAAAATAGATTGTAGTGAAATATTAAGCCAACTGTACTTTTATGTCCCACGGATTAATTCTCGCCATTCTCATAGCTTTTATTTATCCATTCCTAGATCTAACGTATTAAAGTTTTCTCCTCTGTTTAATATTTGTACTAGTTATGAAACTAATTGCAGTGAATTGGATATATTTGCTTAGCAGCCAGAAATTTCATCTACCGTCGTGCAGTCTAATCGCATTCAAAATTTCTATTTGTATTTTTTAGTTAGGTTAGGTTAGGTTAGTTTAGATTTCCAGCCTATAAATGATTTTGTACTGTTGGATGATGTATGATTAAATAAAAAAAAAAAAATAAAAATAAAATAAATAAATATTCTTTATAGGATTTTCCAAACAGCAAAAATAACTATCTATGAGAACTAAAAAGAAAAACTGTTTGTAAAATTATTGATTTCCAATCTTTGCATTCTTTCGATAACCCGAATTCTAATTATTATGCTAGCAATTAAAATACTAAAATGAATTTGTCTAGTTTTTAATTGACAATTCTTATTGTAACACTAGTATCCGCATAGTCATCTACAATGAGAATTGTCAAATAAGAACTAGACAAATTTATTTTAGGATTTTAATTGCTAGCATAACCAGGCAGAATTCAGGTTATCAAAAGAATGCAAATATTGGAAATCAATAATTTTACAAATAGATTTTCTTTCTAGGTCTCACAGATATTTTTACTTCCCTCGCATACCGAAGGGAAGTATTGTATTCGAGAAAAAATCACCCTCCGAGATTTTTTCGGATTCTGACGTTTCAGAACACGTAGATTACGAAAATATAGGTTTTTCAATTCCGTCAGTCTGTCTGTCTGTCTGTCTGTCTGTTGTTGCATTTATTAAAAAACTACTTGACGGAGAGCAGTCAAACTTGGTAGGTAGTTGACGCTACTGTCAGCGAAGAAATGGTAGAAATTTCACTGGAAAATATACAGGGTGGACCGTCTAAACGGAATAAATAGTGAAACAAATTTTTTTTCGCTCAAATTTAAATTTTCCACGTTTCATGACGCGCTAAACCTATTTCAGAAAAAAAAAATTGAAAATTTTTTTCAAACATTTTTGAAAAAATTTTTACCAAGATGAAAAAAATTTTTTTTTGCTCAAATTTAAAATTTCTACGTTTCATGACACGCTTAACCTATTTCAGGAAAAAAAAATGTGACAATTTTTTTCACCAGTATTTTTGAAAAAATTTTTACTACTAAAATGAAATTTTTTTTTTTTCTTTCTTCAAATTTAAAATTTCCACGTTTCATGGCATTCTAAGCCTGATTAAAAAAAAAAAATTTTGATTTTTTTTTACCATTTTTGAAAATTTGTTTACCACTAAAATAGATGGATTTTTTTTTATTTCTTCAAATTTCCACGTTTCATAGTGTTCTAAATCTATTTAAAAGAAAAATTAGAAATTTTTCTTACTATTTTAAAAAAATGTTACCACTAAGATAGATTTTTTTTTCCTTGTTCAGATTTTAACTATCCACGTTTCCATGACATTCTAAAACTATTCAAACAAATTTTAAAATGTTTTTGAAGAATTTTGAAAAAAATTTGAAAACATTTTTAATCCATTTATGTATCACTACTACAGAACAGACGAAAATTTTTTTTTTGCTCAAATTTAAAATTTCCACGTTTCATGATATTCCAAACCAATTTCGGAAAAAAAAAATTGCAACATTTTGTTACCAGTGTGGAAAAAAATTTAACACTAGAATGCTCAAATTTAAATGACATTCTAAACATAGGTATTTCAGAAAAAAAAATTTGAAAATTTTTTTCACCAACATTTTTCAAAAAGTTTTTACCACTAAAATATTTGCTCAAATTTAAAATTTTCACGTTTCATAGCATTCCAAACCTATTTTAAAAAATACATCATTTTTAATTTTTAAACTTTTTTTAGCACTACTATAGAATAGAAGGAAACTTTCCTTTTTGCTCAAATTTGAAATTGCTACGTTTGACATTTTAAACCTATTTCAGAAGAAAAAATTTTGAAAATTATTTTACCAACATCTTTTGAAAAAATTTTAAAAAAATGAAATTTTTTAACCACCACTATACTTCCACTCCATTACGTGAATGTTGGATTGAAAATGTGACAGATGGCAATAATATCTGGCATATGCACCTATTATACTTTTATTGAAAAATGTACAGGGTGGTCATCCCAAGAAATAATTCAGTCATGGTGGACATTTGTAAAGGTATTTGCGCAAGCCTGCCATATGTGGCACCTGCTATTTAGTATTGAACTTTTGCTGTTGGATGAGCAATCTGTATATTTTTTTGACCAAAACTTATCAAGTTTTCTTTGTAATAATAGCAATAACTCTATTCCGATTATTATTCTCAATGTCATTTCGTAATTACTAATTTTTTTGAGTGACTGCCATGCAAAAATAACGAGGGAAGTTCTGTGTAAATACCTTTACCGATTTTTTTCTGCTGTTTGCAAAATCCTCTAAAAAATATGTTTCGTTACAATTATAAGCAAACAAAAAATAATTCACTTTTAATCAAAATACATATTTTTTTAAAATATATAGAACGAAAAAAGTAATTTCTGGCAGCAGGGTATATTAAATGATAATTAGCCGACTCTGATATCAGGCCTTACAAGTTGTTACAAACAAACAAGTGAGAGGACAGAGAAGGATTACATTTGATTATATTGTAAGAATCCACGGATAATGCACGGGAAGCAATTGGATTCCGACTAAAACTTAAGCCGCTTTTGTTAAAATATCTCTAGTGGATTGGGCGGACTATGTGAAGGTACTCATACATAAGATGCAAATGATTAAGGACAATGGCATGCATCGTGTCTGTTTGCTTTTCGTGTGCTGGAAACCATGTAATCGAATCAGAGACTTACTGGAGAAGCACACGGGAGATCCGGGCTTACGAAAACTTCAGTTACAAATGCGGATGCCTCGCGTCAAAAATGACGGCCTACCGTGCCGGGACGGATGCCGTCTCCCCTTGATATTAGCTAGCCTTATTCTGCCGTCCAGTAACTCTCTCCCCGTGGGTTAAGAGGGATTCCCCTGGAGAGATAAGGGCTGCGGAACTGCGAAGAATTATGGATGTTTAGTGGTAGAAACTAGGAAAATATGTATTAAAAGGATACCGTCGAAGTATTAGGGTACTGTTGTTAAATAAAATTGGAAAATATAATTATAGACTGCAAAACACTTTTAACGTAGTATTTGTTAATAATTATTTCCAGATATCCACAGGCATGTATGGATTTTCTCTGTTTAGAGTATTTTAATCTATTGTGATTTCATTTTTGTAGGCCGGTCTAGATAGATGTGGAAATTATATTAAACCTTTAATATATCAAAGCCTCTTAATATGTCCAAACGGGGGTATGTTATAACAAGTGGAAACTGTAGTCGTGCAAGCCGCTGCAAATAATATACTTAGGACACCAATAGTATTCATCTGTGGTAGCACAATAATAAGAGCTAGAGTTGTTGTAATACATCATTGCATGTATCCACGACTGAGGTTATCCACCTTGTCAATTTCATAGGAATGCCAAAGTTCTCGTATTTTTCTTGTACGCAATTTTGCACGAATTCCCTGAGAAGCGGGACTGTCCAATTGATTCCACGGAATACCACACCCAGCTATTATCATTACTATATCTAAATCAACTATTGGCTCAAGTTCACTTTACGTACGCCTAACATGACTTAGTTTGTAATGTGAATTTTTTAATAATCGGTTACAAATTTATTATCAAATTGATGTAAGAATGAATGAAAATTACAAAGATATTTTAAAATAAATATAAGTAAAAAGAAAAAAATAAATCAAGCTTTTACTTAAAATTAGGACTAAAAATAAAATTCTAGAATTAAATTAAAAAAATATGTATTGAAAAGCTTGTCGCAATAGCTTCATTGTAAAATTTTTATCTCGCTACAAGCTTTTAAATATACATTTTTTAAATTTATATTTATTGTTTTATTTTTAGTGCTAATTTATTTAAATAATACCTCGATTTAAAAATATTTTAATTAACTTATATTTATTTTACACTTTTAGTCAGGAAAAGTTTTATTTATTTTTATAATTGTTTTGTTGTTACTTAATTATCACTATTACTAATAATAATGTTTATTTACATATATATCACTAGTACAAAGATGCATAAAGTATAGGGTCTGTAACCAGCAATTTAAATAAAGAAGTAAATAAACAAAAGCTCGATAGGTGTCTGCACACCTGTTTCGAGAACAAATATAATACAATTGTAAAGTATATAATTATCCTATTACATAATATAAAATACCACTAGAGAAACAATAACACTTAAAATCTAACAACAATAACAATAACAACAATATCAAGAGGGACCAAAAGATACCTAATGGACAAGGAGAGACTGTTTTTAACGCACAACTAATTATTTAATTGTAAGGTAAGAACTAATTATTATTTTCTAAGTCGATAAGGTCTGTAAAAATTTTTCTGTTTTCTCAAAGAACATACATTTTTAATTTTCTTTTAAATGAATATATTGACATTATATTTTTTATGATCACTGGAATGGAATTGTATAATATAACTGCTAGAAATTTGTATGATATCTGGCCAATGGTTTTTAGCATCAATGGATACACACAGTTGTTTTTCTGTCTTGTATCATACCTATATGATGGTTGTGTATTTCCATTATTATGCAAATGTTGTTTTACCCGTGCGTAAAAATAATAGATTTGTAGTATATCAAATACTTGGCTTCTAAATAAAGAATTTTTGTGGAGTACCTGTAATTCTTAGATAACATTATTTTCAGGAATCTCTTCTGTAACAGTTTCAATGCTGTTAAATGTGTCTTTGCTACTCCGCCCCACCCCAGTATACCGTATCTTAGGTGAGTTTCTACTACAGGATAATATAAAATTTACATTTGTTGCAGATATTTAAATTTGTGTAAAATAAATTGTAATTTTTTTCATTATATAGTTTATTTTTTATTTATTTTATTTTTTTTATTTATCTAATCGTCTTATTTATATTAACGTCCTGGCGAAATTTAGCTAATGCTATTCCATCACTCAACCAGGACGACACGTATACATAGACATCAACACAACATCTATTCCCTGCGATATTGCCATCTACCGCAGCTGAGACTCGAACTCAGGATAGATAACAGCGACTAGACATGTCGTGCCACCCAACAGCGGCCTAGTTCACTGCTACCCAGTGCTACCAATAGCAAAATGTAAAAATATCCACCGAGCATACCCAAATTACACGAGTTTACATGCGAATCTCGTGACGGTATATTTTTTGTATTAAATGCTGGTTTATCAATGCTAGGATTACATTTTAAATTTAAAATTAAAGACAACTTACGACCTTGTAAAATGAACTAATCTACGACATAAGAAATAAAGATTGTTTTCTCCAAGCCACTATAACACAGATGCAATAAATACTGGTACCAAAGGCCGCCCTTCCTGTATTGATTCGTCGTCGTATACGTATTACCACCCACCGCAACAGAAACACTATCGGCTTTATAAAATATGGCTGTATCGTCCGCAAAACTGATTATATTACCTACATTTCCCAGCTGGAATAGACCATTCACATAGATGGAGAAAAGTAAAGGACCTAGTACTGTACCTTGTGGTACTCCCTACTCTACAATTAGCGACTTATTTAGTGCATTATTTCTCTTACAGACTGTAGTCTACCAGTTATGTAACTTTTAAATATTTTGAGGCAATTTCCTCTAATTCCAATGTCTTCGAGTGTTTCTAAAAGCAAATCATGAGTGACCGTATCGAATACTTTACTAAGATCAATGAAGGTACATAAACATGCATTGCTTTCATCTAAAGCTAAATAGATATTTGTTGTCAAGTCCACTATTGCATCTTCTGTTGATATACCTTCCTGGAATTCGTATTGTTTTTTAGAGAGTAGATGGTATTTAGTGAGCTACAAATTTAATCTTACTTTTATTACTTTTTCAAAAATTTTGGCCAGGTTTGTTATTAAAAAAATCGGTCTATAATTATTCACTAAAGATTTGTCGCCACTTTTGTGAATTGGAATGATGACTGATTTTTTAAAGGCCGAGGGCCACATTCCTATTCCATACATTTGTTTATTATAAATACAAATGGTTCAGTAATATATTGAGAAATAGTACCTCTGCTTTAATATTATCAAGCCCTGCAGCTTTATTATTTTTTTAAGTTAGAAATCAAATCATGTACTTCATTCTTATCTGTCGGGTTTAAAAATAGTGCGCGGGGAGTATCTGTGGGGAGTAAAATTTGGATCTTATTTTATCTTCTTAGCTGAATTATGTCCCGTTTCTGTAAAGATTTCAATAAATTTATCCGATATTTGTTTGGAATCAGATGGTACATTCTCATTTGTTGTTTTCATCGATTCTATAAGAGATGATATGGAATTATTTTTTATTAAATTCTGTACTACCCTCTAAAGATTTTTCGAATTATTTTCGTTCTCTTTTATTTTGTTTTTATGGTACTGATATTTAGTTTTGCGAATTAGGGGTGTAATCTATTATTGTAGTTTTTATATTAATTTTTATTGTAGTGTTTTCTGGATTTTTTTTGTAGTTTTATAAACATTGAGTTTATTTAGTTACTGATTTTAGGAGCGAGTTTGTTATCCAGGGCGTTATCTTAGTATTTTTTCTAGTAGATCTTTTGAGTACAGTACAGCCGTTTATTGCATTTGTCATAATATTAATAAATTTATTTGTTGCAGAGTCTATTTCACTTTTTGCATATACAGAATCCCAGGAGACTGAACTGAAAAAGTTTTCTAATTCTTTATAGTTAGTTATAGTAGTAACCTAACAAAAGTCGTGTTTTGGTGAGTTCTTCTTTAATGTCTATTTCTAATATTATTTGAAGAAGTACAGAGTAGTGATCGGTAATATTAGAATTTATTATTAAGGGTATAATTAGTAAATCAGTTGTATTGTGCCTAGATTTTATCAAAATATGATCAAAACAAGTATCTTGATATCCTACTGATCTGGTAGCTTTATTAATAGTTGAGGCAAAACCTTACTCATATAAGATATTTTAGTATTATTTTACATAATCCTTGTTTTGTAGTAAATCAATGTTTATATCTCCGACTAATATTATACAGTTTTTAACACCAAGTTCGTCATTCCTGTGTACTCATTTTCATGCTAATTTTCTTATTCTTTACAACGTTCATATGCCGTCTTCCAGCCGCCAACTACAATTTTCACTTATTTGATGTCATTTTCAACATCAATAAAAACTCATATACGCTACTTAAAACACCTGTGTATTAATTTTCATGTTAATCTGATCAATTGATCATTCTTTACGACGCCCATATGCCATATCGCAGCCACCATTTCTAATATTTTACATTTAACATTGGAAAAATCTACTGTTAACAGAGTTATCTAACTGGATCAAATTTCAGTTCAATGGGTTAATAGAAAGTAAGTTAAATTTCGAGTAAAAATTTTGAACTGGATAAATATCCGAACGTTGCAAGTTGAATAAGAGTTTGGAATTAACAATAATATAAAAATCTGTCGATGCAGCGAGCGTAGAGGCGCCTGTCAATACTCGTATTTCGGTACAAAAATGCAGCAACATCGAATGCGGTTAGTACTTGTATGGGTGACCCGCTTCAGAGAAATACAGCGTTCCCGCTCCACCTTCTAACGGCTTGCATATCAGCGTATACGTAGAAGGTATGTGACTTTAGGCGGGGGTTACATAGCAGATATACCATCCTTCGGAAGGGATGTAAAACAGTCGGTCCCTTGGCTATTAAATGTTAGGCAAGTAAAAACTTCCTACCGTTAGATAGAAAAGAGCATAGAAAAGCGGCAACATTTTCGGGTTAAATAAGTGAATGTAAAAAATCTGTCGGTTCCTGTGTTAATACAAATAGTGCCATTTCAGTGGAAATTAAATTGAATGGAAATGGCAAAGTAAAATCATGATTTTACTTTCACTTTCTATTTGTGCCGTGCTGCTAGGTCCAGTGATATAAGGAAGTCGCGGTAGATTAATATCACTTTATAGATGGCTCTAACTGCGATTTCAATCAGTGGTTAAAATCACCGTGAATCAAAGATAGCAATCGCCGATGGCGAAGTGATTCCAAAATCGCGATAACGCACACCAATTTGTTGAATTCCATCGGAGTAGTGAAGGCCGCGTACCAATACCAGTGTCTTGTCTCATCATAGCGGCAAAAGTATCATTTGTATAATTTTTGCGCATAAAGGACTTATAAAACAAAACATTCTTACAAACACATCGTAAAACAGCGCTCTGTCATCCGACTCCTGGTTATAATGCACCATAATGACCAGAAGATACAAAATTCTTGCGATTGTATTCAGCAATCTAGATTTAAATACCAAAAAATAAGTGTATGCTGACTTGAGATTGTGTAGCAGTTGTGTGTGAACGGAACTGCTTATTACTTTTGAAACACTTAATCGACCTCTTAGTGCTGTCACTGAAATTAAATAAATTACATTTGTGAAGTCTAGATACAAATCATTACTAATATCGAAGTCTCTGGCTGCCTTCCTTGGGAGTCTTAGCGCTGACTTGTTTCGCTAAAAGTTTATTATTTATCGTACCTCTATTTGAAAATATTATCGAGTAAATAACTTAATAATCGTGGAGTGCAAGAATAATTCTGTTTAATGCCAGAGGGTTTTTTTATTAAAACATCCCACAGTCAGTAAAATTAAGGTCTCCAACATTCTCCTAATGCACAAAAATGTTTTAAATGTGATCTTTCCAAGCAGAGATAATGTAATTGTGGCAATCCATTTTGTTTATTTAGTGCAGGTCACCTGATTAAGTAAATTAAGCAATAATGTCGTACACGACAAACACGAGCCGAACACCGCACAAGTGGTCGACAAGCCTTCAGGCATAAATGAATTCCAGTCCTTTGGAGCTGAATTGGAATTTCCAACAGCCTGGCTAACGCTATAATAAACACGCAAACAAACATATATAGTGGACCAGGAAAGCGATTACTCTTTGACCGTAAGGTACACTTTTCTAATTTGGACTTTTAGCGGTCTAGAGAACATAGATTAAAGTGTAATTATATCTGTGTGATGTAAAAGTCAAGCAGAAAAAATATAAAACTGTTATGTGGACTTTAAACGCAGCAAACAAGAAATCGTAATCCTGGCTCGAACTGCTCAGTCTGATGTTGCCTCTGAAGTAGTTTAAACAAACATCAAAAAGTCTTGCATACTACACTCAAATACTAATACCCGACGTGCGTTTCGTCAATTACGTTGGAATCGCCAAGAGATGATTTAAACTGAATCATTTACTGATGATGCCAAAGTGCTTGGCGAAACGTTTCGGTGTTTGTGCAAATTACTTCAGAGGCGATGGAATTGTAACAAATGATAAAAACGATTTCATTGCTCATCTTATGTTCTGAGTTTGATCTCATGATCTTCACACGTATTTGAAGAGATTAAACTGTCATACCCAGATCTCAACTTTTATTTAAAGATCTCGATTTCTCATTATTTTGACGTCAACTGAATGTAGTTATAAAAGCGTATATGGATAATGTATATTGAACACTCGTTTTAATTGTGGTAATGTCTAAGAAAACCGTACCAATTTTCAAGTGAATATCTCAGTTTTATTTTATTAGAGTGGATGTGATGGGGGGCTGAAATATATATTATAAATAAATCTGAGGCCTTGGCTTCTAGTTTTTACACCAAATCCCAAATTTCTGTACTCTTACCAGCTTGCTTTACTTATTTCCCCCTACTCAACCATCAACGGAATTATCTCAAAATATAATCTAGTTCCAGATGTCGTTATAATGGTGTACTAAATTTCAAGTGAATATATAAATTTAATTTTATCAGCTCCTTTAATAAAGGGATGAGGGTCGTGGGAAGGATCGACAATATAAAAAATCCTTGGCTTTTAGCATACAGCGTGTTCTTCGATTGAGTTCGCTATAGGTGAAATGGACAAAAAATTTTCGTTTTTTTTTTTCATATTTGGGGGTTCACCTCTGCTTATCTAAAAAGTTATAACACGTAGGATAAAACTGTACGTAAATAACTAAATAATTTTCTTTCGATTAAATAATCGAGTAAAACTTCAGTAAATCGACATACACATTTTTTCTTCGTAAAATGCAATTATATTAAAAAAATCAAAATCATCAAAGTCGGCGTATATTTTTGAAATTTACACAGGGCTATAACTTTTTAATTTGAATAATTTTGCTTAATGACATTTTGCTGTATCTTTTACTGAAAAGGAACTTTACCTAACAAGAAATTCATTTTTGCTTAACTGTCATGGCCTATGTGATTAAAAAAAAAAACAAAAGTACACCCAAAATAACTTTTTAGATAAGCAGGAGTGAACCCCCAAATATGAAAAAAAAAACTCGAAAATTTTTTGTCCATTTCACCTATAGCGAACTCAATCGAAGGACAGGCTGTATACACCAAATCCCAAATTTCTGTACTCTGACCAACTTGCTATATTTATCTTCCCTTATTTACCCCTATTTAACCCCTAACCCTTCAACGGAATCATCTTGAAATATAATCTAGTTCCAAATGTCGTTATAATAATAGAACCACATCCTGGTTCACGACATCATACAACTTTTTACCTTACCACACCTCGAACAAACGTTTTAGCATTCTCCCCCCTGTATTTTATGTGCAGTACGTACAACTACCTACAAGAAATACTTGATATATTTAATTGCTCTGATGCCTCTATAAAAAAACTGGAACTCTAATATTTTCTCCTTTGTATATGCATATATTTTATATATATTTTTTAAATCATTTATGCATTTTTTTTTTTTTATATATATGTATATATTCTTTCATTTACTTTTTTGTTTCTATATAGATATGCCAGTGTACTTTTTTCTTTTATTTTACTATTTTATGCTTTGTGTGACTTTTCATTATCTCTGTATTACAGTATTATTAGTCTAAGTGACATGTAATTATTAACACTTATTCTCATCCAGTAATTGGTCTCTGACTGTTGGATGATGTACCTAAATAAATAAATAAATAAATAAATAAATAATACATGCGTGCACCAGATTTCAAATGTCTCAATTTTATTTTATTAAATCCTTTAATAATGGAGAGGGGTGGTGGGTGGGGGTTGAAAATATTATAGAAAAATTTGAGATCCTGGCTTTTAGTATATACACCAAATCCTAAGTTACTGTACTCTTACCATCCTACTTTACTTATTTTCCCCTATTCACCCCTATTTGACCTCCAACCCTTCACCAGAGTTCGCATAAAATATAATCTTGTTCCAGATCTCATCATGGTATGTATATGTACCAAAGTTTAAGCCAATATCTTAAACCAATGCAATGCTGAGAAAGCGTGCGTACAAAAAGTTACAGACAGACCGACAGACAGACAGAAAAAAATTTCTGCTGAAATTAAAATCTCGACGTTTCATGAAATTCTAAGCCCATTTCGACAAAAAAATACCTCCACTCCACTACGTGGATGCGGAAGTAAAATTAAACAACTGCTATCTCGGAAGGGACTCTTCTCTCAAATCGTCAACACCACCGAGGGCGTCATAACCTCGACCAACTCCGACAAATTAACGTATTTGACTTACCTAGGTATGGAAACAGCATTTGACTATTTACATCCGAAACCAGTAATGAAGAAGCTGAAATATTACGGAATAACTGTTACACATTTTAAAATGGTTAACATCATCGTTATCATCACAGTTATATTGACCCGTCAAAGGGGATGGGTTTCTAATAAACGTATGCCAGTTTCAGGAGTGCTTCAAGGTTTCATTTTGAGACCTCTACTCTTTAAAGTTTACACCGCAGAACTACTTCATGTTATAAATAATTATTAAATACATGCGTATACTGATGGTGTTTACCTTTATGTTGCTTTCGACATCTGAAATTCTGAGGAGACCCAGCGTAATATAAATTACAACCTAAATGAATTGGACACAGTAAAACTCGGTATTATTAAATCGAAATAATGGAAAAGAATTTGTTATTAGTACTTTTAATAAATTAAAACGTGTAATTCCTTCGTCACAATGGTATCATAATGGTCACCTGAGTAGAAGGGCCAAATCTATCAGAAGTAGAATTAAATTTAATCATGGTAAATTCTCCGCTTACCTATATAAAATTGGAGTACGTGCCTTGAAAGGCCCCTGAGCGAGAAATAAGCCCTCCTTATAGCTTAAGATCCAGTGTGCAAAACCGACTAATTTTAAATATCTGCTAACAATTATGGTATACTGAGGAATATATTATACTAATCACTGCAAGTTGGGGGTCACAAGTCCCCAAAGGGGTTTGAATTTGGGCTCGGGGCCATGGAAAAATAAATATTTTTGAACCAAATGAATGCTAACAACTGCGGTATACGATAGTCTGTATAATTCTGAGCTGATAAAAAAGAGTTAGAATTGTTTGCAGGTTCAGGAAAAAGCGCGGCAAATTTAAAAATTGGTCATGATCCAATCGAATGAATACCACTTCTACTTTATGGGAAAACATTTGTTATAGCTATTTGAGCCCATGTACAAAAAGTTACAATTTTCCCACGGTCCAAAAAAAGTTACGAGGCCATTTTAGACTCAGAATTAAGCAAAAATTGAAAATTTCACAAAGCACCTATACAATGGAAAGTTCTCGACGGAAAACTATATATAAGAAATGACATACATAAAAGTTACACCTTTCTGCCCCCCTACACGCCCCCAGGGGGCCCATAAATATCGATTCCAACGAATTTCACCGGGGGTCATTTTCCATAAGGTTAGTGCTGGGTCCTTTCTACCCGATTGCGGCATGGATTACCGTTCTCTTAATTATCCAAAATTTGGATATAAATTATTCCTAGTATAATGGAATATTTTCGTGGGGTGAAACGTAAAAAAACCGCAAAATATAATTCACCCCCTATAAAGATGGGCCACCTTATTGAACACCCTAAGTTTGCTCACAAATTAGTAAACCGCTTGATTTTATAACTAACAAGTAGTGAGTAAAATATGCCCTTTTTCTATATTTCTTTATATATCTCCGTTCCTGCTAACTTTTAGTATAACATGTGTACAAAATTGTGCCATTTTTTGTAAAATGCATATATAATTGGGCAACTCATTTGGAAAATTCAAAAAAACAATTGAAAAATAATATCTCGTTGGCATTTTTGAAAAATTGCAATTTTGGGAGATTTTATGAGGTTTTCTACGTGTGAACCTTTTCATGCGCGACATAAATAAACAACTTTAATAATAAACTCTGATGATTGTTTTTCAATACTATTAAACACAATAAAGAATTGAAATATTTTTTTATTGAAAGTTCAACCTCTATTTTGATCACTGTACGATGTATACTACGCCCTTAAGAATTAAAAAAAAAAAATTATCTGGGCTTCTGCGCATGCTAGGACAAACTTTTATTTTTCAATTTGTAAATAAATAGCAGCTTTTTAGGTATAAAAGAGCGGATTATGTAAAGTTAAAATATAGCAAGATATTTGTTTATTTATGTCGCGCATAAAAAGATTCACGTATTAGTAGGCCCGCATACGTACTTTCGTGGGCTTGGAGTGATTGAAGCAAGCAACCAATTGCACCTGTTAGTGCATGTAATATTGAACACTGAACCACTTCTTTGCCGGCTCAGACACGCGCTGTTTACCCCCTGCACCCCGTCGAAGGGTGAAATTTTCAAATGACTGTACCTCGGTAATCATTTGAGATATCGCGTCCATTCAAACGTCAGACTGTTTATATTTAAGAAGTGATTAATAATGGTCATTACACTATATATGCGTCGTTTTATAGTATTAAGCGAGATATTTTAAAAAAACTAATATTTTTTGGGCAACCCCTTTAAACATTATCGAGTAACTTCAAAATGGACAGTTTTAATAGAAATATGCATTAAATAAAAATTATTGCCTATACTTTTAGCTTTATTTTGGTGTAGACATATCTGCCTTTGCAGTCATCCAAGGTGGTTTAAATAATATATATACCAGAGGACCGCATGCTCGGACGCATGTTTGCAGGTCTACTGATATAACATAATATGTTAGAATTAATTGTAGTTGTGCAAGTGTAAGTACATTATAATTATTAGCTATTGACTCGGCGCGGTCCTTGCAGGACTTATATGAACAGTGTGAAGCGTCCTACGACATCTGGATGCCGGAGAGACCTATACGTACCTGGGTGTACATCAACACCACATTCAGGATGTAAAACAGTTTAGGGCCTCTCCGTGGCAAGTACAGACACCGGCTTCGATAAATTTGGTCGTCCGAACTGTAGGGGAAGAACGGGGTGCCTGAAACGAATATGCTTGCCATTCCGATCCTGATCTACTCCCTTGGAGCAGTCAAGTGGAATAGGGATGAGCTGCACCAATTAGATAGAGAAACCAACAAGATGATGCGCATTCATGGTAGCATTCATTCAAGATCGTCCGTTCCTCGGGTGTACCTCCCACGACAACGAGGAGGCCGAGGACTCTTGAGTCTGGAGTGCATGCATGGTAGAGTATCATTAAGTATGGCATGCGACATCCTTAGGAGCTCCGACCCACTCCTGCAGATTGTGAGAGATCACAAGATCGCAGGAGTGGGCTCAGGATTATTCAAGGCAGCTAAACGGGCTGCAGATGAACTCGGTCTGCTATTTGACCTCAGGCGAGGAGGTCGGCGAGGCACTGACGCAGAATCAGTAACTGAGCTTACACCAAATCGTCTCACAGCCCAGATTAAAGCTGCCGAACAGAGAAATCTGTTCCGGCACCATGTCAATAAACCTCTGTACGGTGTATTCTACAATAACATAGAAGCACTGGGTTTATCGACAAAACTGACCTTTGCCTTTTTAAGGTCAGCTGGGCTTAAGTTAGGGACCGAGGGATTTATTGTGGCCTGCCAAGATGGTGTAATAAACACCTTGGTTTATTGAAGTCACGTGATGGGTGTAGAGGTCCCTGACACCAATTGCAGGATCTGCCATCAGGCGCCGGAATCGCTCACGCATCTGTTATCTACGTGTCCCGTGAATGCGAGTTCCTCCTACATCCACAGACACAATGCGGCATTGCGGGTGCTGTATTATCATTTACGGCACTCGATGAGATAGACCAAACGCCAGTGCTGTCTATCTCAAACGGTTACCGAGATACAGGCATTTTAAGATTTCACCCTTCGGCGGGGTGCAGGTGGTAAACGACGCGTGGCTGAGCCGGCCAAGAAGTGGTTCAATGATCCGTACTAGATGTACTAACAGATGAAATGCGTCGCTTGCTTTAATCATTCCAAGCCCACGACTGCCTTATTTTGAACATATACGTCCGGGACTACTATATAGAAACTTTGCGATTTTTCAAAAATTCCAACGGAACGTCATAGTTTTTTGAATTTTCTAACAAGATTTTCTAATTATAAATGGATTTTACAAAAAACGGCACAATTGTTAATTAAGGATTTAAAGAAAATAGGTCGTTAGTTACTCAAAAAGTAATAAACCGATCTTTTGTGCATTATCGGGACAACATAGACACCAAGTTAACAATTGCACCTAGCTCATTTTTTAGAGAGTTTCATGACGAACAAATTTCCTAATGCATATGTTGTACTAAAAGTTAGCAGGAACGGAGGTATTTGAAGAAATATAGAAAAAGGGCCTATTTTACTCACTGATTGTTAATTATGAAATCAATCAAAATCCCTCGCCATCTAGCTTAAATTCAAGAGGATGCAAGCCGTGGAAAACGTCGCACATACGTGTGCTGTGGATGCACCATGGTTTGTCAGAAACGCCGATATCTTCAGAGACCTGAACTAGACTTCAGTAACTGAAGTCATCCGGGATAGAGCGAAGAACCTATACGCCCGTGCTGCAGAGCATGGAAATCCGCTGGTCAGAGATGTGACTGACTATGACACCAACGGAGCTCTGAGGCACAAGAGGCCGAAGCACCAGATCCTGGATAATGGGTAAGTATAGCTAACCCTGTATCTGTTTCAGCCCGATCTTCAAGCCACGCCGCAAGGAGACAATGACCAAAACACCCAATTACCCGTTTCCAGGGGTATCTAGCAAACAACCCTCTTGGCACCCTTATCCTTAGCCCGTGCCTGTCCTCAATCCTTGAGCTACACAGCCCAACCTTCCCTTCCGACGAACTCGGAGCACATGATGCCAATTGGCACCTTGGGCTTCCGACTAGTCAAACACTCCAAACCTCCTTTCAAACTCCGAGAGGTCTCGGCAACAGCCTATTCTTCTCACGGCAGATGAAAGACGCTCCCAGGAGCCGACATGACAAGAGGTTCTGGAACAAGGGTAAGCGTAAAATCCAATGTAGTTATACCTACAAATTTTAACTCCTTCTTAGCACACAGTAAAACAAACAAGATTTTTGTTTGGATTTTTGGCAAAAAAAACTTAGTAAAGATGGATGTACCCATTGGAAAAGAAATAGTTTGCACGTATGAGAATCGTGTAGTTGGGTCTAATTATAAATAAGTTTACGATCATATATCTCCAACTTTTCATGAAGAAGCAGATGCTCGTCTTCTGCTTCATGTGTGGCATCTTTAAAGAACATACCAAAATTAACATTAAAACAGCAGATAGCGATGTGGTTGTCATTGCCATATACGCCATTTCTATGTTAGATAAAATAGAGGAATTATGTATTGAATATGGAATAGGAAGGCATCTTCAATATCTTCCAATTCACCAGATGCAGCAGAAACTTTCACCGGGGTTTCAATATTGCTTCCCTTCTTTCATGCTTTTACCGGGGCAGCAGACACTGCTTCAAGTTTTGGAGGTATCGGCAAAACCACTGCATGGAAGACGTGGAAGTAGACTAGGCTTTCCATGGATTTCTAAATATGCCCCACGCTCAGTCTCTATCACAGAACGATCCTGCTTTTATGCTTCTTTGACGTCTTCTTGTGCTAATGTATCGTCCATCAAGTTCAGCAGAAACTGCGAACGAAGCAAGGCGAATCTTATTTTGTTAACTTAACAGATCTATTGAAAATATTTCGCCTACTTGTGAGGTTTTATTAAATCATCTTAAAAGGACGATCCTTCAGTGCTTTGTATGGAGAAATTGCCTTCAACGTTACGCGGATTAGGTCGATTCGAACGATTGGAGATGGAACAAAGTTGGAGATAATTATGAGCCTATTTGGTCAACCAATCCAGATATTTCAACTAATCATCCGAGACCAAAAACTACAGTCAAGAATATTGGCGCTAGCCTAAATTCTAAATGGGACGATTGTCTACCTTCAGCTTAATTAACTCTCAATCACGCCCGAAAATAAAGTTATGACTAATAATTATAATTGGTACTTCGAAAAGGAAAACTATATTTTCTTCTCTTATTGAAATTCGGTATTAGTGAGTTTTTGATAACAATGGATAAGATTATGTGACAAAATCTCCTGACGGGAAAGTACCTTGCATTCAAATTAAAAAAAAATCGCGTTGTTAATAAGGGAGCTGTGATAAAGCAGTCATGAAAAGTGAGAGACACTGTATAAATGTTTAATTGACTATCACTAAATATTTTAATAGCTATTTCGACGTCATTGCAATCTAGATTTAAAAGCAGTTAACGATATTTCTCATAAACGAAAATTTCAAATTAGACGCTATTTTTTTACCGCCACACTTTCATTTTTTGTGAGTTGTTGATTAAAATACAAATTGCTATCATCTCGTCCCTGTAAACACAGTTTTATTTTTGCAATCCGCTTTGTATCTAACGCTCCTTCGGGCTACTGACCAGACGGACCAACTGTGCGAAACTTCCAGGTCGTGGATATGTCAACGGGTAGGTGGTTTAGCCTCCGGCTACCAATGTTGTTTCAGAATATCGCAGGCAAACAAAAATATTTCCCAACTATTTAATCTGTTACGCAAAACAGTTTTCTTCATAAAAGTAAATAGACGGCGATATATTTGAAAAAGCGTTTGGCAGAAAAACACTTTGTGGCAACCATCCTTTTTTAATGAACTCTTGATTAATAATGTTTATGTACAATGTGTGTATATTTTTAAATCATATTGAATACGACGTAAAATTAAATTTTAATTTTTAATTATTTGTTAATTAAAAAATCAAATAAGATTATTAGTGGAGTAAGTATAGTTTCTTACTTAGGAATTCTTGAGCAGCGAACGCATTTTCATGAATATCTAATGTCTCCTTAAGACTCTTAAGGAAAATAAGAAAAAAACACGTGTTTTTGGTCGAAAAAAACTGTTGAAAACTCGGAAAATATGCACGTCGCAAAAAAATTATAAGATACCAAAATTCTAAAGAATATATTAACCTGTACTTACGTCCGAATTTCTCCAAATTTGTTTATTTCATAGTTTACGAAATTTTCCATTTTCCGATGTTTTTCGTGTTTTTTCAGAAAAATTTGGAGAGAGTGAATATATTGTTAACACGTACCCTAAATTTTCTGAAAAATCGTTTTAGCAAGTGATAGGTCGAACATGAATTCAGATGAAAATAGCTTAAATAACAATCGTTTTAATTTAGTTTCATTATCTGAAGAAGACGTCCAAAAAGCATTTGAAAATGAAATCAAAGCTCACCATGGGGCCCGATGGCATTTCTGCATTACAAAAATGCTGGAATGCTCTTGAAATTTGGCTGCATAATTGCATATATCCGCATGTCAAAAACAGTATCTTCTTTCAATAGCGTGAATATATGAAAAGCCGATCTATAACCATCAACTTAATGTGTGCTACTCAATATACAGATTCATAAAATTATGTTTAAGGTCGTAAACCTGTTTCTGCGCAGATAAACCACGCCTTGTCGTAGAACAATGCACGGCATTGGTATAAAACAATAGCGCCATGGCTTGACCGCGTCGAGTTGAGAACAGCGCACCCATTCTGCCTTTAATAGAGTAGCTGTTTAGACGTATGGAAATAAAATAAATTAATTTGAATTTCGTTATTAAAATGCCGTGTGTTTATACAACTGCAGAAAAAGTGCAAATTGTGAAGTGGTACTTCGGGGGCTATTCCACTGAAGACACAATAAATTTATTTACTGTGGCATATCAAGACAGGCCAATCCCCACAGCTAGCTATAATTTCATACATTATTAAAACATTTGAGAATTTCGGGTGTGTCGTGAATTATTGTAAAAAATGCTGTCAACCTGAACCCCGTCATCAACAAATGAGCGAAGAACGTGAAATTCGCGAAACTAATGTCTGTGCACTTGTTGAAAGTAGTGAACTTTGTTCTAGCAGGCAAATTTCTGATGAAGTTCACATGAAGGAAAGAACTGTAAGAAATATTTTGAAAATAAATGGGTACAGTTGCTTTAATGTTCAAACAACGCAAGAAATATTTCCCGAGGACAATTTCAAACGGATGGAATTTTGTGAAATCATGATAAATAAAGTGAATGAGAATGAAAAATTCTTAAAGAATATATTGCTTACAGATGAATCATCCTTTTTATTGCATAGGAAACACAATCCATTCGTAGTACGATATTGGTCTCGAAAAAATAAACATTTGAGTGTTGCTCTGCGAATTCAGTATCCTCAAGTGTTGAACGTTTGGATGAGAATTTTAGACAATCATATTATAGGCCCACTGCTAATCGATGGCAATTTAAATGGCAATAAATACTTAGCTTTTACAAAACCAAATAATTCCTGCAATTCAGAATCCTTCTCAACTTTGACGACATTTGGTTTCAACAAGACGGCTGCCCAAGTCACAGTACCTTAACTGTTATTAATTTTCTGGAAAGAACATTTCCCAATCGTTTAATAGCTACGAGGAGAATGATAAAATGGCCCCCCAGGTCACTTGATCTAGCAACCCAAGATTTCTTTCTGTGGGGCTTTTTAAAGAAAACCGCGTACAAACATGCGATTGAACGAGCCAATAATTTAGTTGAATTACTGGCAAAACTTATCCAACTTTGTGCAAGCATTACTCCAAATCAACTCAATGATATGAGGTTCATTGTATAATCGGTTTGGCTATTGTTTGGTACAAGAAGGTGGTTTGTTTGAATCCTTACTTCATTAATTTATTGTTTGATTATTAGTTGATTTTATTTTCTGAGGGTTATTTAATTTTATTTTAATGTTCAATTTTTGTAATTTAATAAGAATAATTAATTTTTTGATAATTGTTAGTTGATTTTAGTTTCCGACTTATTTAATTTTATTTTAATGTTCTATTTTCATTTCGGTTTTAATAAGAATTATTTACGACTAAAAAAGAAACTGCAGAAATGCTTTCAATAGCTTTCAAAAATGTGACAAGTAACTTCTTCGCTATTGACGAAGCGATATTGTCTCGTTACCTACGTCCACACCCATGCTTAGTTCATGCCGTACTAAATTCAATTCGTTGTGTGCCTCTGCTCTCACGATTTATGGAACTAGCGGGGCGTGGTCAATTACATCGTTCTTCTTATACCCTAAACTGCATTTTCCGAGTCTGTATATCTGAGTCCATTGAGATGCAAGTTCAAACAGATGTAATATATTTTGATTTCACAAAAGCATTAGACAGGCTTAATCATAACATTCTTAAAAAACTATCTAAGACTGGAGTTTCACAGAATCTTACTGACTTTTTAAAATCATACTTGTCAGATAGAAAACAATAAGTCGCATATAATGGATTCACGTCTACTGATGACTTATTTTGTTCCGGTGTACCTCAGGAGTCTGTTCCTGGACCACTCTTGTTTAATATATTTATCAATGGTACAGCACATGAGCTTGATGTTTATTTTACTTCCACATCCACGTAGTGGATTGGAAGTATAGTAATCGCAAAAAAATTTTCAAAAATTTTTATTCGTGAAATAGGTTTAGAATGTCATGAAACGTCGAGATTTTAAATTTGAGCGAAAAAAAAATTTCTGTCTGTCTGTCGGTCTGTCGGTCTGTCTGTCGGTCTGTCTGCCTGTAACTTTTTTTGTCCGCACGTTTTCTCCGGAACGGTTTGAGATATTGACTTGAAATTTTGTACACGTATATATTATGACGAGATCTGGAACTGGATTGTTTTTTGAGGAAATCCGGTGAAGGGTTGGGGGTTAAATAGGGGAAAATAGGGAAAAATAGGTAAAGCAAGCTTGTAAGAGAACAGACACTTGAAATTTGGTGTATGTACTAGAAGTTAAGGCCTAAGATTTTTTATAACATCTTTCAACCCCCCACCACACCTACCCCATTAATTGGGTTGATAAAATAAAGTTGAGATTTTCATTTGAAATTTCGTACACGTATGTATTATAACGACGTCTGAAATTAGATTATATTTTGAGATGATTCCGTTGAAGGGTTGGGGGTTAATTTGGGGTAAATAGGGGAATATAAGTAAAACAAATTGGTAAGAGTACAGAAACTTGAAATTCGGTATACGTACTAGAAGCCAAGGGGTCAGATTTTTTTATAATATTTTTCAACCCCCACCACCCCTACTCCAATATGAAAAGGGTTGATTAAATAAAATTGAGATATTCATTTGAAGTTTGGTACACGTATGTATTATGACGACATCTGGAACTAGATTATAATTTGAGATGATTCCGTTGAAGAGTTGGGGGTTAAATAGGGGTAAATAGGGGAAAATAAGTAAAGCAAGCTGGTAAGACCACAGAAACTTGAAATTCGGTATACGTACTAGAAGCCAAGGGGTCAGATTTTTTTATAATATTTTTCAACCCCCACCACCCCTACTCCAATATGAAAAGGGTTGATTAAATAAAACTGAGATATTCATTTGAAATTTGGTACACGTATCTATTATAACGACATCTGGAACTAGATTATAATTTGAGATGATTCCGTTGAAGGGTTGGGGGTTAAATAGGGGAAATTAAGTAAAGCAAGCTGGTAAGACTACAGAAACTTTAAATTCGGTGTATATACTAGAAGCCAAGGTCTCAAATTATTTATAATATTTTTCAACCCCCACCACCCCTACTTCATTATTACAAAGGTTGATAAAATAAAATTGAGATATTCATTTGAAATTTGATACACGTATGAATTATAACGACATCTGGAACTAGATTATTATTTGAGATGATTCCTTTGAAGGGTTCGGGGTTATTTAGGGGTAAATAGGGGGAAATTAGTAAAGCAAGCAGGTATGACTATAGAAACTTGAAATTCGGTGTATGTACAAGAGGCAAAGGCCCCAGATTTTTTGATAATTTATTTCAGCCTCCACCACCCCTACTCCATTATTCAAGGGGTTGATAAGATAAAATTGAGATATTCACATGAAATTTAGTACGCATATGTATCATAACGACATCTGGAACTAGATTATATTTTGAGATGATTCCGTTGAAGGGTTGGAGGTTAAATAGGGGTAAATAGAGGAAAATAAGTAAAGCAAGCTGGTAAGACTACAGAAACTTGAAATTCGGTGTATGTACTAGAAGCGAAGGTCTCAGGTTTTTTTATTAGTATTTTCTATTTCTCCCCACCACCCCCACTCCCTTATTAAGAGTTGATAAAATTAAATTTAAATTTTCACTTGAAATTTGGTACATTTATATATTATAATTATATCTGAAACTAGATTATATTTTGACATGATTGCGTTGAAGGAGTGGGGGTAAGTAGAGGTAAATAGGGAAAAATAAGTAAAGCAAGCTGGTAAGAGTATTGCAACTTGAAATTCGGTGTATGTCCTAGAAGTCAAGACCTCAAATTTTTTAACAATATGTTTCAACCCTTTCACTACCCTTACTACATTATTAAAGGAGTTGATAAAATAAAATTGAGATATTCACTTGTAATTTGGTAGACGTATGTATTATAACGACATCTGGAACTAGATTATATTTTGGGATGATTCCGTAGAAGGGTTAGGGTTAATAGGAGTGACTAGGGGAAAATAAGTAAATCAAGGTGATAAGAGTACAGAAATTTGGGATTCGGTGTATATACTAGAAACCAAGGCCTCAGATTTCTTTCTAATATTTTTCAAACTCCACCACCTCCGCTTCATTATTAATGGGATTGATAACATCAAATTGAGATATTCACTTGAGATTAGTACACGTATGTATTGTAGTGACATCTGATTGAGATGCCTCCATTGAAGGGGTGGGAGGTGAATAGTAGAAAATAAGTAGGGTGAACTAAAAACTTCATTTTTAACGTATATGGTAGAAACCAACTCCTCAAACTTTTCTATGACATCTGCCCCAAATATTATTAAAATTCTATGACCAATAATTTCCACATACTAGAGTGCAAATATAGTCAAGATGTTTCCTTTAAAACGACTTGGATGAAGAATCTGGATGTGGAAGTAGTGATTCCTTAGGCAGCGGTTTTTAATGATTGTAGATGACATCAAGCTACTATATAGAATCTCTAACATAACTGCATTAAAATAATGTATCTAAACTCAGCGCCTGGTGCATTGAAAACATTCTCTTAAACGTGCAAAAATGTAATGCAATGACATTTTCCATGAAATATATTAACGTACATTTAACTACTCTCTCGAAAACGTACCTTTAACTAAACCGTCTTAGTTTAAAGACCTTGGAGTAATTTTTGACAAAAAAATCAGCTTTGTCAATCATATAGACACGTTCATTTGCGATGTAAATAGAACTCTTGGTTTTATTATACGCCATAGCCGTGACTTCTCACATATCTCAACGTTAAAACTATTATATTTTTCTTTTTTGTGATCTAAACTAGAGTATGCGTCTCTTGTTTGGCAACCCGGCTGTAACATTCATAGTATTAAAATAAAAGTATGTAACTCCATTTTCCTAAATTTCTATATCTAAGAGCTGATGGTATATATCCACCAACTGATTATCCACAAAGCAATTTGCTTCAAATGTTTTCTATGAGTAACCTATCAGAAAGACGCAACGACTTTGCCATAAATTTTGTATAAAAGGTGGCTCATTATGATATTGACTGTAGTGAGATACTCCAGAGATTTAGTTTCAATATTCCGGAATAAATTCAAGACAAAACCAAACTGTCTACCTTGCTGTAGTCTGGATTAATAGTCTAAAATTTTCATTACAGCATATGATCTAGTTATAACCACAGCCAACGTGATATCAACAACTAAATAGGAGATCTTGTCTATGTATTATTTTCTCTTTCTTTATTGTAAGTAAATTCAACTCCCTGTTCTCTCTAATAATGATATTGTTTTATTATTGTATATCATTATTGAAATATATGTTAGTAATTTTAAGTTATTTTTGTATCATACATGTGTTGTTTCCCATCTTGTAAATGGTCTTGCACTGTTAGATGGTGTATGAATAAAAACAATATTTCAAAATGCTTCCTTTAAAGCTATGAAGTTTCCGTAATAACTCACCACCTTTTTTTATCTAAATGCACTGGACTATTTACCTTTAGGAGTATATGAAGTAAGTATTGTATTCTGAGAACTATTGTAGACATAGATATTTTTGACATCAATCAATACAACTAGCATTAAATCCTGCACAATACATAGTACTAAAATATTCTTAAAGTGGTATATTAATAATTCAAGCATTAGTCCCTTAATGTTTAATCTACGTGACGTCTTGCTATTACACCTCCAAGTTAAGTTCATAACTTGCTCTGAAGTGTTTTCGCGAAAGATGAGAGAACTCGTGAATTACCAATATTTAAATGAACTTTTACTTTTAAACTAAATATAGCTGCAAGCCAAGCGGCTCGCTCTAATTCTGTCGAATTAATTATCTAGTATTATTAATATTTAAAGTGACAATGATATGTTTCAGATCAGTATAGTATAAGCTAAGGTGCATATTACCAAACACTGATTTAAATCCAAGCAGAACAGAAATGCTTCGATCTATTTCATTTAGAAAGGTACGAAAAGCAAAGTTAGAATGCATTACAAAGACTATTAGAATATGTCATTGTAACTGAACTTTTTCTTTCAAACTTAATATAGCTGCAAGCTAAGTAGTTCTAATTCTGTCGAATTAATTATTTAGTATTTTTAATATTTAAAGTGACAGTGATATATTTCAGATGAATGTAGCATAATTTTTAAAAGTGAATTATTTATTATTTGTTTGCTTATAGTAATGAAACATATTCTTTATAGGATTTTACAAACAGCGGAAAAAGAAACAGTCTATGAGAATCAAAAGAAAAACTATATGTAAAAAAATCGGTAAAGGTATTTACACAGAACTTCCCTCGTTATTTGTGCACGGCGGTCACTAAAAAATTATTAAATATGAAATGACATTGAGAATAATAATGGAAATATAATTATTGTAATTATTACAAAGAAGTCCTGATAACTTTTGGTCAAAAAAATACTGCTCATCCAACAGCAAAAGTTCAATACTAAATAACAGGTCTACCATGAATTATTTCTTGGATGACCACCCTGTATATTTTTCAATAAAAGTATAATAGCATATGCCAAATATTATTGCCATTGGACACATTTTCAGTTCCACTTTCACGCAGTGAAGTAAAAGTATAGTGGTGGTTAAAAATTTTCAGTCTTTCTTCTTCTGCAATAGGTTCAGAATGTCATGAAACACGGAAATTTTAAATTTGAGCAAAGAAGAATAATTTTCCATCTGTTTTAGTGGTAATTTTTTTTTTAAAATGTGTGAAAATAATTTTCAATTTTTTTTTTTCTAAAATATGTTTAGAATGTCATGAAACGTGAAAATTTTAAATTTCAACAAAATCAAATTTTTCCGTCTATTCTAATGGTATTTTTTTCCAAAATTGTAAAAATTGATGCAATTTTTTTTCCGAAATAGGTTTGGAATGTCATGAAACGTGGAAATTTTAAATTTAAACAAAAAAAAAATTTTCATCTATTCTATAGTAAGTAGTGAAATAGATTTTATCAATTTTTTTTAAAATTTGTTTGAATAGGTTTAGAATGCCATGGAAACGTTGAAATTTTAAATTTGAACATAGGAAAAAAATAATTTTTTTGAAATTTTTCCAAATTCTTGGTTAAAAAATTTTCAAAATTTTTTCTTCTGAAATAGGTTTAGAATGTCATGAAACGTGTATATTTGAAATTTGAGCAAAACAAATTTTCCATCTAGTTTAGTGGTAATTTTTTGTTCCAAAATGGTAAAAAAATGTTAAAATTTTTTTTCTTCCGAAGTAGTTTTGGAACGTCATGACGCGTGGAAATCATAAATTTGAGCAAAAAAAATATGTTCTTCTCTTCTATAGTAAGTACTTAGTGATAAATACATAAATTTTTTCAAGAAAATTTTTCAGAAAAATTTCTAAATTTGTTTTATACGTTTAGAATGCCATGGAAACGTGGAAATTTTAAATTTGAACAAAAAAAAAATCCACCTATTTTGGTGGTAAAAATTTTTTCAAAAATGTTGGTGAAAAAATTTCAAAAATTTTTTTTTTTGAAATACGTTTAGAATGCCATGAAACGTGAAAATTTTAAATTTGAAGAAAAAAAAAATTTTTCCTTTAATATTTTAGTGGTAAAAATTTTTTGAAAAATGATTGAAAAAAATTTTCAAAAATTTTTTTTTTCTGAAATAGGTTTAGCGCGTCATGAAACGTGGAAATTTTAAATTTGAGCAAAAAAAAATTTTTTTCACTATTTATTCCGTTTAGACAGTCCACCCTGTATATTTTTCAGTGAAAATTCTACCAGTTCTTCGCTGACAGTAGGGTTAACTACCTACCAAATGTGACTGCTCTCCGTCAAGTAGTTTTTTAGTTAATGCACCAACAGACAGACAGACAGACAGACAGACAGACAGACTGACTGACTGACGGAATTGAAAAACCTATATTTTCGGAATCTACGTGTTCTGAAACGTCAGAATCCGAAAAAATCTCGGAGGGTGATTTTTTCTCGAATACAATACTTCCCTTCGGTATGCGAGGGAAGTAAAATATTAATGAAATCTTTGCATTCTTTGGATAACTTGACTTCTGGTTATGCTAGCAAATCAAAATGCTAAAATAAATTTGTCCAATTTCTTATTTGACATTCTCATTATAACACTAGCATCCAACATAGTCCCCTACGGCTAAGCAGATTAAACTAGTATCTACATGACCCCCTGCGGTATGAAGATTGAGTTAAAAATGAGAACAAAGGCCTAAAATGGATTTAATTACCAACCTTGTCTTAAAAATTTTTTCATTCTAATGGATTACATTTTCATAAAATCTCTCATTCAGTTTCTTGGACATGCTTAGCCGTTGAAACGTCTTTCGCCCTTATTCTGAGCTCATCAGAAAGGCAAAAAGCCACTCGTAACGATGTTTCATGAAAAATCAAGGCAATAAATAAGTAAATAAGTATGAAATATTTATATTTGACATTGACTGATAAAAAACAACAGATCTTCACCTATCTATTAGGTAACTAGTATTGGAGCCTATATACTCTATGCATGTTTTGAAATACTTGGAACTATTTCATTTAGGAACGTGCAAGAAGCAAAATTAGACTGCATTACAAGGAATATTAGATTATATAGAAAGTATATTTCTATTTATAGACAAGAATAATATGTCCATATAAAACCTCTGTAATTTCCTTATTTGCATAAGGATAAAACCAGTTAGAGTCTGGCGCGTTAAGTATAATATTTACATATTACCACAAAACTCTAGTTTTGATAGCAATAGGCATCGGCCGAAAGGCAGGAGCTCCGGAGCCATTTTAAACCACTTGCAGACTGCAGTTTCGAGCTATTAACTCTCGTCAGTGTACGGAGTAGACATGTATGCATGGACTTTCCATCTTGACTTGGTGCTAGCTCTAGGTGGAGGTATAATAGAATGACTTTGCTCTGAGGCTGGGGTGTTCTCAGTTTGTGTTATGTTGGTTAGTAAATTATTTTCTTATATTTTTTGGTTGTTTTGTATGAATACTATAGAGATGGCTCTTTTATTTGTTTGTATTGCTCTTTTGGTTCTTTGTTTTGGCTGAAGGCGATGTTGTATAATGTTTTTTCAAATTTATGTATTTTTGTATATTTTTTTGTGTTTTTCTGTGTTCTTTATTTTTTTTTGTTTTAAATGTTTTTTCTGAATATGTTTTACAATTTTTATTAAAGATCTGGGGTATGGACCTATGTCCTTATCTATTTAAGCGATGGATGTTTGGGTGCGAGTGAGAATTTGGTAGTCAGTGGGTTCTGTAGTGTTGAGTAATTTAATTGTACAAATTTGTGGTAAAATTTGAATTTGAGTATGAAATTGCCTATTGTGGAGAACCTGTGACGTTGTGTAAGGTTGTTATGGGGGTGTATAAGGAGAGTTTCTGTGCTATACGGTGGTACTTGTTTTGAATGACTTGTATTTTCTTTTGATGGGTAGGGGCTGTGATGGTGTACCAAATTGGGGCTGCATAAGTTAAAATGGGTCTAGCGTATGATTTGTGTATTAGGGTTCATATGTGTAAGTTTTCTCGTGAAGTACATAGCTTTTGTTTTTTTTTTATGCGTTGACGTCTGACTTTGTGTGTCTAGCTGGCTTTGTAGGATACTAACTATTAATGCGGGATATTTAGATGAAGGTAGGACAGCGGTGTTGTCAGCGTACATACATAGGGCGGTTCTGTGGTCAAGTGGGTTGTTGATGTATATGTTGAATAGGATGGGACCAAGAGATGACCCCTGGGGGATTCCAGATTGGATGAAGGAGAGTGGAGAGCACTCCTGGTTCACTATTTCCCGGAGATAAATGTATAATTGCATCATTTTGGTTATCCAAATCGGAAAGCCCGTGGAGTGGAGCTTCTAGAGTAAACCAGGGTGCCAAACTTTGTCAAAGGCTTTATCTAGGTCTAGGGAGACAAATCTTGTCTATAGATCCCGATTGAAGTTGGTTGTTGCTGTTTCAATAACTCTGAAGAGCTGTTGGGTCGTGGAGTGGCTAGTGCGGAAGCCGAATTGGTATTTATTAAGAGTACCTGTGTTGTCCAGTTGCTCTTGGACGCGACTGAGGATAAGTGTGTAAAATGCCTAAAGGGTTGGGAGTAGGCTTATTGGTTTGTAATTGACTGGGTTGTTATAGGGTTTGTTTGGTCTAGGGATGTTTATTATGTTGGCGATTCGCCATGTTTTAGGATAATATATGGTTCGCATGCAGAAACAGGGTGTAGGGAGTTTTTTAATTGCAAAGGGTGGTATTTTGTCGTGTCCAGGTGCTTTCTAGGGTTTAAGGTGTTGATGGCTGCCCCGACTTCGGACAGTGGTAAAAAAGTAGGTTCCGCACTAGTGGGGAGGTGTGTTTGATTGAGATTTTGGATGATTGGTTTACCGAGATTTGTAGTTGATGGCGGGATTTGGTTAGCTTAGAACACGGTTGTGAGGTTTTGGGAAAAGGACGCAACTTTTTCAGAGTCTGTGCTGGCGACACCAGCTTGGCTTATCAGTGGGGGTATACTAGTGAAAGTTCTTGTGCCAAAATATGGATCTGTGGGATGGGACGCAACTAGTTAATTCTGAATAATTTCATTTCCCTATCTATTTGCCTTTTTAGGGCCCAATGACGGACACAACCTCTCAGACTATACGTTACAAGTAATAATTTCCTTATTGACGTAAGTTAAGTAAAATATTTACACATTACCACAAGACGTTAATTTTAATTGTAACAGACACTGGCCGAAAGACAGGAGCTGCCGTGCCAGTTATTTCAAACCGCGTGCAGACTGCAATTACGAGGTGTTGAACTCTCGTCAGTGTAAGAAGTTTTGCAATGGTCGATACAAACTCTCAGAACTTATAGGTTACATGTCCTAGTCTATGAGTCCACGACATATAACAGACAAATCTATTTTTATATCTAGTGGATGAAAAGAATAAAGAACGCGTGTGTGGTTGGCGTACATACGAATTGAGTTCTGTTCTATAAATTTCGGAAATTGACAAGTATAAATTGAAAATAACAATGGCCTGAGCATACATCCTTGCAGAATACCCTTTGCCAAATGTATCACATCAGATATAGGTCCTTGCAGCTTAAGTCTTTGCGAACGAGTCCCTAGGTATCAGATTAACATCTCTATTGGCACTGCAGGACTCTAAAATAGCTAATAAATGATTGTGCTTTATAGTGTTGAAGGCTTTACTAAAAATTCAGTAACACTAAGGTCGAACTTTCACTGCTGAATAATATTAGTGTTGAAATAGTTGTAGAATAATTATACCGTTGTTGGAGTTCAAGTACTCTGGTAATTGCACCTCTATAATTTTATTTCCGCATCCACGTAGTGGAGTGGAAATATAATACCTAATCGTAAAAAAATTTTTCTTCATGAAATAGGTTTAGAATGTCATGGAACGTTAAATTTTAGAGAAAACAAATTTTCTGTCTGTTGGTCGGTCTGTAACTTTTTTTGAGCACACGTTTTCTCTGGAACGATTTAAAATATTGAGATCTGGAACTGGATTGTTTTTTGAACTTATCCGGTGAAGGGTTGGGAGTAAATAGGGAAAAAATAAGTAACACAATCTGGTAAGAGTACAAAAGTTTAGAATTCGGTGTATATGCCAGATACCAAGGCCTCAGATTTCTTTATAATATTTTTCAACCGCCCCACCAGCTTCACTTAATTATTAAAGGGGTTGATAAAATAAAACTGAGATATTCACTTGAAATTTGGTACACTTATGTATTGTAATGATGTCTGATTGAGATAATTTCCTTAAAGGGGTAGGGTGGGTAAATTAAAAAAAATAAATTGAGCAAGCTAATAGGAGTCTATAAACTTTATTTTTGGCATATCCTCTAGAAACCAACGGCTTAAATTTTTGTATGAAGACTGCCTCAAATATTATTAAAGTTCTATGACCTGTTATTTTCATATACTAGAATGTAAATATCGTCAAAATGTTTTCTTTTGAAGAGACTTTGGATGTAGAAGTAGTGATTCCTTAGACATCGGTTTTTCTTGTTAACTTTGAAGCCTGAATTTTCAGTAAATGCTCCACACATAATGAGATTTTATTATTTGCTGATATGTGTTTGATAAAAGTTTTTAATTTTCATACTTTTTTTCGAATCACGCTATATTGAATAAAGGAAGACGAAAGAGAGTTTTTACTTTCCAAATGAACATATTTCGTATATTTAAATTGTCATAAAGGAAGTTTCGTGATAAAATTAATTACACTCATCGTTAGCCACTAGAAAAATACAGACATCAAAATACATTATTATTCCCAAGCAACTCTTTAAAAAGTAATATGTTTTTTCATCATAATCGTAACCTGTCAAAGTTATAATTAATCTGATATTACACTTTTATTTATAGTCCACTTGAACTGTAATTTATGAACGTTAAATATCTTAAGTAAAAAGCCCCATTTAATCGTTTAGTCATGAGTACGTACACCAAAAGGCATGGGCGTAAGTCAACATTAAATGAGTAAGTTATAACCGGGTTTTTCTAATAAACCTAGTAGAAAAAAATGGTTCGTATAATAACAAAAGAGTTTATGGAAGTACGTGTAGACCGTTTATTGTAAACACGATACCCTCGGTCAGAATTTAAATTTGTATTTCAAAGTAACATAAGTAAAGGAGATTAGTACAATAATCTCCGTTAAAATTAGTCTATATCTGTTAGACAGGGAGATAACCAGAGGCGTGTAAGCTCTCATTATTGATGTAAACTACGCTTTGTTACCGAAGTTTTCGATCAAGCACACGAAAAATACGAAGATGTACAAGATATCGAAATTGCAGTAATATACAGTGCATCTCTTAGATTTGAATGAACTATAGATGACATACCGCATATACCGGGTGAGTCACGAATTGCGCTCGCCCCGATATTTCCTAAAATATTTGGAATAGAAAATTGAAATTTGGATGCCTTATTACACGACTAAAATGCCATCTTTTCAATAACAAATCAGGTTTGGTGCACATCCGGTTTGACCGGAAATGCCCACAACTTTCGATTTTTAAATGGAACACCCTATATATTTTTACATTTTTGGAATCTAGAGGAAATTTTGAATACAATACATCCATTTTGGTCACTTTTTGATAAACAATAAAAATTTTATTAAAAAATCTATTTCTGAATCCAGAGTGCTGTGGTGCCCAAAATATATTTTAGTTTGTGTGCTACGTTACTATAAAAATAAAAAGAGCAATATGATTGCATTACTTAATTCTCTAGAGGCGTTTAAAATTTTTAAATGTGATTTTTACCCACTAACTCGGTTTTTTTAAATAGGAATTTAATCGATCACCAACATTTTTAAATACCCCATTTTCATACGAATCTAATGATACCAAAATTTTGAAAATCCGCTCAGAAATATTTGAGATTTCAGCCAAAATACAATGCAACCAAGCTTTTATAAACATGCGGCTAATAGATAATTTTACATGTAATAAGGTGTGAAGTGTCCCACTAGGCACCTTTAGTAAAAAAATAATGACAAAATTCCTAATAGTTTGTTGGTGATGAAAGAATTTGGTCAGGCGATCTAGGGACCATGTTTGGCGCGTTTCTGTCTGATTCCTGTGCATATTTTATAATTTATTCATGTGTGAAATGGAAGAGAAGCAAGGAAAGCAACTACTTCGTTGGTATGAAGAGCTTGAAAGTGAGGACGAAGATTCCGCCAGATACGCATGATACGTATGATACAGATGATTCCATAGGGGATCCAGAATACCCGTTTATATATTGTAGTGATGATGATTAAGTAGTTGTAATTTCATTTATTAGAAGTTTTTATACCAAAATCAAGTGTTTTTATATTTTTTTTTACATTCGGCATATGACGTCAGTGTCCTACTGTAGCTAAGATGCTTCTACTGGGACATGACGTTATATGACGCAGACTGGTTTTCCAATATATCTAATTCTTCAAAAAATTCTGATTTTAAAGCTATATGTTGCATTTTTTTATGTATACTAATAATGATTTTAATCATGGTGTCAATTTCAGCACATCTCAATATTTTTAAGTGCCCTGCTGGAGCGAAGGACAATGACGTGATATGATGTCAGTGTCCGTCAACGTGTTAAAAAACTGTAAGAGTACCTAAGTAGAACCATATCAAGACTATGACCATGAATTTTCACTCAATAATTTCAGTGGATTGCAAAATAGCTATATTAAATTAAAAAATTATGTTAATCCTCCTATTTCGTAGTTTAGCTATTTTGCAAACCACTGAAATTATTGAGTGAAAATTCATAGTAATAGTCTTGTTATGGTTCTACTTAGGCACTCTTATAGTTTTTTTAAATAATATACGTACTAAAAAAAAAATTTATGGGCAAAAATAATAAATAGTTCCCTATCGGATGTCACTTTCTAGGGAACTGCCACTTTCAGCTATTTTAAGACCATTATGGAATGAATAACGATGGCAAACGAGTATTGCCGACTTCGAATACCTATTAAACATGATAACATATATTAATCTCGAAAGTATTACTCTAAATCTGCAGTATATGTAAAATAGCATGATGGAATATATCTTTATGTACATACGTAAATGCATATTGCACACTTAATGGCTTCACTCCGTTTGACAACTAACTCTGCGTAACTTTTAACATGGCAAAGAATTTCATTAATGGGCATGCGCAATACAGCTTTGGCTGTTTGAACCACCAAATAAAACAAAGTCAATATATGTTTAAACCGCCAAACATTCAGGATCGATCTTTCATTTTCTCGTATATATTTTTTTCCAAAAGTGCACCCAGACGAGTTAGTGCAAAAAGGAAAAAGAGAGAAAAATGCATCTCGTTTCATGGCCCCCACGAGTTTTTTGGAAATGGTGCTACCAGTGCTATACAGAGCACTTTATTCTAGATATACTGTGAAAAATTCAATGTGGTACACTTTGTAGCTTTCGAGTAAAAAAATATAATCCGAGAGCAGTCGCATACCAAGTATTAATAATAATAATAATAATAATAATAAATACTTTATTGCCCAACAGAATACAAAGTAATCCAATTACAGGACAAAATTTAAGTTGTATAAACTAAGTCTGTGTAAACTAAACTAAACTAAGTTAAAGTTATTTAAATTAAGTTAATTAATATGTTAAGACGAATTATTTAGAATCGAGAAAGATGAAGAGAAAGAAAAGAAGAGACGAAAGAGATAATAAAAATATACATGTAAGCGATTAAAAAGTATGACAAAAATAATAAAATAACAAAAAGTGGATCAAATTAAGTACACTAACTTAAGCTAGGTAAGAATATAAAGGTAAATGAATGTCAAATGAGATTGACATGGTCCGTGATAATTTTCGTTAGGTCGCTTAAGTTATGTATGATATATATCACAGTACATAGCAATGCCATTAACACTATTGCACATTGTATATACAGGTGATCGTGACAATATATTAGTTCTAGCGATAGATAAGTGAAAAGTACTCGAGACTCTTGAGGATAATCGCGGAACTCGAAATATTATTTCGTTTACAAGGCCTATGCAATCAATTTTATTATGTAAAAGTTTGTAAATAAATCCTACTGCAAATAACACTCTTCTTAGATGAAGCGATTGAAAACCCAATTAATTTAACAACAGATGCTGAGAGTAGCCCCTTTCGGGGTATACTCCTGTGATTTTATATTCAAAGAATTTGAGAAACTTCCTCTGAACATTTTCAACGGCCAGTTCATGTAGATTATAAAACGGGTGCCAGATTAAGGAACCGTATTCTAACTTTGAACTGACATAAGCAGAATAAAGTACTTTTAACGCAGTGGGATCATGAAAATTGCGACAGTTTCGTATTATAAAACCTAACATTCTTAATGCGGAGGTTGTAGTCTGGTTAATATGGTCAGTAAATGACAGTTTTGGGTCAAATACTATAACAAGATCTTTTATGGATTCACATCGGCTTAAGTTTGTGGACTTTAGCTGATAAGTAAATTCAGTGTACTGTTTTTTTAGTGTAAAAGTTAAGCTTTTACATTTTTGGGTGTTTAAGTGAAGATTATTTTCGCCACACCAAACTTCAATCTTTTTCAAATGGTTCTGAATAAATAAGCAGTCATCATCATTCTTTATGCTATGGTAGATTTTTAGATCGTCAGCAAATAGCAACTTTTCACAATCGATGATCTGTACAAGATCATTAATGAAAAGCAAAAATAATAATGGGCCAATGTTGGATCCTTGGGGTACTCCGGAAGTAGTCTTGATATCTTTGGCTTATTGCATCGCCCCTACGGGTCTTTTGAAAATTGCACTACCAGTGCTTTAAAGAGCACTTTATTCTAGATATACTGTGAAAAATTCAGACTTTTACGTTTTGTAGTTTTCGAGTAATAAAATATATTCCGTGCGAAGCGTGCAATAAGCCAAAGATATCAATACTTGGTGCGCGGCTGCTCTCGGATTATGTTTTTTTACTCGAAAACTACAAAGTGTACCACACTGAATTTTTCACAAAATATCTAGAATAAAGTGCTTTTTATAGCACTGGTAGTACCATTTCCCAAATACTCGTAGGGGCGATGCAATAAGCTAAAGATAGCAATACTTGGTACGCGGCTGCTCTCGAATTTCATGTTTTCATGTTTTTATGTTTTCATGTTTTCTTAACCGTTTCTCAAGTTACCGAGGTAACTCCTTGAAAATCTAGAATGATTTTGTGTTAGGTAAAGAGAAATGAGGCCCTACAGTTTATAGTGGAGTCCGAACCACATTTTGGGGATAATTTTATAATTAAAATTATTTCGCGATCAACAGGGATTGAACCTGCTTCGCTAGGTATGCCAGTATGCAAGCTAGGCGCGCTAAACCACTGAGCTACCGTCCCCTTATATTTTTTTGCTCGAAAACTACAAAGTGACCACACTGAATTTTTCACAGCATATCTAGAATAAAGTGCTCTTTATAGCACTGGTAGCACCATTTCCCAAAAACTCGTAGGGGCGATGCAATAATTGTCTCGGTGACGATAACATCAGGGTTAGATCTGCCATCGCGGAAATATTTGACATTTTGACAAGCATGACACAATATACCTTACCTTGTACTTTTTTTTTGGGAAATTCTGTAGTATCCAAAGTTAATATGATCAGTTTATTATAAGGACTCACTCGAAGAGGTGATGTAACATTGATATAACATTATCTAGTTTCGGCCAGGGTATGTTACTTCCCACCATCACTTCCACTAAATCTAAATTAAAATTACGTTGTCACTCTAAGTAGGGCCACTAACACTGCTTTTGTGATGAAATATGTCTATTAACATTTGATTTAGATGTTCAAGAAATCGCCTTGCTGCAACTACTAAAATAGAGATCTGTTCCATCATATTGCAGTTTTGGAAAATCGTGAATCCATAAGTAGAGAAGCACTAGACGTTTTTGTATACGCCGACTCTGTATAGTTAAAGGTGGGCCATGATCCTTCAACCCTTACCTCGTGGACGCCCGATACACTCCAAGTCTATTCTTAGGCAAATAGTGGAAAAGGAAAATGATTAATTATGTAATGAATTCTAGCCGTAATCGAAAAGTCTGCCACGAAATAAATTATGTTGTTTAATGCTAATAAAATTAAGCTGTTTACCTTTTTGATGGCCAATTAATTCCTGAAGCTAATATGTTTGCTAGGTCAAGTATATCATCGACTTTTTAAAAATTATCAAAGAAAATGGAGTTCCCAATTTCCTAGTGTGGGGTTATTTGGAAAAATTATAGTCTCTGCATGGGGTCTGGATATTTTCGAGAAACCACAGCAACACCCCACTCCTCCTTTTCCACAGATGTTAAATATGTCACTTCAATCGAACAACATGACTATCGAAAATCGTGCTTCATGCATTTTTTTAATCAAATTAGATTTAGATTTTTCTAATTTGGAAGAAGGAAAAAATATTTATTTGCAAGGTGGAAAGTCCGAAAATAATATTATACAGGGTGATTCATGGTGGATAAAGTATTAGAAGCATATGGAGAACGGGTAAACACATCCATTTGAAAATTTGGATACCAAGTATTCTCTGTCAGCCTAAAATATGACAGCACGACGTTGCCAATTGTAGGCAAAACTGGCAACACCTCCATTATTTTAAATGGAACACCCTATATATTTCTATTCTATTTTTAGAATCTACACCCACTTCTGAGTAACTTTTGTTCAAATATTCCTATTCCTATCTCAAGCCGTTTCAGAGTTATTAATTAATTTCCATATTTATTGAGCAAAATCTAACTTCTAATAAATCGTGTTATCTGCCTATCAAAAAACAATCATAAGCTGAACTCATGGTTATAGTTTTGCAAGGTCTGAGGGCTTTTCATGCAGTAGTCAAACCTTACTAGTAGCGCGCCAATATTCTTGAATAAATATGACGGTGTCGGATGATTAGGGGTATAGCTTGAGCTCTATGCCTCTATCATCGCTGTAGACCTGGACCGGATGGGCCTGCCTTTTCGCCTATCCCCCCCGAATTGAGCGACTGTGTAGATCAAGGATTGTGTTCGGCCAGAGACGCTTCTTTAGCGTCAGAGGCCGGCACGGGCTAGGGTAAGGGTACCAAGCTTGTTGTTTGCTTGAAACCCCCGGAATCGGGTAATTCGGCTGTCTGACTAGCGGATTCCCATGCTCTGCTGCACGGGCGTATAGGTTCTTGGCTCTGTCCTGGACGACTACTGTTACTGAGGTGTATTCCAGGTCTCTGAAGATGTCGGCGTTTCTAACACACCATGGTGGATCCACGGCGCACCGAAGTGCGACGTTTTCCACGGCTCATATCCTCTTCAGATGCGTGGCTGCTTGGTATTCCCAGGCAATGGAGGTGTAGGTCAGAATAGGTGCAATGGGGCCTGATAAGCGTGGGCTTGTTTCTCAGGTTGAGTTGACTCCGTCTCCCTATCATAGGGTAGAGTAGAATCCTCCTCATCCTCACTTTCTGTATTATCTCTTCCGTGGTTTGTCTCCACGGCAGACTTCGATCCATGATAACGCCGAGATATTTGACAGTATCGTGCCACTCTCTTGACGAGGATGGCTTTGCTCTTCTCCGCGTTGATTTTGACTTTCCACTTGTTGCACTACTCTTCCAGAAGGGATGCTGCTTCCTGGAGGTTGCTGGTGGCAAGTCTTGCACTCCATGATCTTGCGATTATAGCCGTGTCGTCTGCGTAGAGCGCCAAAGAGGTACTTGCGATTCTTGGCATGTCGGTGGTGTAGATGGTGAATAGGTGGGGGGAGAGTAACGATCCCTACGGTAGAGGTGTTTCAGAATCTCATGAACCGCGAAATGCGCAAAAGGCAAAGTTTATTCTGAGTTATAAGTATTGAAGACACTGGAGGCTGCCTTGCTGTATACATAAACAAGAGGTCGGGATAAATTGTAAACAATAAATATAATATTTTTAAAAAGTGTAACTGAGTCGACAGGAGGAATTATGTCTCTGCGCATATGAAGGTCACAGTTCATGAGGTTTTAAAACACCTCTACGCCTACTTCTATGGGCCTCTCTAGTTCGACAGCTTGTCGGCAATCTTCACACGGAGTTGCTTTCTGTGAAGGTAGGATCTCACCAAGTTGACGATGTCAACGGGATAACCCATCGCAAGGAGACCTTCATGCCAAACCCTGTCAAAGGTCTTGGCTATGTTAATTGTATATAATAGAATTAAATGTGACTGTGTTAATAGTTACTGAATAAAATTCTATGATTAATATATTCAATTTTTTATACGACTAATTAGATCGAAAGATAGTTTGAGAATCGACTACTGATTTAAGAGTTTAATCCATCGAGGGAGTTATTTGACAGTAAATAAGGAGAAGGTAAGATACAAATTAAATTAAATATCAGTTAAATAAATTATAACAAAAATAGTTATTCAACTGTCATCTTTCATAAATCGTAACATAATAATAAATTTTGGAAAATACTATCATTTTCGAACTTTTAGTAAAAATCAGGTATCGTTATAAATGATCACTTTTCCCCATAAACATACAAATAAAGATGTTTTCCCTCCTCAGGCGTAAATCCGTGGACACACTATATTTCTTACTTAATTACACTACACGTTTTGAGGCGCAGTATATATTTAACTTCGGCAAAATTCAGATGACAAATCCTATTTACAAAGTTGTACCTAATTCACATTTAATATTTACTATTATGGCAAACATGTGACTAAAAAAACTGCAAACAAACAAATTGAAATTACATCGTTACAGCAAGAGTGTCACGAGCAGTGTTTACATAGCCGTACACCCAGAAAAAAATATACAGATTTAATTAAAAGCCTGTTGAAAATCATACCCACAAAAGCACTGGAATATATAAAGCACGAAAAATATATTTTTTATTGACGCTAAATCTGATTTTATGTATGCTTATAAGGTTGTCAACAAACAATGCCCTACAAATAGAGTTGTTTGCCTTCCATCACAGCACAGCTTTATACCGTAATATCGTTTTCCCTCTCGCGTTAAACGGTCCCGTCGAAGCAAAATATGCATGAACGAGTGTCAACTTTATTATCCGTACAACGTGTTAATAAAGTAGCGCAACAAATGAGTTTTACGAGATTATCTGCCATCTTACACGTTGTTTTAACTAACGCTTTTGTTTGACGTAGGGTGTGGGGATAGAGTTCAAAGATGATTTAACCGAAGCTGAGAACCGAGAGCACAATATTTGTTAATTACATAGAAAAACGATCTGGTAACCTCTAGTAGGGCGTGGCCGTGTGTCAATAGCTATTTGATCAACATTTTGCTCAGATACGACTCAATTTACTTATACGTGGTGTCACTGAGATTAAGTAGACAGACAATATTTTTTTATTTTTATTGTTCAAATACGTATTCACCCTACTGCAACTCTCATTTACTTGTAATGCTCTCATTAAAAATACGATATGTCTCACTTCTCATGACTCCCATATCACAGTTCCCTTATTAATGAGCTTATTAACAATGCGATTTAAAAAAAAATTTAAGTGGAAGGTACTTACCCATCAGGATATTGTGTCACGGTAAAATATTTAAAAATCCACCAGTGGCGTTCGCCCTTATGAAGAAAAATGTACCTAACTTTCCAAAATAAGATATAAGGCAAAGTCTTAACTAAAACAATTTTATAATCTTATTCTCTGTTATCAAAAATTGACTAATATCGAATATCAATGAGATAGTGTACTTGTTGTTCACATAATAAGAAAATAGAAATTCCCTTTTTAAAGTACCAATTATTACACTCATAATTTTATTTCCTGGCATAATTAAGAGTTAATTAAGTTCGAGAAAGAAAGAGGAAATTAAAAAAAGGTCAATTTTAAACAAACATAACAATCTCAATGTAATGATAAGTACCACATCTGCAACTTTGAGGAGATTTGATCAATATACAATTTCCTATGTTTTCTACAATCACATTGTAATGGTCACATTCTGAAGGAACAGTCAGTACCTTAAGTTAAATAAAAGCATGTATAAAATTTGTGCATTTATAGGATTGTTTTCGTACGTTAGTAAAAACGTTAAATTCTAGCAGGTAAAAGACCGTTTGACCTTCAACGAGGTACAGGTAGAAGGGTGAAGAGGGACTTGTTTATTTCAAGGCGATGTTTTTGGTCGGTTTGAAGCAGTCGAGGATCGGCTTAGAGCCGAGATGTACCACGAGAGATGGCGAATTTGACCTCTCCGGTATAATTAAGTGGTAATAAAGTTGTTTAAGCAAGAATATTTAAAGTCTTTTTATGGTGACGATTATTCTTTTTGAGTATTGCCGCTACGTATTATGTAAATTGTGCATTAGAGTATTGTGTAAATCATCAAGTGCAAACATTTAATAGTCAATTAAATGAGAGAATGAATCTGTATTAAATAGCAGCAAATTGCGTGATTAATCTGAATTAGTTGCTTTGATGCCATCCATGATTGTTGGTGATTTTAATTATCTGGCTTGTACGTTCAATTTTGTTGAGTGCCATACGTTCATTGACCTTCGGCAGGAATCAAACTGTAAGTTTTTTATTTTATGTACTAGTTGTGATAGCTCAAAAGGCTACGCGCGTGGAGAACAATAATTTTAGTGTTGTTAAAGAACTAGTTTCGTGATGGATTTTTCCTTCCTGAGTGAGATCAGTAGACAATTTGACCGCTTTCATGTTAGTCGTAGACATTGGCCACAATAATTTGATTTGTTGACAATTTCGATGCCACAATAGGCATTCGTAGTGGTTTAACTAGTGTGTAATCACTAGCAACATTTAAGGCTATCCGGGAACAATAGAAAAACCGTTACGCGTCGAAAGTTTTTTGTAAGTTTCCCCAATTTGGGTATTCAGTTGTGAAACCTTTCGATCGTTAAAATTAAGAATACCATGTCGATTTAGGTAATTAATTTAACTGGTTTAATCCTCGTTAAAATGCCATTTGTTGTACAATTCCTAGTAACTTTAGTGAGTAAGTTATAAGTTTTCTCAGAACGGTCAATGAGCTTAGGCCGGGTGATACAAAATATTGCATCGATTTACTTCTGTAATACTATTTATGACTAGAAGATTTTGTTTGTTTTTTTATAACTTCGAATGTTAATAGATTATTTGTTTTAGTAGTTGTTTAATTTCATTAAGCTATCACTCTTTAAACTGATATAGCCCAGTGTGTCCTCATTTTGCCGGGCCAATTTATAGTTTAAAGTGAGAAGGAGTTGTTGTATTAATTGTTTTCCAGCAACTAAAAATAAGGTGGCGTCCAACTATCGTTTTTTGTTGAGCCTTGTAGAGATGCGTATTTATTTGTTGGTAATTTACTGCCATTAAGTATTTGCCAAGGTAAGTGACAACCAATATTAAGCCAAGCTATCAATGGTAATCTGTCCCCTGAGGTCTTATGTTTTATTTTGAGTTATAATTATGATTGCGAATTTAATATAACAAAAAGGCAAGGTTACATTTGTCTTAAAAAATGGCGCATAAGAATTTCTTAAAAAAAAATTATCTCGGCTTCAGAAGGTGGAGGAGCAACTTTTTTTGTCAATTTGTAGAAAAATCCCAGCTATCTATTGGCAATAATGGCATTCCAATATAATTTAAAATCTCAAAATTCAAGGTGTTTTGGGGTAAAAAAAAATCGATTTTTTGACCGATTTTTCGCATATTAGGGATCGTTTCGTGATAGGCGCAATAATTAGATAGGTTAGCGCAACTGAGAGAAATATGATGGCCTGTATGAGCTATTGGACATTGAATAAAAATGCGTCATTTTTCGAAAAAATCGATTTTTGCAAGAAATTTGCAATATTTTGCAAATCTGTAAAAATGCCCTTACTAAACTTATCGTGGGCTACGCTTTCACCGAGTTTCGCTAACGAATATTTTTTTCTTCACGGAGATACAGATATTTCAAAAAATTGCAATTTTTAACGGTTTTTTTGCAATAACTAATTAATTTTGCAATTTTATGAGACCGGACCGGACTGTCTCGATCCGTATTAAACAGTTACACAACTCTGCTATTAAACTTTTTTTTGTGCAATGCCAAGTTTTTATTTTAACGCAAAAAACTGTTTTTCGCAAACTTTGGCCGCCATTTTGAAGAGGACGCAAGTTCGTCATTTGTTTTAAAAACAGTTCATTGAATTTTACGGAAAATTCCCGATTTTTTACACACCTCGGTTTGCTGTTAATAATTATTGTAGGTAAAATCCATGAGTTACTGGGCTATATATTATTTCATAATTTTGTAGAGCATGTACCCTGTACATTTTTCATTCAGTTCTTCATTTGCTCCATTAATTTTGTAAATATAGCATCAACAGACAAACAAGGACTCGACCCACAGGCAATTACATAAACACACAGCCACATAGACAGACAAATTGATGGAATTAAAAGATCTTAATTTTTGTATCTACAGGGTGACTCAGAGTTAAACCACCAAACGTTCAGGATCGATTTTACAAGTTAAAATACGTTTAAAAACACGAAATTTTCAAACAACACTCCGCCATCGTTTTTTCTTGTGTAGAAGTTGTGCAACCGCCAAGAAATATCCAACAAGACCTCTCTGATGCCTCTAAGGACCCTCTTTCTGAATTCGTTCCCAATAACTATTTACCTTGTTGGAATGGGTCATTTCAATTTTTGAAGCTTTGGTCCTCTTACTAATTCGTCAATAATCCACAAATAGATAAGATGTTATTCCTGTCTTGACACAAGCAAAAGAGACTAAATTTTTTAAATTTATCGCTGTACCATTAATTATTTCTATTGTAATAACGGTACACATAATTGTGCAGTAGTGCAAAAAATTATAAGTACGGCTCTGTGGGAGCTAACAAGGTAGTGATTTACGCTCGGATTTTATGGCATCTTTAATTTACATTAAATATTTGTAGACAACTATAGATGAATGGCGACCGTCTGCTTTCAAAGTCTTGTTAACAGTCCTCTGCGCATTTTCCGCATTTTTCCTTCTTCCTTTTTGCTCTAGCTCGGAGGGGATGCATTTTTGCAAAAACGTTATAGATGAAAACAGTTATTAATAATGTAGCATAAGGAGATAACCACAAAATGAACAGAGACAAAAAGAGAGATACATTCCTAGTTTCCAATATTTTACTCTATATTTGAGTTCCGACTATTATGGAACCAATATCCATACAATTCCTTTTCCTATGATTATTATTAAAAAATTCTTTGGCTTATAATATTCCTTTTTAATTGAATCAATTAGGTATAATTTTAAGCTTGGTACGTCCCAGGGAAGCGTATTAGGACCGTTGTTGTTTCTGCTTTACATGAATGCTCTGCCATCCTATATAATGGAGGGGAGGTTGTTCATGTACGCAGATGACACAACAATAATAATATCTGCAAAAACCAGAGACGAGGTTAATATACTAACATCTAGGATACTGAAATCTTTCACAGAGTGGTGTGCTAGAAATCACCTAATTATTAACCTGGGGAAAACAGTATGCATTGAATTTACCAATCACTACACAAATTTTAATATAATTAACATTAGTTTACTCCTAGTACAACTACAAAATTTCTAGATATCCCATTAGGTAGTTCACTAGGCTGGGGTAACCAAATTGATTCCGTCTCTGCTAAACTTAATAGCTTATTGTACCTTAGCTACTTTAAAAAGTCTCTTGACGAGAAATCTCTTACGAATTTCTATTACGCCACGGTGTATTCTTCAATCTCCTATAATATTGTATCATGGGGATAAGTTACGGATGTGCTACGGGCCTGTATCCTAGAAAATAGAATAATTCGTCTTATACTTGGTTTACCCTACAATGAGACATGTCGGAATACATTTAAAAGTAAATATAGATAACTTCTTAGTAATCTCCATTCCTATCCAACGCGCAAAAAGGACAACACTCATATTGATAGCTTTAAACACATATTTTATAAGAAATATCCGGATTACGCGGGACCCAAATACTTTAACAGGTTACCTGGATAAGTTAAAAAATGTCCTTTGTTTCGATTTAAAAACCGGATAAAATCCTTATTGTTAGAACACTGTTTCTACAATTTAAATGAATTTGAATTGTATCTTACTCAAAGTAATCTGTTAGAATTTATAAACCTTGCCTAACTATATTTTAGGTATGACCTATTTTTCTTTCTCGTTTGTTGAACAATTTTGAATTTTTCCCAAATGTACCCCATTTTATAATACCTAATTGTATGTACATTACCATATCTTTTATAGCACATTGGACTTTTATTGTTATGTAAAGGTTCTATTTATTGTGTAAACGTTTCTATGTTTTCCTTTATAAAATAACTTAGGCACTGACCTTCTTTGAAGTATCTTATCCATTTCTTTGTATTTGGCAAACAAGGGTTTAATAAAGATTGTTATTATTAACATAACAAGACTACTAAAACATCTGCAGTGTGTTAGAAATATCATGTCTTTGACCTTGAATGAAATCTGTACGTACAATCGACAACTCCTAATGGAAGCTCCCTATCTGTACTCGTTAATGTGAAAAATACATTTTTTTATAAAATCAATTGATAAGGCGTAATCGTTAAATATTACAATACCTAAAAAAATTACTGACACTTTTATCGACCTTTTACAACATAATTTAGATCGTAGTCCATTAATCTTTCTCATTTTGTCGCCGATTAATGCTTTGGAAGATCGTACGCAAACAAGGAGTAAACTCACGAACAAACCAAATCGTGCTTAGTAAATCCCTAGAAGCATGTGAATACTTGTTTATTTTATTTCCCTCTAAGTCAATAGGATTTATATTCGTTGTTTGATCTTTATAGACAAATGTACATAGAATGCTTTTAGGATGTCTATCTTTCAAATCTGATCAAGGATAGATGTTGTCGCTACACTTAAAATAATTATTATTTGCGTGATCTGATCTGCTGTACGGCATGTGATTTTAAAATGTACCGAAAATTAGACGTAAACAGTATATTTCACGCAGGTTTATTTAAGTTTACATCTAATTATTTAGCTTTCTATTACACTGTTCATAGTTTTTAGAAAATAAATTGATTTCTTAGATATAATTGCTATATTTATAATTTTAGTCAACTCTCGATGATGTATGTCATCTTGATTGTCAAAACGCTCGTCAGTATATTATGTTGCAGTGCACAACACGCTGGTGTATGCTCTATTCCCGGTCAGCGCACTAGCGCTCAGTCTCGCTCGTAAAGGCCATATTTAATTGGTTAGTTACACAGCCCCACAAGAAAAGTTCTGTTTAATATGTGTGGCGTGTTTATTTTGTTTATTTTCATAATAACTAAATATGAAAACCCAATTAATTGCTGACAACATAAACCATTTTTAAATAACAATAAATCATATATACCAAACAAAGTTAAGTTATATGGATTATTGGCATACAATTGTCATGTACCGTGTGTATCACGAATGCACACAATAACGTGATTAAGTGAATTAGATTTCATTTAAAAATGTTATTGCATTCGACCCTGACCGAGTGTCAACATTAGATTCTAGTGTATGGCGGTACTTTTTTATGATTGTTACTAATGCGGTTTTATAATCTCCTTCAATTAGACGACGCCACCGAAATTGTGAAACATAGCTTTGAAAAATTTCCTTTTTACCTGGGTATACTGTGGCAATTCTTGGCATTTACATCAACATTTAATAAAGGGAAATGGTAGACCATTCCAGATCGCAGTTAGGCAGTTTCATAGTGTAAATCTAGCCGTATGTATTTTCAGATCTAGAGTGAAATTGTACAGTCGGCGGCGTACAAAAATGTTTAGTGCTTCTCAGACTGCAGTATACAGTTGGCGAAAGCAGCGGGTAGCCTCAAGGAAGGAAACTCGCCGGGTACAGATGGTTTACCACCAACTGGTAAAGGCACTAACAGAAGAACTACCAACGGAAGTCCTCAGTGTCATGAACCAGACACTGAGACAAGGAGACATCCCCACACGTTGAAGGAGGCAAGGCTGATGCTTCTAGAAAAACCAAAAACGGAAGGAACTTCTTACAGGCCAATATGTCCATTAAACTCTATGGCCAAGGTCCTAGAGTACATGGTACTAGGAAGACTAGAGCCCGAGATTGAGGCAGGAGGGGACCTATTTCCCAATTAATTCGGTTGTAGGAAAGGCAGGTCTACGATCGATGCCATGAGGAAGGTATACGAGAGGTAGCCAGAACCCCTCGACACTACAAAGGGTTAGCGCTGCTGGTAACGGTAGATGTTAAAAACACCTTCAATTGAGCATCACGGAAGGGAATAACTAGGGAGCAAGAAACCAAGGGAGTGGCCCCATATCTTAGAAGATTGGCCCAGAGATATATTCAGAACAAGACCATACTAATGGAAGGACAAGAGAAAACGAATCTGATCAGTGGCGTTCCTCAGGGCTCGGTACTAGATCCGTACCTGTGGAACATCTATTACGATGGTGTACTCAGAATACGTGTGCCAAAAGGGGTCACCCTAGTGGGTTGCGCAGATGATCTGGCGGTAGTCGTGGCCGAGAGACATGAGAGAGACCTGGTCGAGAAGACAAACCAGGCCATAGAGAAAATCGCGAGGAGGATGAGGCGGGAGAGTTTAGAGCTTGCTCTGCATAAAACGGAAGCGGTAATTCCGGAAGGACGCAGAACCATGATCAGTACAGTGCTGAAAGTCGAAGGTGTCGAGGTACAGACCGCAAATTGCATTAGCTATCTCGGCCGAGACTACGGCAATGGCGCTGGGTAGGTTGATGCCTAACCTAGGAGGCCCCAGCACACGGGCCAGGAGGATTTTAGGTTCGGTAGTACACTCCACCGTCCTATACGGAGCCCTAGCACGGCCAATGGCAATGAAAATGGAGAATTACAAAAGCACACTGGAAGGGGTATAGAGGAGAATTCTCTCTGTAGAGCCTACAAAACGGCCTCGTCGAGTACCCTACAAGAAATTGCTGGGAACGACGACGCGGAGCATGCCATCTTTAGATGCGTTAGATGGCAGGAATCCAGAGATAGCTTAGCCTGGGAGGAGGACACCACCCCATAGAACTTAATGAAGGAAAGGCAGGCCCAACAGCAGAAATGCTGTTAATGCCCACGGCGAATGCGATGAATTAATGCTCATGGCAGTTCCATCGCGTTCCGCTGAAGAGGGAAGGAGTTTTAGTGGGTAGAAATCCCACACTACCCTGCCGGCAAACACCAGGCAAGGTCTTATTTCCCCTCCTCGAAAAAAAGTATACTTGATGGAATAGTTTTTATTGTAGTAGTTGCAACAAAGTAATTTTTTGATTAATTAAAACAAATGTTAATAGACATATTTCTTCAAAACAACATAAGAGTGCTAGTGGCTCTACTGATGGTGACAGTCAACGTAAATGACGATAAAGGAATAAACATTTTAAATTGGTATAAGCTCTTTGGATTCATTTACTTGTATGTTTCTTACACCGCGAGTCTCTGTCCATCTCGACATCAAGATTCTTTACATTTACTTCCAACTCTAGCTTTGCCAAATATAAAAACAGAAGACTTCATTGCATTTATTGATAATTTATGACGTGTAGGTATTTCGACTAGTCTTTACAAATCATTATTAATAACATCATTTGCCCGATTCCGGTGGTTATGAGATAATGAGTAATATATTTGAGCGTCCGCATATAAATGTACTTTACAATGATTTAAACAGCTAATTGTATTACACGTGTATATGCAAAACAACATCGGGCCAAGGATTGATCCTTGTGGTACTCCACAAAATATATTTCCATAATTTAATTTACCATTACTTGTTTCTATGAACTGAGATCTATTATTCAAATAACTCTTAATAAAATTAATATCACTGTCCGGAAATCCAATATGTTGTTGTTTTTCCTGAGTCAATATCCCCAATAATGTCATTCATGACACCTAATAATGCGTTGGCATAGCTGTGGGCCGGGCGAAATCCAGATTGGTATATTGGTAGAATATTATATTCGTTAATGTGGTCACGAATTTGAAAATTCATAATTTCTTCCAGTATTCTAAAAGGCATAAGTTTGCAATATTAGTAATAAAGGCCAAAATATGTGGACAATACAAAAGTAACATACCAATGTTGATTAGGTCCGACCCTGTAGATTTGAATTTTATTTATACTAAATATTTATAAATAATTGCATCATTCGGTATATTATGACATTGGTACATTATAAATCCTGCTAGGCGATGATTCGGTCATTTAATCATATCACACTGTTTAGGCATGCGACAAGAGTCTGAGTCATTTAAAAATTAAATCTGTTTATTGCTTGCGGGGCCATAAGCACCCACTCTTAACATTTCGTAAAACTGTAGCAGATAAAATCAAAATACCCTAGAGAGCACGGTGAAGTCTGAAGTCATTATATTAAAAGGATGAGCACAATATTAATTTTTTACTCTCCTGCTATGCCATTGAATTTAAACGGCCCGGAAACTTGTAGTGGTTTACGAAATGCCAGTGGCCGAGGTATACGGCACTCGGGTTATAAGGAAAATAAAATTTATGCTCTAAGGACATTTTTTAGGTAAAATATTGTACGGTGGCCGTCGAGGAGGGTTTTGTAATTTTGTCAAATAGGGTTTCCATAAAGTACGCTCTGCAATATTTGTTATAAATTATAATTGTATACATAAGGAGTGTCTGTTTCACTGATTAAATAGACAGCATAGATTCATATGAAATTAAGATAAAGAATCTATATTATATGCCGTAAAATATGTCATTACAGATATAATATAGATATAGATGTCAAAGGTTAAAATTTCTTCGTATGTGCTTATTAAGGAAATACTATTTTGTTTCAATTTTGCATTTAACAATAATTTGGGGCTATCCCCAGCAGATATGTTATGGGCCTTCCACGCCAGAGTTCCATGTATGAACGAATAGCATTTATTTATCTAAAAGATAATACATGGCAATAGTAAAGAGATAAAGTAAAGAATACAATAGTAGATGTACTAATTTAGTGCATGTCTCCCAATAATGTACAAATAATAATAACAATAATATATGACTAACCTACTAATAACATACATTTTCATTTTATATACACATATATACATATAAATACATATATGTACACACATATATATCCATATCTGTATTTACATATTTTACTTTACATACTTAATAAGCTTTGATTTGAAAAAACGAATGTTATTAACAGTTTTCAGGTGGTTGGGTAGAGAGTTATATTCAATAATACCTTTATGAAACAGGCTATTGTACGTGAGGGTGTCAGTTGTGTTATTTACATAACAGTTATTTTTATTCCTAGTGTTATAGGAATGGACTTCATTTACACTCACTAGCCTCGAGGATAAGTAGTCTGGTACCATCTCATTTAATATTTTGTAAATAAATAACATTGTTTGAATATACATATTCTTTTTTATATCGAGCCAACCTAATATTTCCAACATTGTGTTAATATGTGTGAATTGATTTACACCTAATATAATACACATGGATTTATTTTGTAGAATCTGTAGCCTGTAACAGTTTGCTTGAGATACATATATAACTGACGAACAGTAGCTAAAATGGGGTAAAATAATACTGTTATATAATGTAACTTTGGTGTTTATAGAAATGTGTCTACTAAATCTATAAAAGTATCCTATTTTTTACCAATTTTTTCAGAAATATAATCCACATGATTCTTAAATTTTAAATTCCTGTCTATTAATAATCCAGATATTTAATGTCATCTTGAAAATCCAGCTCCTTATTGCCAATTTTGACTTTTATTTGTAAATTACAAAAGTTTTCATAAGCCCAGTCGGATCCTATAACATACACTTTGATTTTGCTTCATTTATTTCTAGCCTGTTTGCATTAAATTTTTGAGTAAGCGTATTTAAATCTTCATTAATAGTGGAAATCAAAATGTTATAATTTTCGTGGCTAAAGTAGATTAGCGTGTCATCTGCAAAGAGATGCATTTTACAATTGATTAATACTTATCATTAATATAAAGGATAAATAACAGAGGACCAAGAACATTCCCTTGTGGGACTCCATTGTTGTTATAACTGCTTTCAGAATATTAACCATCATATTTTGTTTTTTGGCATCTAAATGATTAATAACTTTCCAACCACATTAAAGTAGTGCCAGAAAATCCGTACCTTTTAAGTTTTAAAATTAGCGTATGGAGATCAGTTGTCTCAAAAGCTCTCTTTAGGTCTATGAAAACAGCACATATGCCAAGTCCTTGACTTATGTCCTCCTTCCAATCAGATATTACACATTGTAATGCAGTCTCGCAAGAGTGTTTGTCCCTGAATCCTGACTGATATGTACACAGCAAACTGTTATATTTTACATATTCTAATATTTGATTATATGCTACTAGTTCTAAGAGTTTTTCGCAAGATAGCAACATATTGATGGGGCGCATTTCTTGTGCTAAGTTTGTATTAGGCCCTTTTGGGGCCGGAGTAATAATGGAAGTTTTAAATCTATCAGGCACGATATCTTTTTCTAAACTAAAGTTAATTAAATTCCTTTAGGGATATCCTATGACATGAAAGAGTTCTTTTATTAATTTTAAGTCTATCTCATCTATACTACCGTTTTTACTTTGACTATAGATAATTTCTTTTAAATTGTTTATCGATATCTGTTTAAAGATAGAAAAGGAATACGAATATAGTGGTATATAGTATCTGTCAAAATAGTTTCATCATTATTATTATCAATGTCAGCTACAATTTCTTCAATACTTTTAACGCAATAATTATTTAGCACTTTAATAATGTCACTTGGTTTATGGTAGTACGTATCATCACAAACAATGCCACACATTTTTTGCTTTTTGTATCCTAATATGTCCTTTAGGTTAGACCACATTAATTTTGAATTATTTTTATTTCTGTCTATTGCATCATCATAGAATTTTTTGTGTGTTGTCTATAGTTTTCGTTACTAAATTTCGATATTTTTTATATGCTACCCAGTCCTCATTACTTCTAGTCCATTCATATTTTTTATATGCATTATTTTTGTTTTTAATAGCCTCTCTGCAGTTGAGCATCCATCTATTATTCAACTTTATTTTGGTCTCTCTTAGCGATGAGACTATATCTAAGGTTATTATCAAATTATCAAGGAAAGCATTAGTTACTACATTTATATCCGTACTGCTATATCTCCAATCTTTTACAATCAATAAATTGATATTTTATCAAAATCTAATTTTCCTCGTGTTAACTTGACCTGAAAACTGTTAACAATGTGGTCTGTAAAAATATGTACAATAGAGTGATCAGATATAATATAATTATGATCCGCATTTACATTTATATTGGCAATATTCCCGAACACTAAGTCTATAGTCGTTTTACTAATATTTGTCACCCTAGTATAATCAGTTAAAAACTGTTTGAAACCAATGTTTACTACGGAAATTTATTCAAGTCACTGAGTGATGATGCTTACTTGGCGAGTGAAACCGCAATTCATCCTCGGGTGTACTTCACTGATTCGTTTCAGTAAGAGAACAAACCTGTAAAGAACTGCCTCTCAAGCTGACTTCAGTGTCATATCCTCCGGCGATCACTAAAACGTTGGATTGATGCCACCAAAGCGCTAATAGAAAAGGGTTTGGTGCGCCTATCAGTAAGCCGGTGGATAGCGTGAGGCTGTCGAATGTGCTATACAGCAAAGGGGGGCCAACTAGATTATTACATGAATCACAAAATGTCTGTCAAGACGTTGTGAATGCGAAGAGTTTGATTGTCAGTAATCAATTTAAAAGAAAATAGCAGAAATTCAAAATTATATTTTTATAAGTCAACGACGAACAATTTAATTTAAGTTAACCAGGTAATTTCGGATAAATGTAGCTATATCACGACAAAATTCAAGTTATAACAGGACACGTAGTAGAACAAAAATTTACAAATAGCATGCATTATATCACCAACGAGATAAATCTCTTTGATTCTTCAAAAGCGCGATTTTTTTTATTGACAGGTACATCATATACAGTTCACCCGCCTTGAATGCGGATAAAGAACTCCAGATTTATATTTTAAGACAAAGGATACCACATTTTTCTAGATTTAATGGAGCAGAAATTTTATATGATTGAAATATGACACTGGATGAGAAGGAATATTATTTAACTTAATTCAAAAGATGGCGAAGGTTCTGGGTATACGTGAGAATGTTGTATAATTCAACAGAGAGTGCGTTCATTTAAAAATTTCAAGTGATTCATATACACCAAAACTACAGGGCGATTCTGTTGACTATTAAATTATTATTATTCTTTTTTGAGACCTAATTAACGAATTTTGGCCTGTAATGAAGTTAATGCAAATAAGATTTCTAATACTATAGGCCATAAAATGGCGAGTCGGCCAAATGCTTTTTACAACTAAAAGATTTAAACGGAATATAGATAATGCCATATTGTGCAAGAATAAAATTGTGAAAACTATTTAGGTTATTCACTTGAAATTGGTACATGTATAAAATATTTTTTTCTTCTTCATTTCTTTGGGACTTCCTGCCACATGTATTTTTTCTTTTTAAGCGGTGATCGGGGAATCTATAATATATCACAATTAACCAGTACGTTACTGATAAATGACCTCTACGCCTGTGAATTTTACGACAAAGGATCAGTTAGAGGTTGCTTTTTTTAAATAAATAATACAAATAAGTATAATAACTTGAAATTAAATAATTCGCCGACGTTTCGGAAATCTAATCTGTTTCCTTTTTCAAGGCTGTTTTTGAAAAATCTTTTTTGCTGTGTATGATAAATACACAGCTCTAAGAATGAGGCTAGATGCATGTCGAATTGTTCCGTAGATGTCTGTACAACTTGGTTGCCAATGTTAAAAGAAGAACTTCACAAACATAACATAGAAAAAAAACTATGTCATCAGTTCTATGTAAATAGTAAGTATCTATGGATATTGAATATAACAAACATTCTTAGAGCTGTGCATTTATCATACACAGCAAAAAAGAATTTTCAAAAACAGCCTTGAAAAAGGAAACAGATTAGATTTCCGAAACGTCGGTGAAAAATTTAATTTCAAGTTTTTATACTTATTTGTGTTATTTATTTAAAAAAAGCAACCTCTAACTGATCCTTTGACGTAAAAGTCACAGGAGTAGAGGTTATTTACCAGTAAATACTTGTTAATTGTAATATTTTGTAGACTTCCTGAGCACCGCTTAAAAAGAAAAAATACATATGGCAGGAAGTCCCAAAGAATTGTAGAAGAAAAAAAATTACGATAATGCCACAAACAACGTTTAGACAATATTTGTATAATATATTGTAGACATCTGATTGAGATGATTCTGTTGAAGTGGGGACAGTAGGGGGGTAAATAGGGGAAAAAAGTAAAGTAAGCTAATAAGAGCCCAGGCACTTTATATTTGGGTATAATGCTAGAAGCCATGTCACAAACATATTTTTAAAATTCTATGGCCAATTATATCCACATACTAGAGTGAAAATATAGTCCTTTAAAGAGGCTTGGATGGGAAATCTGGATGTAGAAGTAGTGATTCCTTATGCCACGGTTATTACACCTGTATTTGTTTTTGCTTATTTCATAATACAGATACCTATCTTTTTAAATTTATTCTGTTTTTATTTTTAATTTGAAAAGTTTGAAAATTAAATTAAGGTAATAGAGCTAAGCAGAGAATACTGAAAGGTTGAATACGAGTAAACGTAATGTAGTGTAGTCTTGATTTGTCGAATTGTTAATGTGTTGTTACTTTTTGATAGTATGCAGGAGGTATATTTTTAACTCATATCAGGTAACGCTCAAGTTTGGATTGAAGCAGATATTGCATCATTTTACTGGCGGGTGATATTAATTCCAGCATTCTAAAGCTATGGTAAACTATGTCATTCTTTTATATAATTATAGTTCTCTGGTCATCGGGCCACATCCCTTCTGTCTCCCATAATTCTTGGCATATTGTGTGAAGACATTTTGCTCCATCTTCGCCGATTAACTTAAGACCCACAGTCATGGATATTGCCGATTCCAGCTGATTTGTTACTTATGTTTTTTGTGCAACCTTCTCTATTTTCGATTTCAGAAAGGTTCGACGAATTTCAACGGTACAAAAATATATTTTTAAAATACAGTTAAAGATTTCAGTGTTATTAGCGTGTTTATCAATCAGTCAACGAAGCACAAGAAAGGCCGAATAGAGAAAACAATCCATGTAGAGGACAATTTTTGTGTAGTTGTCGGGGGAGTGCCCCGTACAATAAACTAAAAGTCCTGACCAGGGGTGGCCTGCGGGGGGTGGGAGGAGCGGTAGCTATAAGGTCCTCTATTTGCGTTTTTATTGAATAACTCGAAAACCACGACCTCTAGCGAAAAGCGTCTAAATACAATGTTACACTACATGAAATTTCCTATAAATAAGTTCCTATTCTTTTTTTCTCTAGGATCAATAGTCTTTCCAAAGGTTTTTCCATCTATTCTATAGCAGTGGTATAAACAGTTTCTAAAAACAATTTTTTTAAAATAGGTTTAGAATGTCACGAAACGTGGAAACTTTAAATTTGAACGGAAAATTTTTTTTCATTGTTTATTCCCTTTAGACGGCCCTGTATATTTTTCAATGAAAGTCTAACCATTTCTTCGGTGGTAGTAGCGTCAGCTACCTACCAAATTTGAGTAGTTTTTTAGTTAATGCACCAATAGACAGACCGACCGACAGACAGAGAGACAGACAGACAGACAGACAGACAGGCAGACAGATAAGACTGATAAAATAACAAACAGACGGACACACAGACAGACGAAGGAACTGAAAACCTATATTCTCGTAATTTACATAATCTGAAACACGAAAGTTTGAAAAATTTCGGAGGGTGATGTTTTCTCGAATATAATACTTCCCTTCGGTATGCAATTTTTCCACCCTTTGTATCTCGTAAAGTAATGATCCTAGAAAAAAAACGAATAGAAACTTATTTGTAGAAAATTTCATATAGTTTAATATTCTACAAATACTTTTTCGCTAGAGGACGTGGTTTGGTGTTCGAGTTATTCAAGAAGAAAACGCGACCCCTGCAGACCACCCACCGGTCAGAACAATTAGTATGTTATTCAGGGCACTCCCACCGACAACTATACAAAGATTGGCCACTACCCGAATTTTTTACACTGTATTTCCTTCGTTGTTTTGACTAAATAGAAATTTTAAAAAAACAGCAAATTGTAAGTAATATTTAAGCTATATTTTTAGTACGTTGACGTTTTGACAGCCCCTACTTCAAGTGCAAAAATTCTACTTTGGAGGTAATTTTTGTAAATTGGGATCTAGGATCTGGTATTCACTAACCACATACCTTTCACTGTGAGACAATAAAAGTAACCCCCTTATAAAGAAATTCCTAATGAAGTTAATATAATTTAATCAGCAGGAGTGCTAAAACTTTTATTTATTTAAATCTAACTTTCTTCTAATATCTTGACATGTTCCAATGGGCTTGTTCCACGATATTCGTTTTATATGGTTTTTATACTTTTTCATATAGTACTCGATATTCTCATTATGCACTTAGAATTTCTTATTATTAACTTTTTCCGTTCTCGAGATATAAGGAGTTGAAATTAGTAACAGTTGCAAAAACCAAGCGCTCATTTGTGACGTCACTATACTCAAGTAACGTAAGAAAAGTGGCCTTCTGGGATCTTTTAAATTTAACCTGATAGGTGGAAAAACATAGAATTTGAAAACGTTGGTAACTAAATAAAGGGGTCGAGTGGAAATTCGTCCTATGTCTCTACGGAAAGGAGAAGGTCGGCGATGAATCCTAATCGTAAATATTGTAAAAATTGAAAATTTGTCCCGACAGGAGCGAGAGAAAATTGTAATTTTTTGACATTTCACCAAATTGTACTCCCCTACTGTCAAGAAGTAAGCAAAACAAACAATACTTCGAAAACACTTATAATTATAACAACTAAGGAGCATCAAGTCTATTGAGATTGCCGAGTCCATGCGTATAGTGACGTAGCGCCTGGCCACGCCCCATTTTCGCGAGGTGGAGATTTGTAATAGTTTTTAAGATAATAAACGTGCGAACAAGATTCTGATTTTTTGCAGATCCATTATTTTATACTTGCACTTTCGATTTATGAAATAAAAAAATGCCGAACAAGCCCATTATGTGTAAAAGTCAATAGTCGTCATGTAGCTTTGAATACATTTTTTTCAAAAAATTAAATCCACTACGTATTATGTAAAAAAAGGATGTATAAACTAACCTATCAACTAAAAAAAAAACACCGTACTGTAATATATGACCCAAATGCAGGAACCTTTTAATATTGTTATACAAAAAGTGGTTTCGCTCGACTTCGATTGATGGATTGTGTTTGCCCGTCGTATGTCACGACCACGCGGGAGGCACGTTGTTATGTCATGTTTTAACATATAATTTTATTCACAACATATTCCGCATTCATAAAATCTAGTTACCAAGTAAAAGTTGAGCATAGCAGGAAATCCTAGACTAATCATTTATTAAAATTGTTATTACTAGACGAACTTAATTTCCTCATGAATATTAAATAATAACGAATTCATATTAAGTTTCTGTAAATTATTAACTAGGCAATATCCCTTGTTAGTAGGCTTAAAAAAAGGCGTCCTCTCGAATGAGTGTAGCGAATGATACTTTAACTATTAAACATTCGAAATGCAACGGACTCGACTGTGAATGCCATGTTCCAATTATTATTTTTTGAGTAATTATATCGAGGCAAGCAACGGAAAAATATTCAGTAACACCATGTTACTCTTTGTTCAGTTAACAGGAGGTTCCACCTGTAATTTGAGTGTTAATGAATGGATTTTGATGAACGCTTGTGCAATGTGTTTGTAATGATGTTAGTAAAAAAGTTGAAAAAAGATTAGAGTAAGAAATGTTCGGAAAGGGCAGAAAACTATCGGTTCCGTAACTTGTAGAATTGGGTCAAAAATGAAGACAACACAGTATGTTTACCTTTTTTGGCCCAAAATAAGATGCTTTTATCCTTGCAAGTTTTTTCGAGAAATGCACATTTTTCGAGATATGGTCAATCGAAAATTTCTGGGAAGGGGAAATGTAAAAGTTAAAGAAAAAATCTGAAAAAATTCAGTTAAATGTATCATCGAAATACAAGACTTTTTTTTTATTTGCAACTTTTCTGTAAAGAGCATTTTCACCTTTCGACGATAAATTACCTACCAAATATATTTATTCTCCATCATAATATAATTTTGTAGATATAGTCTCAACAGACAGACAGACAGACGAAATTGGAAAACCTCAATTCTCGTAATCTACAACCTGAAATGCAAAAATTGATTGATTGATTGATTGATTTGTCAGCGTAAGATGGGCGTTGCTGCCAATTCCGGTGCATGGAGATTTGTTCCACCACGCAGCCTGATCGCCCATCGATCATCCCACCGTGTGCCGGAACAAACCCCCGGTGCTTTTTTATACCGCCGGACCAGCTGCATACGCTGGATTGGACATTAGACATGCTTGTTGTCAGCAGCGAGAGCCGCATGACGCATGGGGTAGGAGTATAGGATGGAGCGTGTAGGTGTTTGTGGGATGTTTCTTCTTGTTTTCCTTCTGTCTTCATCGGATGGAAAGTGTAGGCGTTTGTGAGATGCTTCTTTTAGGTTTTCGTGCTTCTTTTTACTTTCAGGATTTTGTGATATGCTTCTTCTTAGTTTCTGTCTGTGATCATCTTCTCTCCTATTCTACTTCTGAGTTTTCTGTTTCTTCTGTTTCTGAGTCTGGCAGTGTGTATATCCTTGATATTTCTTTATGTATTCCATTTTTTGTTGTGCCAGCTTTTCCCAGTGTGTATAATCCTTTCCTAGCTTATTCATAATCCTCTCGATTGTTGTTATCCATGTGTAGCATGGCCTCCCTATTTTCAGTTTGTTGCTGTTCATTCGCAGCGCTTTCTTTAGTAGGTGTGTCGAGTCCCGTCTTTGGATGTGTCCCCAGTATTTCATTGCGTATGATTCTATTCTTTTGATTATTGTTCTCCCCTCTAGTAATGTTGACGTTTTCTGTCGTTTTCGATTTTCCTGTTTTTGCTAGCAGTTGGATAATGTCCCTTTCAGCTCTTCTCAGGCTTCTTCTGTTGGCCTTTGTCGTTGCTGCGTTTTTGACTCCATATATCATCGTAGGCATTATGATGGTCGTGTATATCTTTTTGGTTAGGCACCATGGTGGTTTGTTGTTCTCAATGAAGGGTAGTAGAGCTCTTGTGACTCTGTAGGCTGTTTTGATTCTTTCCCTTACTGTTTCCCTGCTTTTTAGTTGATTCGTTAGGTATGTTCCTAGGTATTTCATTCTATTCGTGGTTCTCAGGGTGTAGTCTCCTATTTTGTATTCTTCCCCACTTGTTGGACTTGTTTTTGTCAATGGGTCTCGGACCATTATTAGGCTCTTCTTGAAGTTTATTTTCATTCCAGAGGAATCCAGATGTGGTGTCATGTTTCTCAGAAATTTAACGATGTCTTGTTCTTCCTCGGTGATGATGAGTATATCGTCGGCGCATGCAAGTACGATGGGGGGCTTTATCGTTCCATCGTTTCCATTGAAATTCTGATTCTCCTTTATTGTGATTTCTATCACTTGGTCCAGGACTGTGGTGAATAGTCGGGGGGATAGGGGACATCCTTGTTTGACTCCTATATTCTTCATTTTTGATTCCGTCGTCTGTCCAAACCATTCTATTGCAGTGTTTTCGTGTAGGCATGCTTTTATTATTCTGTTTATTAAGTAGTGCGGTACTCCCCTGTTGAGCAAAGTGTTGGCTATAGCCTCATGCCTTATGGTATCAAATGCCTTTTGGAGGTCAATTGAGACTATATATAGTTTTGTTCCTTCTTTCCACTTTTCTTCCAGGATCCGTCTACAACCTGAAATGCAAAAATTCGAAGAAAATTCGGAGTGTTATTTTTTGATGAATACAATACAAATAATAATAATAATAAATGTATTCCTTTAGCCAAGAATACAATCGTTAAGTGAGGGAAGCAATCGCAAAAAATATGTACGAAGAACTGTTTTAAATATTTGAATATTTCTCAGAAAAATTATATATGGGAACTAAAAGAAAAACTGTTTGTAAAATTATTGATTTATAATCTGCGCATTCTTTCGATAACTTGAATTCTGGTTATGCTGGCAATTAAAACCCTAAAATGACTTTGTCTTTCTTATTGAACGATTCTCATTGTAACACTAGTTTCCACACAGTCCCTTACGGCTATACAGAAATAGAATCATAGATTTCATGAAAATGTAATCCATTTCAAGAAAATTATGCAAACAAAAAAAGTTAATATTAAATATAGCAGATGCCCAGTATACGAAAATATTAGTGTTCTAAGATGTCTAAAGTGTAATGGATTCAACCACAAAATGCGCGATTGTAAGAAAGAAATTGTCTGTGCGACCTGTGCAGAAAATCATGCAACAGAAGACTGTCGTAGCGCTGTGAAAAACTGTATTAGTTGTGTGAACTCAAATCTACGGCTTAAAACCGATTATGACATAAAACATTCCTGTTTGGATAGTGAGTGTCCAGTTTTCAAAAAACAATTAAGTAATGTTAGAGACAGAACAGACTATATATATAGTAGTTATGGACCAGTTCATTAGAGATTATAATAGTGAGTTAGTAAACACCTTAGTTTTTGACACTATTCAAGATTATGAAAATAATATGGAATCAAAACATTCCTCTGGTTTTAAAATTTTCCACTGTAATATTCGTAGTTTATCACATAATTTTGAAGACTTGAGTACATTACTTTATCAGGCCAAGAATGAGTTTGATTGCATAATATTAACAGAAACTTGGAAAATTCTAGACATGAACCTATTTAAAATTCCAGAGTATAATATAATTTATAATAACAGTCCAGTGAACAAGAATGACGGAGTTGTAATTTTTATTAAAAATAGATTTAATTATAAATACAAACTTGTTGAGATAGGACAGGTCTTGGCTATTAACTTGGAGCTGACATTAGAATGCAATACATTGGTAGTTACAGCAATTTATAGATCACATTCCTTATGTCCAAATGAATTTAATATAAATTTATCAACCTATTTGAAGCAAAACACTAGAAATAATCATTTTCACGTAATTGCAGGCGACTTAAATATAGATCTTAAGTCAATAAACGAAAATTATTGTCAGAATTATTTGAATACCCTGTATGAAGAAGGGTTCACCTCTGCTATAAATAAGCCAACCAGAGTTACTGCAAATACCGAGTCGTGTCTTGACCATTTTTTTATTAAAAATATAAATACGTATGTACCAATTATATTAAAGTCGCATATAATAGATCACTTTAGTAATATTATTGTTTGTGATATCCTAGAGAATACCATAGGAGGAAAAGTAAATCCGAAAATGAAACCTATAATAAATTATAAATTATTTAAGGAAAAAATTGCCACAATTAACTTCGACAATATTTATAATGACTCTAATCCTGACACAGCCATGAAAATGTTTATAGAAATAATACAAGATAAACTAGATGAAAGTAGGACACTTGTAAAAGCAAATAAAAGAAAGAGAAAAATTTGGACAACTGAGGGACTTATAAATTCAATAAAAAAAAAGAGATTCAATGTACAAAAAGTGGGAACGCGACAAAGAAAATACCAATTTATTAAATGAGTTTAAGAACTACAGAAACAAATTAAATGTGCTTATTAAAACAGCAAAAACAAACTATTATAAAAACAAAATTTTAGAAAATAAAAATAATCCCAAAAAAGTATAGAACACAATTAAGCAAGTTAGTATGGAACAAAATAATAAAATCGATATAAAAGAAATTAAATTAACAAATGGCACCCTAGTAAATGATCATAAGCATATAGCAGATACATTTAACGGTTATTACATTAATGTGGGAAAAAATTTAGCTGGGCAAATAAGAAGTAACACCAATAATATAACACCAGCAAATGAAAAACAAATAATAAATTCATTATACTTTATTGATACTAATGAACAGGAAATCAAAGACGTAATTTTTTAATTACGGAATAACAAGTGATGGTATTATGGCTGAGGCTATAAAGTCAGCTGCTTGTTCATTGATTGCGCCACTAGTTTATATAATTAATCTAGTATTAAACACAGGAAAATTCCCAACAATACTAAAACAAGCAGTTGTAATACCCTTATACAAAGGTGGTGATAAAACTGAATGTATTAGTTATCGCCCAATCTCGCTGATGTCCAGTATCTCAAAAATTGTAGAAACTATAACAAAAAACAGACTTATTACATACTTTAAAAAATATGATATATTATCAGATTTTCAGTTCGGATTTAGAGAGGCTAGATCCACTCAGGATGCGATTGGTCTACTTGCAAAAAATATATACAAAGGTATGGACGATGGGAATCCCAGTATCTGCATTTTTGTGGATCTGGCCAAAGCGTTTGACACGGTAGAGCATAAGAAACTTTTAGATACTATGGAAAGAATTGGTGTCAGGGGGATCAGCTGAATTAATGAAGGACTACCTGACAAATAGGCAAAAATGTGTCAGTATAAATGGAATTTATAGTGAATTTAATTCAATTGAATATGGCGTTCCACAAGGCACAGTTCTGGGTCCTATCCTCTTCAATATTTATATCAATGACTTGTTTTCTCTGCCTTCGCAGGGTCAGTTCATTAGTTTTGCGGATGATACAGCTATTTTTTATACAGGACCTACATGGGAAGCTGTCATAGAAACAGCACAACAAGATTTTAAAATGATAAAACAGTTGTTTGATTCTAGACTGTTGACAATTAATTTTAATAAAACCATGTACATACCATTGCTCGCGAGTAATAGTAACTCTTATGATTTCAAACCACTGGAGATTGAATGTGGTAATTCGATCTATCAGATCCCAATAAAGTATGATGCTAGATACTTGGGAATCATAGTTGATTCACATCTAAAACGGGACGTTCATATTAATAAATTAACTCAAAAATTAAGAGGTCTCCTGGCGAAATTTAAATATTTAACCAAAATTATAGACGTTAAGCTACTTACCACGGTATATCACGCTCTCGTGGAATCATAACTTCGCTATGGTATAATTGCTTGGGGAGGTGCGTACAACTGTCAACTAGCAAAATTAGATACAATGCAAAAATGGATCTTAAAAATTATCCATCAAAAAGAAATTACCTTCCCAACCAATTTACTATTTGAACAAGCTAATGTGCTGGATATTAGACAATTATTTTGTCATTCAATAATTTGCTATTAAAAAGTACACCTAAGTAATACCCAAAAAGTTGATCACGTCTACAATACTAGGTATAGTAGGAATGCATTAGAAATATCTCATTCTAGGAAGACAATCGGACAACGTTGTTTTATATTTCTAGGACCAAGGGTGTATAACAAACTTCCTCCTGAAATGAAAAACTTAAACTCCACAAAACTGTTTAAAAGTAAAATAAAAAAATGGATATTATCACTCGATAGATTGCATGTACATCAGTTAATAGACATAAAAAACACTTACCTTTTTAATAAAAGATACTACTAAACTTAGCCATTCTGCTCCATGGATTTTATTGAAATTTTATGAAATTTGTATTATATAGTTTTTATACATACTTTATATGCATCTTATGTTTAATTCCTAAAATATAATTATAGGTTTATTTATCTCATACCCTGCGCACAAATTTATTTTTGCAGGGTTTGTTTTATTATGTCATTATACAGTAATAATAATTAGGTATAGATATTGTTAGAATACGTTATAATGTATTTAAATTTTTAATTGGAATAAATATATTAAATATTATTTGAATGAAAAATTTCCAAAAGACGAGATATGTAAATAAATTTATTTTAGGCATTTGTCCTCATTGTAACTGAATTTTCATAGCCGTAGGGGGTTATGTGGATACTGGTTTTCTCTGTATAGCCCTAGAGGACTGTGTGGAAATTAGTGTTACAATGAGAATTGTCCAATAAGAAAGACAAATTCATTTTAGGATTTTAATTGCTAGCATAACCTGAATCCAGGTTATCGAAAGAATGCAGAGATTGTAGATCAATAATTTTAGAAACAGTTTTTCTTTTAATTCTCATAGATAGTTTTTTCTGCTGCTTGCAAAATTCTATAAAGAATATGTTTCATTACAAGCATAAGCAAACAAAAAATAATTCACATTTAGATACCATTTCGTTTTGAATAACGTTGATATAGGGATTGAAGCAACTAAAGCGACATAACCATTCAGTTATGATTACTGTTTATAACGTAAACTGTAATCCAATAATTTCGCATTAGGATTTATCCTAATCCAACGAAAATGGAATTTTAATAATGTTGAAAAGGTACTTATTGTAACGAGCAACATGCATGCATTTTAGAAATGCAATAATTTATTATTTTTTCGTTATATATGTTATATAAGTTGAGAAAGTAATGAAGAAAAGGTTTAAAAAAAATGTGTAGCCTAAATAAACGACTTTGAAATTCAAAATTTTATGGGAACATATCCACGTGACTGAAAACACCACGCAATTGGTCTGACGTCATTCGGCATAATGTCTAATGGTCGTCTATCTGCCAAGGGGTTAAATCGTAAATTGTTTTGTGTTTTGTAAATGTGTATTGATATTTTCATAAAAGAAATCATTCATTTATTTATTTATTTTAATTATTAAGTGGTAAAAATGACGGACAGTGGGTTTTTACGTGGCCAGAGTGACAATTTGCCGGTTGTTGATGTGTTTATGATGACAAACTTTTTTGCTACTAATACTGATTTTATTAGTGCAGAAATTGGAGGTACTAAAGCAACAAGGTATGTGTCATTCATTATTCTAAACATTAATTCAATTGTGCCCATTTTTATCCTTTTACTGTAGTTAAATATAACAAATTATTTATGTACCTAACCTCAAAATAGGTAAACAAGGCAATGTTTTAATGTTATATTAATTAATATTTTTCATCTTAGAATGCTTTACTTATTTTATATAATAAATACCTCCCGTAGGTATATATAAACCGCCTGTTTTTTTATTCTTTGATAAGTCCTGCGTTTTAATCGAAAATTCATTCTATCTTTGTCTATCCTTAAGAATAAAAAAAGATGCAATGAATTTTCGATGAAAGCGCACGACTCATCGATGAATAAAAGAACACGGGGAAATATATAACTGGATAATATGTAGGATGTCGAGAAGTTACATTATTCCCACCGTTCTTATACCTATACATTTATACATTTTAATTCAAGGTTCCTATTAACAGAAGTTAGTAAACTTTCGTATTCCTATAATTAGGAAAGTGACCAAATTCACCATGACATGTAAACAAATTATCACAATAATATTAGGGCTAGGTACATATTTTCATAATATTATTATAAAATAATTAGTTTTAATGGGTAAATTTACATCAAAACGATCCTGGCAGCAATATATAATCTTGAGGATCACGATAATTCTGCATTTCGGTCGTCTCGTCTCATAGCTCTGCACCATTTTTTCCTAACTTTATCGCGTCTAGGCACATTAAAAAATAACTTTTTTGAGTTTTTATTGTAGTATTTGTACATTTGGGCACAATACAATATTTATAGCTACTTTTCTTTGTATTTTCCATAACACAACATAAATAATGTGTACACATTCGCAATCACAATACGTTTTCCGTCGGTGCGATGTGCCCTATGACGTCACACACAAGTAGCGCGGAAACTTCTCCATTTAACTTAGTTAAATTGACAGCTGCAGTAAATAATTTTTTTAACCTTTAATTAGAACATAAAACAAAAATAAAATACTGGAAAAATAATGTTTTTTAATGATCTATTCATCTGTGATGTTTAAAAAAATTATGCATTTTGCTCACTGTCCAAGATATTATATATGTTCAGCACAGTTTCTCAGATTCTATTAGAAACTATCAGAGAGCATCATGTTCGCTGGGAAGCCAGTGAAGCGTGACATATTCGGAACCGCAAGTGTTAAAGCGAGCGTATCCCATCTCCTCGTAGGCCGTGTCTAGGCAGGAATGGGGACGCTTTTCCTGCAGAATTAGGGAGAGCGAGCGGCACGGCACATCTCACCTCGCGAATGTTCAAAAAAATTGTTTGTCTCTGTAGATGGTTTCTAAAGTCTTTGAATATTGATCATATGAATAATAATGAGGCATAATTTAGGTTAGCATACTGTTAGAGATAAACATACGATATATATTTCAAGCTCTTCTAGTGAAATTGAACACCACCAAGGTGTGTGTTTTGAAATATCGTGGATATAATTATTTAGATATTAAAACGATAAAAAATATGGGGTGATTTTTACTTTCTTACATTTAAATGTGTGGTTCTTTCAAAAATTTTTGTTTGCTTTTAGTTACCGCTTCTCTTATTTTTTACAACGTCTTATCAGACGTATTATGGTTCATGTATTTAGTCTAGTGCAATTAGGTTCTTACCTCGCAACACGTTTCCACTGAGTGGATTTTCATGAAACTTTTTGCAATGACTTTCTAATATTGAGTACAAAAAAGTTTACCCTTTAAATATAAATATTCTTTTTCTCAACAATGGCTTTCTTTAAAACTGAATTGCACTAAAAAGTAGAAAATCATTTTTATTCAGTGATTAAATTACAAAATGATGAAGAAAAACAGAAAACCGTTGTACGCTCACAAAACATAATATATTATCTTTATCAATAATCAGCATTGTGATAAAACGTTATCAACAGTATGTTTTAATATAACAGCAACAGCAATACTCTATGAGCGCCCAATTATTTTCTTTTTTTTTCATTATTTTGTAATTTAATCATTGAATAAAAATTATTTTCTACTTTTTAGTGCAATTCAGTTTTAAAGAAAACCATTGTTTTAACAAATTTTTTTTTTATTAATTTATTATTTACCTTTTAATTCCAGTCTGCTTCATTTTTTCTTATTCAAACGTCATCATTTTGCTTACTTTTGTCAAACCCTTTCATTTCATATCTATAGTGTGTCCCGTCTCAAGTGGATATACCTTGAAATTTCGGTTATTATTCGACAGATTCATTTCAAATTGTTATCAGCTATGAAACTATTCAGTGTGCATCTATTCATGATTTTCGATATATTTTCAATTGTTACACCAACACACTGTGCCCACTCAAAAATTAGATTTTTCTATATTTTAGGTAGCGTTAGACACAGAGCAAAAATTTATTGAGAAAACTTGCTCAGAATAAAAAATTATACCTAGATGCCAAATTTTATCAAAATATGAGAATTTTGATTAGTTTTAGAACTTTTGCAATGGTCTAGAAATTAAAAATTAAAAACGTGATGATATCAGAAGGCTGAAATACTGTTTCTGGACTCAAGGCAATTTTGTTAATGATAGAAATTTATCGAAAAAAATTAAGTTCACAACCAATGGTGTAGTATCTTCGCAAAACTGTAGGTATTGGGCAGTAGAAAACCTCCAGTGGGTAGTACTCGGAAAAAGTGAATGTATGGTGCGGTATTTTAGGTGAAAGGATAATAGGCCCTTACTTGTTCTTCCACACTTTAAATGCGGTAAGACTGCTACACTTTTTAAATAATGCATTAATGGAGGTAATTGGTGGTTTTCCACTGGCTTTGAGAGGAGATATGTTTTTAACTGGATGGAGCATCGGTTCACAACCCGATAATTGTCTAACGACGGTTGAATGTATTTCCTCAAAAATGGATAGGGCGAAATAGCCCTTTAATCGAGCGGTCTCCCAGATCTCCGGATGTTACCCCGCTTGATTTTTATTTTTGGGGCACCATTAAAAACAAAGTCTACAAAACGAGGCCCCGAAGTTGGCAAGAGCTTTGTAATAGAATTGGTCCAGCCTGTCAAGAAATTACCGTTCATGAACTACGACGAATAGCAAGGAATAATGAAAAACGCATTGAAAAATGTATTGCTATTGATGGTGGTTTAGTTGAAAAGGACTACATTTAATGACAAGTACTATATTAAAATTCATAATAAACTGATTTTAAGTACTTTTTGTTTCCACGGCACTCTTTGTTAAAGTCTCTGTACAATTTAAAACGTAAATTTCTGGACTATTGCAAAAATTTTAAAAATAATCAAAATTCTCATATTTTGATGAAATTCTGTATCTAGGTATATTTTTTTGATTCTGAACAAGTTTTCTTAATAAATGTTTGCTTATCTCTAACGCTCTAAGTAAAATATAGAAAAATCTCATTTCTGAGTGGACACAGTGTATTGGTGTGACAATTGAAAATATATTGAAAATAATGAAAAGATGCACCATGAAGAGTTTCATAGCTGAGAAAAATTTGAAATCAATCTCTCAAATAATAACCGAAATATCAAGGTGTGTCCACTTGAGACGGGACACACTGTATATCAAGGGGGTTGTAAAGAAATGGGTAATCCGCCATTTTGTGTCGGCTGCCATATTGGATTTAGAATAACGTCACACAGCTTATTGTATTCTACGTGTCATACCCTTTCATTTGATTTGATACCCACATCATCAAGAAAAAGTCAATCCGCCATTTTTAGGCCGCCATATTGGATCTACCATAATATTGAATATACCATATTGTATTGTCTTCAGAACCAAAGTTGTGCGCAAAATTTCAGCATGATTGGATATCGGGAAGTGGTCAACAATTCGATCACCGGATTTGAACATACATACATACACACATTTCGAGCTAAAGAAAACCATTGGAAAAATTTGCCGCTGTTTACTTGGTGGTGGTTCCCAACCCCTCTAGAAGGGTGAGCAAAAAAATGATAAAATAGTAACCACCAAATCACATTGTAAGAGAAAAAGGAAGTGTTCAATTTTGCATGAAAATTTATATGTGATATCCTAGACAAATCCAGGCAGGATGTCCTAGTAATATTCCGCAAAGATATTAAAGGCCTAACAATATATCCACTTTGGGAATATCCTGGGCAAGTCCTAGAGTCGTCCTATTATAGGTATTATTATTTAGGAGATTTCAACAACAAAAATAATGAAAAGTATATAAATTATTTTGAGGCTATTTATTTATAGTGTCTTTTATTGGTTTGTAAAATTTGCTTCTAAAAACTTATTTGTTTGTTCTATTTGATAATCCCCTCCAGTACAAATAATTCATTAAAAATGTATTAAAAATGTAATCTTATTTAAATAGCAGTTATTTATAATTTGGTTTTAATACATTTACTGTGTTTTGAATTAACCGCCTTTTTGTGACAAGTCGAGAGTTTTAAGAAATCAGCTGGGCGTCGATGTCTTTTCCATGTTCATTTTAAAGTTCTTTCGACAAATAAGATTACGTTAAATATTTCATAAATATAATGCAGTATATCTTTGTATTTATTATATTATCTAAAAGGGAAAAATGTGATTGGTTATTGTCCGCAGATGTTATTGTCAGATACGTAATCCTTTATATTTTTCTGAGTGAATAGAATTTCTTTTAAATTCATTATAACTTTTCAGCATGCTGTGATTTTTTAAAGTTGTACATATCATCCCTTTAACTTCTAATCACCCTAAACTCTGTTGATTTTAATAATACCAAAGAAAGGCAAGAGATCATTTTTATGTAATATTTCATGCTTTTGCAATTTTTATTTGAAACTTTTTTTACTATCTTTTCACATTTTGAGTAATTTTGAAAAAACACTGTCATATTTTTTTTCACCCCTTCTCGGGAGTGAAAAAAAAATTCTTTCATTAATCGTGTTCAAATACTTCAATATGTTGCATATCAAAAATTCAAGTATTTACCTTAAAATTTTGATTTGTCGACCTGCTAAATTTTTAGGGGGTCATATGACACCGCTTGAAAAGATATAATTTTTGTAGTCCTACTTTTGTAGGACTACAAAAATAAATCACTTTGAGCCCTATACCGAACATTTTATGTGGAACATGGGAAAGCCGCGGAAAAGTGAAAATCGTAACCCGGGAAGGCGCATTTTTTTCAAATGACACTGTACGGCTTACGTTTATTTGGACTGTATTTATACCTGTGACTCTTAAAAAGAAAATGCCGTACAAAAATAATGGGACAGAAGTACAGAAAAAATTTTCGTTTTCCGAAAAGTGACCTCTATGTACTAAGGTGATGTGGCACCGTACGGATTTTATGAAATTCGATTTTTATATTAACAAGGATTAATTTTTTTGCTATGCCGTGCAAATCGGTTGGAGCATGGGGTGACAAACGCGAGAGCAACCCCCGTCCTAGACCTCTATCAAGGGTGGTGATTTGACACCACATGCATCTTGATTATTTTAATACTATCTTATATAATAAAAATTTTTATTACCATGCCGTACATTTTAGTTGGTACATGTGTCTGGAAAATTGAATTTTTCGTCGCAAAGTGAGGTTTTCTGAATAAAAAATTATTGTACGACTTTATTACAGTTGAGCAATACTTGATATTCTAATTATTCCAAACCTATTATTCAAAATTAATGGATCTGAAATGTGAAATGATTTTTCGAAATTTTTCCGCTATATTATGTCGAAACAGTGCGTAAATACAATATCCCTTATAAAAATCCTTATAAAAATAAATATGTATCGATATTTTTTATGACTTAAATAAAAGATGAAATAGAAAAGCTGCTTGGCCAAAGCACAGAGTCTATAAGGCCAAATATCTAGAGAGAAGAAAAAGGAAAAGCTGCTGAAAAATATTATTCTTTATGTACTTGGAACAAAGGTGATTCAGTAAAAAAGGAGAGCATCTTGTTTACTTTCACATCCCCACTTCTCTATCTAGGTGTGTTATCCACATACATTTACTTCCAGAATATAATGCTGGGTACTGACATATACAACGACGAAATCACAATACACACAATAATATCACAGTGAAAGTGTAAATCTTCTCCTGGAGTTATAAACTCGTTATAAAAAAAATATCGGCAAAGTTAGTTGCCCGTGACTTCCCTCGTTGGTCCTTGCCAAACTATAAAAAAAAAGTTGTTTTTGGTGGATTTTTTGGCGACAACCCTTATCGATATCTTTGGTGTCACCTTAGCATCAAATTTTATTGGAATGTATTAATTTTGTACTTTTATTATAACCACTTACGCCCCTATTAATACTAAACATTAAAAAACTAGTATGTGTCGATTTCACCTGAAATTAACTATAAAAATGTATGAAATATATTATTTTATAATTTACTGTTTAAGAAACCATCACGCGAATTTGAAATTTTTTGTTAAATCCATTATAATAGATCAGTAAGTAATTTATGCATATTTTTTTTATCAGATGAACGACGAATTACATTTTTTACGTTTTCCAAATGTAGTATGTCGTAAAATTGAAAATGTTGGAAAACGTTTGCCTAAAAATAAACTTACGGAACATACCTACTAAAATTTTGTAGATTTCAAAGACTGTAACATAATTTTTTCCTAATGTTTTCAAAAAAACTTAATCGAAAAAGAAAATTTTGGGTAATTTGTACACATTTTTCTATAAATAATATTACATTCTATTCAGTTTAAAAGTGATATATACCAATTTCCCACTTTACTTAAAAAAAATTGTCTTTGAAATATATATTTGGTTCTAGTAGTTAATTGCGGCCGATCTAAAATGTACGGCATTGTGATTGTTTATCAGCTTTTGCTATTTTCAATAATATTTTCCAAACGCCGTACGGTATCTAATGACCATTAAGGGTCGTGTAAATCGCACAAATAACGTAATCTAGCGTCTAAAATGAAACAATGAAAACAATGAAAATGTACGGCATGGACACATTTGTATTCTTTTATAGTTAAGGAAAGGAAAAACGACGTAAAGTTGAAAATCTATCCATTGTATTAAAAAATAGAGAATTTTTTAATTCACATAATTTTAAAACAATTTCGCTTCTTTTGCAATTTTCTAATTTTATTATTAATCCAAAAAAATAAATGGCTGTACATTATCAAATAAACTTATCCTAGAAAACGAGAGTCTTTCCCTTTCTCGGGGGTGATTTTTTTATTTACATTGATAATACCCATTCTTCTCAGACGGGTTGTTTTTTAAAGATTTGAAATGTATAATCTTTTGGAATTGATGCCATACAGGGTCAAATCGCCACCCTTGATAGAGTTCTAGGACGGGGGTTGATCTCGCGTTTGTCACCCCATGGTCCAATCGATTTGGCAAAGCAAAAAAATTCATCCTTGTTAATACAAAAATCGAATATCATAAAAGCCGTACGGTGTCATATCATCTTAGTACATAGCGGTCACTTTTCGGAAAACGAAAATTTTTCCTGTACTGTCCCATTATTTTTGTACGGCATTTTCTTTTTAAGAGTCACAGGTATAAATACAGTCCAAATAAACGTAAGCCGTACAGTGTCATTTGAAAAAATGCACCTCCGCGGGTTACGATTTTCACATTTCCGCAGCTTTCCCATGTCCCACCTAAAATGTACGGCATAGGGCTCAAAGCGATTTATTTTTTTTGGACTACAAAAATTATACCTTTTCAAGCGGTGTCATATGACCTCCTAAAAATTTAGCATGGGCTTGTGGTCTATACATTTTAGTTACCTTCTTTTCTTTTATAATACTTGTATTACAATAAATACGAATTATAAAGAACCAAATAATAGTAATTGGTACTGTGTTAACAAAATACTCTTAGGGACAATAAGTGACATCTTTCGGTGCTGCGGTGCCATATTTCCAATTCATTTTAAAATCTCCCCTCAGAAATACACATCTTGCCTTAATTCTCTCGGCACCATCAATAATCAAAAGAAAAGTAAATTCGTGACATTCACGTTAACCGCATACCGTACGGCTTACAAAATTTGATTATCGCATCTAGAACGTAAAAAATTCACTAAACATGTATTACGCGTGGCAGGGTTGGAATCAATCAAGCCGATTTGAAAGGTTCGCCCTCTAAATCGGAAAACTTAATCTAAATGCTCTGACTTGTTGTGATATATGCGCGACCGCGAACGGTTTATTTCGCACATGTCAGATAATTCTGGAGAGCTATAAACTAGCCAACTTTGTGATACATTGTAAACTTAGACGATATGGAGACGAGTGGTTTTAGAATAGGAAGTGTTCGGAAGATGAACACAGGGCCGCATTCAACGCTTATTGTTTAGGCTGAGTAATAGCCCCTGGAGTGGCTATTAAGCAGAGGAATGCTAATTTTATTGCTATGTGGCCGAAACATAAAAAATATTGTATAGATATTTGCTTTTGACTTAATATTTGTGTAATGGGAAATAACACATCTATTTTTTAGGAGATAACTGTAGGACGTATTAAACTAGATTGAGTAGATCTAATAAAAATTGTTTAAAATATAAAAAATAACATGGTTAATTACACTTACTATTATTATTAATTGTTTCATTAAAAACAAATTGGTATAACATTCTAAAAAAATTAAGTTCGTTTATGATCGGTCATAAGTACTATTGAAATAGTCCTAGACATTTACACAGAGAAAAATGTGTGTGATATTTTACCACAATTGTAGAAAATTGTACTCCAAATTTGTCTTAAAATGGTGACAGGAACAATTTGTGCAAATAAATAATATATTTTTGGGGCAATGATTTTGTACACTTATGTATTAACATTGATTGAAATTTTGGTACAAACTTAAAAATCACATAAATTGAATTCTTTACAAATTTGAATTATGGTTGCATAAAAATACATAATTTTATTCCACTTATGGAACAAATCTCTGAACAGATTAAGTTAGTTTCTACAATTTTTGTGAAATTTTAAAATATATTCTGAAGGTTTCCCAAACAAACATTCACATCTAAACCTCTTCATTTGTAAAACATATTTACAAAAAATTGTGCTCTTAAGTAACACAATGTTTACAGTTTTTTAAGAGAATGTGTTTTTAGTTTTCCACAATTTCTAAATGAGAAATCCACAAATTGTATGTTTATTTTGTCAACTTTGTAATTCATTTTGCACAATATACACACTTAACTCAAAGAAGCTGTTCAGTATGTATGAACTGGGGTTAGTTTTGCACAATTTATTACTCTATAATCTCCAAATTATGTATATATTTTTTGGTTCACCGTGCACTCATTTCACACACTATATGCACCCACTTCATTTTAATTGTATTATTCTGTAACACAGATTGTGAAATATTATTTCCAAAATTGGAGGTATTCCTAAAGGATTTCAATAAAAAAATTAAAGAATAAATATTTTATTTTAACGGAACAGCAGTACATAAAAGAGCATGCATTTATATATTATCATATGGTAAATGAAAACATTTCTATTTTTTTAAATACAAATAAATTTTATATGCATAAAGTTCTAGTTGAAAAGAAGTAGGTGACTTACATTTATGCTTAAAATAAATCCATTTAATAATTCTAAATTGGAAGGTCTCCAGTGCTTCTTCTTTTTAGCTTCTACTAACACAGTTTGTAGTAATAAAGCTTATGTCGTAGTCACGTAATATTCTAAAAAAAAAAATAACACTGATCAGTTCATCACCAAAATCAAATGTATTGTTTACCATCAGAAGTGTTATCTTTATTTTGAAGCAGTTCTTTTACAAGTTTGCCTTTTGGGTTTAGTTGTTTAGGAACAGCTTTCTGTCGCTTCGCATAAGAAAACGAAATTACTCTCTAGCTGTAAACGAAATCAAGTATTAGAAGATAGGTATCATGCATTCTCCGCATGTAAACAAGAAACCATTTTTATATTTATATGTTAACGAAGTTAATTTAAGAGAATATATATGAAAATCTGTAACTCTGTGTGAAGTACTTACCTATGTGAATGCTGGAATTAGATATAGGAAACCCCACTCGGTTAATAAGTTTTCAACAAATTCCATCACAAATTTAAGTACTGGTATAATTCGGAAGTGTACGTCTTCACTTAACGAAATACCACCTGGATCTGATGCGTAATTGCCTGCGCGTATATGCGTAGCGTGGCCGGCGCGGTCAGTACAATTTTGAACCAATAAACTTTACGTGAAACAAATTAAATAATTATACAAAATTTTAAAACAATATCACCAAACTGATTGTGAATAGTATGTCATTAAATTGTGCAGTTTGTGCGGGCGGCATAGATTACTATTATTGTTCAGCGGAAATAAATATATTGGGACTCCTACTTTCACAACCGTTTATAAAATAAAATCACATTTTTATGTTACACAAGTTGTGCAAATCCATTAAACAATTACTTAAAACTAATTGTAAATAGAATGGCAACGGAATATATAGTTTGAGGATACTATTAACAATTAATTAAATTAAATTTGCTATAATTTGTTGAGAAAAAATAAATAAATTTAACTCTAAATTTCGTCAATTTGTTGGTTGAAGTTTCCAATAAATTCATCGTAACTAAATCTTTATATTGGATAAATAAAACGCATAAGAATTATGCACAATTAAAATTGTAACGAAAAAATTATTTTTTCGTTTAAGCACCCGTGCTATTTTTTCGTTTAAGCACCCGTGCTAAATAAAATTTGAATTACCCGCCGAAATAACGACCGGAAGTCAACAAGTGCGCAAACGCGGTAGAAGCATCATTTGAAATATCCCTGCTAGTTCACTTTTGATTTCGACCTAGGTGAGTGCAGACTTGTTACTTGTTCTTTAACGAATTTTCACGTTTATTTCTTTAATCCTTTGATATTTTGAATATATTTGATTATTAAATGATGTCATATTATTGAGTTAACGTTGTTGTATAGTTATTTTTGGGAATTAAAGGATATTCCGGATAATAATTAATTTTATTAACACACATGTTTGTGTGATGTCGGCGTCCATTTGGACACATGCCAATTCATTAATTATCGCGGCAATTTTGTATTTTGTGGTCGCTTGAGACACAATACCGTGGTGTTTGTCATTATTTAGATTATTTGTACGAGGATTAAACTCGGAAATTAATCAAAGGATAAATTAGAATCTTTGTTTCTTAATCGTGTGTAGACAATCTTATCTCATTAAAAGTCGAAACCTAAAGTCATTTTGTCGCATTTAGTTAACCTCGTGTTAGTACAAGAGGTTAAGATATCATTTTTTATTAGTTAATTTTTTAGGGAGATTAAACCCATAATTTTGTTTGCTATATTTGTTAGTATTAGTTTTTTTTCAGATAGTAATTCAGATATTTTCTCTCTAATTCTAACTAAATTTTGTTACCTTCATTAAAATTTCATGAGAGTAGAGTTTTCTTATTTATTAATTCCATATATTATATTAATCAGTAGTTTATTCATACATTTTCAGTAGTAGAGTAAAGTAAAATTTTATCAAGACTCAGGTTTTTTATTAAATTGCTGATAGTTTGGTTTTGCAGTGACCTTCGTCACCATAGTTTTTTGTAGTTTTCTTGTATCTCTTTTTTCTCACCATTTTAAGGTTTTTATATTATCAACTGGTTCTTTACATTCCCCTTTTTCATGTAAAATCCTGGACCAAACCACCATTGAAGCAAGGCACAAGGCATAACTTGAATATTTGGAGTTATCCTAAAAGTATTGGATACTATTCCGACGCAGCGTCTCCTGGAAATCAGCGTTGTCAGGACCTGAATATTACGTCCTTCCCGGGTACCCGTGGCCATCTTCAGGAACAGACCTCGTCGGGATTCCACGTCTCCGCTAAGCTAAGTAGCCAAATTTATGTGCAAAATTCAACTTTTGGTCAGAAGATAATTTGTAAACCAGTTGATCGTTTCATTGTAATTTTTTTGTTAATATTCAAATTTAATTTTTTTTCTAAACTAAATTTTTGTTGTTTAACTAATTAAATCAAATTTCACCATTAATATTTCTACTAAATTGTAAAGTGTTGTAAAATATTCACTCTTTTATACTTATGTTAATATATTATTTGTTTTATATTTGATTTTGATTGTTTTCTCCCCCTGATAAAGTTTGCAAGAGTGTTATTTACTGAATACGCTGGCGTCCAAATTTGTATAGGTTATTAAAGTTTTGTTTAGTAAATTTGACAAGCAAATAATTGTTAAGAAACAAAAATATATAACTCTTCTCGCCACCTAGTGACCCTCGACCAGCCCTGAGCTAACTGGTTGCTACGCTTTCATAGCTTCCTCGGCAGCCAGCTGAGAAGTTGTGGTTGCAAATTGGCGCTTCAACGTGTGTGGCCCGAGTTAGAAATTTTGAATTTTTAAAATAATTGTTTTTGAATTTTGTTACTCTTTTTCTTAAAATTGATATTCTTGCAAATACAGGGAACGAAACAATCAAGTATTCTGACCAAGGGAAGACTCTGCTAGATTTATTGATATTTTATGATATGATAGAAAATTTCTCGTTATCTGATTTATTTATTTGTTTTTGATATTGAAAGATTATCTCTGCCTATTTGAATTATTTTGCTATCTTGTTGACATTTATCGCTGTTTTGGTATATCTTTTGCTAATATTTTGTGAAGTTTCTCCTCACATTGCATTTTGACTTGTAATTTAAAAGTATTGTGAAAAAAATTTTAGAGTTACAGTAATTTAACCGTATAATTTTGATATTAAATTTGTTTATCGTAGAGTTTACCGTCTCTTATCTTTTCTATTAACTTTTGGTCAACTTATAAACCCAAAATGGAGCCTAATCATTTGAAAACTAAAGAAGTTACTTATGAGTTAATGATCAGAAATATTGAACCTATCGGAGATGCCGATAGAAGAAGAAAAATTTTAAGGGGGGTTTTGCATCAGGAAGATGCCAATCGTAGTTTTAGCTATGGCAGTATTGTAAATCCTTTTGACCATAAGTCAGATGTTAAAGAAATTAAGGAAACAATAACCGACTTACAGTCTGTTATTGATAATTTTTCTGGTACAACCGCAGATGCGGCTTATAAAAGAATTTCTTCAAGGTTAAACCATATTTCTGGTAGAGTACAGCGTTTAAAAGCTGATGCTGAAGAGGAGGAAACTACTAAAAAAACATTGCAAGTTGATGTTTTGGGTTTAGAAGGTGACATAGCTTTAAAAACTATATCTCCTGCGGCTACATCTTCACCTGGTCCTACAGTTTCTACGGCACCAGAACGGTTTCCGGCGAAATATGTTGCTCCCTATAAATGGAATTTACAGTTTGGTGGTTCTAACCAAGAATCGGTTAACTCTTTTTTGGAAAAAGTTGAAATGTTACGTGCAGCTAGAGGTTTGCCTAAGTCAGAATTATTTCTGTCAGCTTGTGATTTGTTTAGAGATGATGCGTGGACATGGTTTTGTAGCAATCGACACCGATTTAACGATTGGGATACGTTAGTCGAACAATTAAAAAGGGATTTTCTCCCGTATTTTTATGAAGATGATTTGTGGATTGAATTAAACAATAGAACACAAGGCTGTGACGAACGAGTCACAATTTTCATTGCCTCAATGGAAAACCTTTTTAATAGACTGTCTGAAAAACCTTCAGAAATCGTGAAAGTTAATAAAATTCGTAGAAATTTATTGCCTTATTATGTCGACCGTTTAGCTCTGGAGCAGCCTAATACTGTCTCCGAACTCTCAAATTTATGTAAACTTTTAGAAGAAGCACGCACCATGTCTGATCGATATAAGCCACCCCCTTCTGGGAACACTAGTTTGTTAGAACCAGAGTTAAATTATACCTTCCCTTCTAGCTCCACCGTAAACAAAAATACTTCTCGTAATTTCAATTCAAGTAAAAATGTTTCTCGTAATTTTGATACAAGTCAAAATATGTCCCGTGATTTCCGTAATTTCAATAAAGCCAATGCTGCTCAAAGAAACTTATCTTCCACTCTGGCTGCAGTTTCCACATTGCGATGTTGGAATTGCAATCAGGTTGGCCATGACTATAATTCTTGTAAACAACTAAGAAATATTTTTTGTTATGGTTGCGGACGTAAAAATGTCACAAAGCCAAACTGCAATTGTAGTCCAAAAAACGTAGTAACTGGTGGCGGAAACCTGGACACTGTCACTGCTGCGCAAAGTCCAGAACCTGTGGCCTCTACTTCTCGAGACACAGAGACATGCCAAGGCAAAGGCAAGGGCAAAGGCAACGGGAAAACTTCCGCAAAATAAAAATTAAAACGTCACGATTAGAGTGGGACACATGGGTCAATACTGTTAAAAATTTTTATAAATCTAGTAAGTCAGTAAACAGTAGTAATCCAGTTTTTGTGAGTAAACCTCACGATTCACGTCCCTATGTAGATATTAAAATTTTTGATAATTCAGTTCGTGCTTTAGTTGATTGTGGTAGCAATTCATCAATATTTGGCTCTTCTGGTGTAAATTTATTAACAAAATTAAATATTTCTGTATCTCCTGATCAGAGTTTACATGTTACAACGGCAGATGGGAACAGTCAAAATGTGTTTGGTTACGTAAAGATTCCGGTTACCCTTGGTAACATTTCAAAAACTATGAAAATATTAGTCATTCCTTCTTTAACACATGATTTAATTTTGGGAGTAGATTTTTTGAAAACTTTTGAAATTTTCGTTGATTTTAAGAAATTTACTTATAAAGCTCAAGTATCAAATTTATGTACAGTCAATACTATACAACCTTTGGTAAATCTTGCCTTAAGTGAAAAGTCTCAGTTACAAAAAGTTATTGATTTATATGAGACAATTGCTCCTAGTGATAGGTTGGGACGGACACATTTGATCACTCATTCAATAGATACTGGGGACAGTAAACCTATTAAGCAGCGGCAATATCCATTGTCGCCTGCTATGCAAAAACATCTTAATAAAGAAATTGATGAAATGTTACGTCTCAATATTATTCAACCTTCGCAGTCACCGTGGTGTAGTCCTTTATGGCTAGTACCAAAGAAAGATCCGGGGGAATATCGTGTATGTTTTGATGGTAGAAAATTAAATCAAGTTACTGTAGACGATGCTTATCCTATGCCATTGATTGATAGTATATTAAGTAAATTAAAAGATGCTTGTTTTCTTAGTTCTATAGATTTGCGTCATGCGTTTAACCAAATACCTCTTGACCCCTCTTCTCGCCCTAAGACTGCATTCGCTGTCACGGGGAGAGGACTTTTTGAGTATGTCGTAATGCCGTTTGGTCTTTCAAATAGTCCAAAAACTATGGTTAGGCTGATGGACCAAGTAATTGATCCCTCATTAGAGCCTTTTGCTTTTGTGTATTTAGATGACATAATTATCGCTACACCAGATTTTGCCACTCATATTGACGTATTGAAAAAGGTTTTTTATCGACTTAAGTCTGCCAATCTCACAATTAATTTAAAGAAAAGTGAATTTTGTCGTTCTTCGCTTACGTATTTAGGTTATGTAGTTGATGGTGAAGGTCTACGTACAGATCCTTCGAAAGTTGAAGCTATAGTTAATTATCCGATTCCAAAAACCACTACCGGAATTAAAAGATTAATTGGATTAGTCGGTTGGTATCGAAGATTTATTAAAGATTTTTCTGCTCTCTGTGCACCCCTAACTGATTTAATTCGTGGTAGGAAAAAAGGTCAAGCTATTTCTTGGACTCCAGAAGCCGATGAAGCTATTCAGGAAATTAAACATAGATTAACAACTGCTCCTATATTGGCTAGTCCAGATTTTTCTAAGCAGTTTGTTATTCAGTGTGACGCGTCTAATACAGCTATTGGATATATTTTATATCAAGAATGTGATGGTATCGAACATCCTATTGCGTATGGTAGTAAAATGTTAACTTCATGTCAACGTAAATACACAACAAGTGAAAAAGAATTATATGCCTGTCTCGTGGGAATAGAAACCTACCGAAAGTTCATTGAAGGGACTCACTTTAAGGTCGAAACCGATCATGCATCGCTGATCTGGCTGCATAATCTTTCTAACCCTTCAGGTCGTTTGGCCAGATGGGCCGTTAAATTATCGCAATATGATTTCGAAATCGTACACAGGAAAGGTTCACTTAATGTGGTAGCTGATGCTTTATCACGTGCTGTTCAGGACATTTCAGTCTTAGATGTATCAACTTTCAAACGGGACGACTGGTATAATAATTTACTTAAGAAAATCCAAGAAAAGCCTGAGTCTTACCCTGCTTTTCGAGCTGAGAACGACATTATTTATAAACATGTTTTTTGTAATCAACCCGAGATTAATAATTTGTCAGATTGGAAAATTGTTGTGCCTGCTGCTAATCGTGCCGAAATTTTTAAATTATATCATGATGACGAAACTGCAGGGCATTTTGGAGTCTCCAAAACTCTTTCTCGTATTTTAGAACTTTATTATTGGCCTGGTATTCGTAGAGATGTATATCGTTATGTTAAAAAATGTACTATCTGTTTGGCTAGTAAAAGTCCAAATTTACCTAGAGCTGGTTTAATGGGGTCATATAGAAATATAAATTTTCCCTTTCAACTTATTTCTGCAGATTTGTTAGGTCCGTATCCTTGTTCGAAAAATGGTAATCGTTATGTTCTAGTAGTAGTAGACTGGTTTACGAAATATGTCTTAGTTCATCTTATGTCAAAAGCCACATCCAAAGGTATAATTAAATTTTTAGAAAATCAAGTTTTTCTTATTTATGGCTGTCCGCAGATTTTCTGTTGTGACAATGGTAGTCAATTTATTAGTAAACAATTTCAAACTTTTATGGAGAATTATAAAGTACAGAAAGTTTTTCTAAATGCATTATATCACCCTCAAATTAATCATACAGAGCGAGTAAATAAAGTCATTGTAACTGCACTTAGATCTTATATTCATGGTAACCATAAAACATGGGATACTGCTATTTTTAAAGTTGCCCAGGCTATTAGATTAGCCAAACATGAGGTAACGGGTTATTCCCCAGCATTTTTAAATTTTGGGAGGAATATTCCATTATCTGGGGATTATTATGGTAAAATATCTGAAAATGCAGATAATTTGATATCGGTCAGTGAGAAGAATAAATTAATTAATGATCTACAGGAGTTACCTGAATTATATATTGATGTTCGCGCACGTTTGTATGATGCTTACCTTCGTAATGCAAAACAATATAATTTAAGGAAACGTGAAGTTAAATTTCATGTGGGTGATAGAGTTTGGAAGAAAAATTATACCTTATCTAGTAAAACGAAAAACTATTCTGCAAAATTGGCTGCTAAGTATATTCCTTGTATTGTTAAAAAGGTAATTTCTAATTTAGTTTATAATCTTAAGGATACCGATGGTAATGACATTGGAAATTGGCATGTTAAGGATCTTAAACCAGACTACGCGAATTTAGACTCGGACGATGACTCCGAACCAGGGGGTTCGAACTAGGAACACTTAGAATAAAAATGTCTCTATCTTTTTTAATGTCTTTTCTTTTTCCGGCTGAGTAACAACAGTTACTCAAGGGTTGAAGGGTGGGCCACTTTTTTGCTGATTGTGTCTATAATCAAGCAATTGATTTCAACTACGCAGTTGAAAGTTCACCAAGTTCATCTTTTCGTGTCTTGTCTTAATAAAAATGATACCTGTGACTACCGAATAATAATTTTTGTGTAAAATATTAGACAAACGATTCATTACCGTCCTTTATCGGTTTATTTTTGAATATGTTGGGAATCTGTTGTCGTAATATGCATTCATAAATTTTTCAAGTTAGTTATTAGACAAACGACTCACTCTCGTTTCTTATCGAGTTTATTGTGGTTTATCGGAGTTCGCTGTCATAATACAGGTTCGTCTCTTATAGTTACTAGACATTTTTGGTGAATTTTCTTGCGCATGGTTGATGTCAAAAATATGACATAACAACGTCATTCTTCTTCTTTGTGATTGTCTCTTTCCTTCTATCGCTATTTTCTATTTTCCTATATTTCTCTAGGATCACTATCTCTTATTTTTATTTTTGCCTAGTTGACTACTTTAGTCGTTTGTATTATAAGTAGCTTTTTGACAATTTTGCTAGAGTACTCTTCAACTAATGATTAGAATTTGGTGAAAGGCCTTTGGTCTTTTGTTGTATGGAAACTTCCTACCTGTGTTTTTGATGATGTTTATAATATGTCTTTTACCAGTTGTGCCTTTTGAATTTGTGGTCTGGTAGACATATTGTTTAGCTTGTGGGTTAAGTCCTACGCATTTTGGTTTGTGGGTAAAGTCCACGTAATTTTGCTTATCTTGTGGGTTGAGTCCACGTATCTTGTTTGTGGATTAAGTCCACGTATCTTTGCAGGAATTTGTTCGTGGTAACATATCTTTCCTGTCTGGCGTGTGCCGTTTGTTATACAGATTGTCGCTGTTCTATAGTACAAGATACTTAGCGGTGATTCAAGTAGTTTTCCTTTATACCTTCATTTAGTTGAGTCTTTGCTGAATTTAAATCAGAAACTTTGTGTTTTTACTGCTTATTGTTTCTTCAGCTAGGTAAATTGCTAAAATACTTTATCTTTTATCTCTATCTTGTTTATATGGTGTTCTAAAAAATTGTTATGTCCCATCTAGTGTTTTTCGTCATCGTGAATATAATTGTTGTCGTTTGGTATTGTTGTTGTTAAATATCACTATTGTTGTCTTGATGGGTAATTAAGGCATCAATTATTATCTTTATGTTTACTCTCTAGTAGGTAAACTTTAACCTTATCCTACTTAGTAGGATATTTTAATTGCCATTAGGGAACCTACTTCAGGATGGGGATGAACTAGTTTCGATCGGGCTGTCTTCAATGACAGAGGGTCAAGGAGGGTCGAGCGGACACGTAGGCCAGGGGGCTTGTCAGTCAGGAGTGGCCTAGGTCGTCTGACGTTCCTCGAGAGACAGGTCTTCCTCCCCGCTTCACCTCAGCCCTTGATTTATCGCCCTGTCGAGACACTGCTCATCGCGCCGAAAGCAGGAGTATTCCCGAACAATGGTCCTTTTTTGTCACCTAGTTGTAGCGATCATCTAGTTTTAGCCTGGAGATGTATCCAATAAGGTTTAGTTGTTTCGTACTTCTAGTTTAAGCCCTTGGAGCTATATCCAATTCTTTTTGTTAACAGTTAGGACATTTCTTCTACTGTTGTATCTAGGCAGGTAACTTGGTTCCTGTATCGTGGTTTAGGTGTGCTTATGCCTCTACTAATTTTAGCACTGGCAGCCGCTACAACGCTGCTCAGGTATTTCACCACAATGCCTGTGGGGACTGATCCTTAGTGGTCCTCCCCTAAAACATTTAATCCTTCCTTTTTTCTTATTCTCTTTTCTAGTTTCATTTTACTCTGGGGGAAGCATTGTCTCTTCCGGGTGGAATTTTCAAAAGTTTCTCGTGTGCTGTCGAGCAACACTCATTATCGAGGCTTTTCATGCAACTTGACTTAGCGCAGAATGGGTGTGAGTCAAATTACCTTCCCTCTTTTTGTATCCCTTTGACTATACGTGGACTCTTGTTGAATAGTCTCGGAATTGGTGATGTTGAGGACTTTGTCCAGTGGTAAACAAACTTTTCTTGTGGTACCTATCTTGTATAATTAGAAATTATACAAGGTTGGTTATAAATTTTTTTTTTATCACTACTTCCTGCTCTCTTAATTTTTTACGTCCCTCCTCGAGTAATTAAACTATACGATAAGCGTGATGTATAGGGTGTTTTCTTTTACAAAAAAAAAATTTTTTTGTTTTCAAAAAAAAAATTTTTTTTTTCTCGGTAGTTTCCGTGGTGTAACGAAAAAATTATTTTTTCGTTTAAGCACCCGTGCTATTTTTTCGTTTAAGCACCCGTGCTAAATAAAATTTGAATTACCCGCCGAAATAACGACCGGAAGTCAACAAGTGCGCAAACGCGGTAGAAGCATCATTTGAAATATCCCTGCTAGTTCACTTTTGATTTCGACCTAGGTGAGTGCAGACTTGTTACTTGTTCTTTAACGAATTTTCACGTTCATTTCTTTAATCCTTTGATATTTTGAATATATTTGATTATTAAATGATGTCATATTATTGAGTTAACGTTGTTGTATAGTTATTTTTGGGAATTAAAGGATATTCCGGATAATAATTAATTTTATTAACACACATGTTTGTGTGATGTCGGCGTCCATTTGGACACATGCCAATTCATTAATTATCGCGGCAATTTTGTATTTTGTGGTCGCTTGAGACACAATACCGTGGTGTTTGTCATTATTTAGATTATTTGTACGAGGATTAAACTCGGAAATTAATCAAAGGATAAATTAGAATCTTTGTTTCTTAATCGTGTGTAGACAATCTTATCTCATTAAAAGTCGAAACCTAAAGTCATTTTGTCGCATTTAGTTAACCTCGTGTTAGTACAAGAGGTTAAGATATCATTTTTTATTAGTTAATTTTTTAGGGAGATTAAACCCATAATTTTGTTTGCTATATTTGTTAGTATTAGTTTTTTTTCAGATAGTAATTCAGATATTTTCTCTCTAATTCTAACTAAATTTTGTTACCTTCATTAAAATTTCATGAGAGTAGAGTTTTCTTATTTATTAATTCCATATATTATATTAATCAGTAGTTTATTCATACATTTTCAGTAGTAGAGTAAAGTAAAATTTTATCAAGACTCAGGTTTTTTATTAAATTGCTGATAGTTTGGTTTTGCAGTGACCTTCGTCACCATAGTTTTTTGTAGTTTTCTTGTATCTCTTTTTTCTCACCATTTTAAGGTTTTTATATTATCAACTGGTTCTTTACATTCCCCTTTTTCATGTAAAATCCTGGACCAAACCACCATTGAAGCAAGGCACAAGGCATAACTTGAATATTTGGAGTTATCCTAAAAGTATTGGATACTATTCCGACGCAGCGTCTCCTGGAAATCAGCGTTGTCAGGACCTGAATATTACGTCCTTCCCGGGTACCCGTGGCCATCTTCAGGAACAGACCTCGTCGGGATTCCACGTCTCCGCTAAGCTAAGTAGCCAAATTTATGTGCAAAATTCAACTTTTGGTCAGAAGATAATTTGTAAACCAGTTGATCGTTTCATTGTAATTTTTTTGTTAATATTCAAATTTAATTTTTTTTCTAAACTAAATTTTTGTTGTTTAACTAATTAAATCAAATTTCACCATTAATATTTCTACTAAATTGTAAAGTGTTGTAAAATTTTCACTCTTTTATACTTATGTTAATATATTATTTGTTTTATATTTGATTTTGATTGTTTTCTCCCCCTGATAAAGTTTGCAAGAGTGTTATTTACTGAATACGCTGGCGTCCAAATTTGTATAGGTTATTAAAGTTTTGTTTAGTAAATTTGACAAGCAAATAATTGTTAAGAAACAAAAATATATAACTCTTCTCGCCACCTAGTGACCCTCGACCAGCCCTGAGCTAACTGGTTGCTACGCTTTCATAGCTTCCTCGGCAGCCAGCTGAGAAGTTGTGGTTGCAAAATGTATAAAACTATACAACGTTGTGCCTTAAAATTTTACAACTGTTTTAAAAAATGCAACAAGACGTTGTTCCACAACATTGTGCAAAATGTTCCAAAGCGATTTCTCTCTGTGTATGATCAGTCATAAGGACCCCTACGGAAATGAAAATGAAAATGAAATTTTTCAAAAAAAAACTAAAAATACTGGTACCTATCAGTAATTCAAACAAGTATTTTCTACTTTACAGACAAGTGTACAACCTTAATAATAATTTCCATAGACTACTTAGTAATTTTCTTACATCGCATTCATCTGACGCGGCCATTTTGAAAAAAATTAAAAATTGTTCGTATCTCACTTATTTTTTGGAATTTTTTACATATGAAAAAACTGATGCACTTAGAAATTTATGCTTAATGAGAAACCATCAAAAAAATATAGTCATTCCATTTAAGAAAAAAAAGTTGATGTCACTTCCGGTTCAACCGGAAGCGATATTTTCATTCCTGTTAGTCTAAAAGTAGCCTATTATTGTCTAATTTATTTGCACCAAAAACAAAATTTTTAAATACAAAAAGAACCAAAATTTTGGGGGCGTACATTGACTCGTGGCCACCCGGTAGTTCCACTATACTACATGGATGTGGAAGTAATTACAATAATTGACTTCAAAGCTATGTTGAAATTCAGCATTGCAATTCGTATGTGTCCTCGGAAGCTGTGGCGGAATAACCGACGATCGTGGTAAGTAGGAAAATATGGTTACATATTACTCCAAATGAAATATCTAAACTTGCAAAGTCCATAAAGGTCGGCGACCTCTCGAGCCCTCAGCAAACATCTTTTATTAAGTCATCAACACTCTCCTAATTTCCGATCGAGATTTTATCGTCTTTCAAAACATGAGCTTCAAATTTGGTTTGACAAATGGCAGGATAATTTGCCATAAAGAAGTATTTAAAGATCGTATTAATGTTAGTTTGATTGATCTCTATTCTAAAAAGGTTTCTCTGTGCCATTTAAAGTCGGCCCGATATGCGCTTTTTGATTAATGGTCTTCGCCAAATGTTATTCATCTCTGTTCGTTTGAATTATAATGTTTCAAAATATACCAACCTTACGTATTTAAATGTCAGTTTATATTGCCTAGTATTCATTCCCGGCAACAAAGAATTGCTGGATTTATAACTCATAACTTCATTATCCTACATATAAATATAAACCAGATGCTCGCGCATAGGCGTCCATCCCGGATTACATTATGTCTGTGATGATTGCTTGCAATAATAACAAGCTAACCATTATACTCTTCGCTGATTTAGTGCAGTTCTTATATAATTGCTGCACATTCTACAGGATACTCTTCGCAGTTTTTTTGTAAATAATATTAGTTTTAGATATTTTTTGTTTAATTACAAAACATGAAAGAATGTATTATTTTTTTAAAATTTAAATAATAATTAATAACTTCTTTATTTATTGATCAATTTTGCTAAAAAACAATAGGATTCTCTAGCTCACACTAACTTACTGTTCCAATATAGTCAGACTTTTCATTCTTAAGTTATCGTGCTTACAAGACAGACGGACAGACCAACATACAGACGGATGGACGAACATTTTGAAAGTTGTTCAGAATTCGATCACCAATATAGCGATATGGATATTTTTCTCTAAGAACGATATTACCGGTTTTAGAAATGTGCCGATCGAATGAAATATACTCTTCGTTTTGCATTTGCGAAGAGAATAATAATAATATTACACGCTTTTATTGAAACAATACAAAATTGCAAAGTTTCGTGACTCCAGTAAAACCAAAAACACGTATACCTAATAGGCCAGCGGTTTACCCCTATTCGAGTATTCTAACTGACAAATCTAGTGACTAAAAATTATTTTATTAAATTAGCTTTAATTTTCTGAGAAAGAGCATGTTATACATCATGTTCCATTATGCCATTTATTTATTTATTTATTTATTTAACAATACACTGCCCAACAGAGCATTCCAATTACAGGGCAGGAGATGATAAGTACATACAGATATATTAAAGTATATTAAAAGAATATAAACAGAAATGTGGTAATTTGTTTTAATTTATACAGTTAATCTCTTTGTCTCAGCTACATTGCAGTGGAATATATCAAACTGGTCTTGAAGACTATTATAGTTCTCACACATTTTGTACAATGGCGAAAATTTCTGTACGTTAGTTCTGGGAGTCGGCAGATAGAATAAAGAGTTTTGTCTGGAACCTGGTCTAGGTGTTCGAAAATTTAGTAAACTTAAGATAGCACTACAATCTGTTATATTATGTATTACTTTAAAAAGAAATATTTGTTGTGAAATAGTTCGGCGAGTCTCCAAACTCGAAAGCGAAAATCTGTTTAAAAGTGCAGTCTGGGGAAAACCAATAGCAGGATAGACACCGTCCTCATTGTAACTCAAAGTCTTTAAGAAACGTCTCTGAATTCTATCTATATTTTGTATATGTAGGTTGTAATGAGGAGACCAAATAATTGACGAGTATTCTAATTTTGATCGAACAAAAGACTGGTATAGTAGTTTCAGCGTGTTACTGTCGTTAAAGTCATGCGAACATCGTGTTATAAATCCCAGTGTTCCCAAACTTTAATTGGTTACGGTGTTTATATGACAATTAAAGTTTGGTTTACTATCAAATGTTACACCGAGATCGCGGAAGGTTGATGGAAGTGTAAGCACTGAATCTTCTAAACATAATTAAATTCGACCAGCTAATATTTATTGGTAAAAGTTAGAACATTGCACTTTCTTGCGTTTAACTGTAGTTTGTTCGAATTACACCATTCATTTACTTTATCAAGGGCCGTTTGTAGAGCGACGCAATCAGTAACATCATTTACTTTGTTGTACAACTTCATATCGTCTGCGTAGAAGAGACAATTGACACCCAGTTCTACTATGATGTCATTAATGAAAATATTGAAAAATGAAGGACCTAACACTGAACCCTGGGGTACGCCTGAAGTGGATACAAATTCTAGATTTAATAGTTGTTATAAGCAATTTTTTGTTTAATAAATATAAATCATACACTTATTTTGTTTCTACCAGTGTATTTTATTGTAACTTAACGCTATTTCAACTTATCATCTTCAAAGCGTCTCAAGTAAATGAATGAACACAAGGGAAAACCTAAGCTATTTATAATTTAAATTATTTACCTAGTGTTATTACAATAAAATACAGTGGTAGAAATAAAATAAGTGTTTTAATAAATCATTATGATCGACTACCACAAAGTAACGGCTAAATCCATCAAGTTTTTAATATAAATCATCATAAAAAATCTAAAAACATAATTATGTAAGCTTCATTGAATTAAAATGAACATTTTTGTCTTATCAACTCTTCTTAAAAATCAATACTTTTTATGATAAAAAATATTTAAACATGAAAACTAGGGCAGGGTTCATGTCTTTATGATTTTATTTCTCGGAAACTAGTTTAACCATAATAACTTAAAAGCCAAAATAATCTTTAAACTATAAGTTGATTTTCCTCTTATTTTGATTATTGCTGTATTACATGTTACTTTATTAGAGTCGAGCTTGCTTACTGCATGGTAAACTGACATCACAGCTGGCTACAACAGTCGTTTGACAGTTGAAATATTTAAATACTGGGATGAAAGTTTCAATAAAACAACAGTATTTTAGTTGCACATTTATTTGCTGATTTCATTTTATCATCATTATTGTCACAATTATTATCTTTATTGACATGTGTACCTTTATTATTTATCAGAACATCTATAAACAGAACAACATATTAAATTTAAAGCCAAAGAAGAGCATGTTTTAGCTGTACAAGGAAATGTTCAGTCACAACAACAGAAATATTTATACAGCACTCTTCGTGTTGTCTCATATTAATTGCTGTGGGTTGCAATATTATAAAATTATACCAACAATGCATATTTGGAGGAAAGAAACTTACAAACAGTCTAATATTCAATGTTAACAAAAGCTTCAACTTTGATAGTATCATGTAAAGATAATAAATATGTAACAAACCAGTGAAAGTGCTCTGATATGGTGAATACAATAAAAAATACTAGCAATTGAAATAAAACATGCAAATTTGGAAAAATGCTGTCGTTGTATGTACGCACGGGCGTACGCTCTAAGCTAGCTCCAATCTAATAAAGTTTTCACATTTAATAACAGCAACAATCAAGACGAAAAACATCAAGTTATAGTTTAAAGTTAGCTGATTATTGTTGTTTTTAATTTATTCTGATTCATCAATTAGTTTCCGAGAAAGAAAATTCATAAAAATAATAAATTTCTGGCCACTCTTCAGATTTAAATATTTTTCATCATGGAAACTATTGATTTAAAATAAAGTTGAAGGGACAGAAAATGTTTATTTTAATTCAATGAGCCTTACATAATGTATTAAAAAAGAATTTTTAACTATTAAACGACTGCATAAAAAATTTGATGTACATAGATGCTCTTTCTCAGAAAAATATAGGGAATTTAATAAAATTATTATTTTGTCTACCACTATTAAATAATGCACTCATAATATATGTGTTTGCTCAAAGATAATGCTGCCCATTATTCACTAGTGATCAATGGCCTTAACCGTTAAATAGAATTATCCGTTAATTGTCATAGCTACAATTGTGTGAATAATTTTATTGTTATTATGAAATTCATGAACACATAACTTTATGCAATATTTCAGAAATTGATTCTTTTTTATAATACAATTTCGTTTTTAAAAATCTTTATTGAGTAGGCCGTTATAATAATAATGTGCTGTTGGAATATATAACTTCAAAATGTCACTTATGTACAGAACAAACAGGTTAGGCCCCATAACGGTTCCTTGCGGCACACTGAATATTGTCTCTTTTGATAAGAATGTGTCATTTTTATGTCAATAGAACGGCTTGTCAAGTTAAATTTAAACGTCAACGTTAATTACAATAATTTTACATATTATTCAAACACATATAATATAATGAACTAAATAAATACTGATAGTGAAAACGAGACTCATTTGACACCGCCAGAGGTAAGGAAAGCTGCAGAAATCGCCTCGTTAGTCTTGTTGCCCGAAAAGTCGATAGAATTATACATGATGGCGTATGGATTTTTCTTAAATTAGAGAAATGAAAAGAAAATAAATTAAATAAATATTAAATATTTAGAGTCGTGGACAAAGTATAGTATTCTACTCGCATATAATGACTACTGTTCGCTCTGGTGAAACTTTATACCCTCTTGAATAAGAGCCATCAATATATGCCAGTTGAATAATATACTATTGTCATGTATTTCCACCTCTTGGAAACGCCCTGTACGAATCCGTGGGTTTCAAAATAATTTCAACAAGAGATAAACACTAACACTTTATTTAATAATTTACTGATTACACAATAACAATACTTCTAACCTCACTTTCCTTACCGAACGTCACTTTTATAGAACTTCTCTTCTTCCGCCGGTAATCGCGCCTTATATACTCTGAAATTGCCTCCAGACTCACCCAGAACACAATCTAGAATCTTCTCCTACCACATTCTATCTCTTTCTACAAATTTCCAGTCACTATTAGGCATAGGCGTATCATAGGGGGGTGTAATGCATAACACTATTTTAGTCACTAAAATGTTTATTGGTGGGTTAGTGTCATTTCTAAGCGAGTTAAATGGGGTAAACGGATCGCCTATAAAGAATATACTTAAAGCGGTGAAAGAATATGGACGGGGTGGGTCATTTTTTAAAACGAATGGTTACCGATACCTCAGTTACACTGGCAGACGAAAATTCCGCTCGGTGCGCGGTAGAGACAATTTTAAAAAGACCTTTTTCCCTGCCAATGTAACTGGGGTATGTCAAGTACATATACTAACGACTTATGAGGACAGATATCGATAACCATTCGTTTTAAAAAATGCCCCCCTCCATATTCTCCCACCGTACGAAAAAAATTTCGTAGTTATGTGTTCTCTTTGATGACTGAGTTTCAGACGATAACCTTCCGTCGTAGATTTTGCACGCCATTTCCTACACTAATTGTAAATATTGTTTTACTATTTTATATTAATTGATAGGTATGATATAGTTTATTTATTTATAATATATCACAAGTATATTGCATTTTATCACTGTGTTGGTGATCGAATTCTAAATAACTTTCAAAATATCTGTCTGTTCATCTGTCCGTCCATCTGTCTGTCTGTCTGTCCGTCCATCTGTCTGTCTGTCTGTCTGCCTGCCTTTTTGTCTGTCTGTCTGTCTGTCTCTTGTAGGCACGATAACTTAAGAACGAAAAGTCAGATTGTAATGGAATTTGGACAGTGTTAGTTAGAGGAAGAACCCTATTGTTTTTTAATAAAATCGATCAATAAATAAAAAAATTGATTATTTAAATTTATATACTTATATAATAATACTGTTATATTGCAAAAACCAGCCAAGATAAGATTATGGGCCAAGCTTTGGCGGTTTTCATTTATCACGCATTTAGACAAAGCAGTCACTCGCTGTATAAACTAACATTATTATACTCTTCGCAAGCATTTTTTTATTTGCAATAAAAATAAGGAGTGTATATATAGAATGTTCAACAATGATACAAAAAGTGCAGCACATCGGCGAAGCGTATAATAGTTAGCTTGTTTATAATAAATAATGTTAGTTTAATGAACAACTCCATAAATGATCAATAGAAGTAAATAAATATCATTTAACCTACGGCTATGTTACCGGCAATATTAAGAATGAACCACGGACTTGTAATGGTGGGCCAGGTAAATAATCGACTACTTTCGTTTGAGGTAAGCGCATAACATATCCGGTTAACTATATTCGTATACCTGGATCGTTTGTAATATTCAAACAAGGTCTCGATGTTACATAAACAGGCTTTGTAGTAATTTATCTTGAAGGCAATGCTTTAGGCTGATTTTTTAAATTGAGAATATGTATACTATAAACGTGTTTATTATCTCTATATAACACGTACAAATGACTTGTTTCAAGAGGATACACGATCAAGAATTATACATTTGATACTCCGAAAATTTCAAGGATCCCTTTGGTAGAGGGCCCATTTTGGTGACCCCGTTGCCCTTGGGTTAATCCGGTCCTGGTGCATATGTAGTTAGTCCTGGTATAATGATTATTAAAAGCACTTAGAAATATATATTTTCTGTTCCAAGATGAAATTTTTGAACGAGAATCACTCTAATCGTTCTATTCAGTAAAATCAATCGCACATCCATATTTGACAAACCGTTTCTCTGGGATAATATACAGATATCAACCTGCAGGGCTCAGGAAAAGTAGTGGATATACTGAAGATCTATGTAACTCGGCAATTCACAGGGCTACTATGATTTTCTTTTTTACTATATCGATGCAATAAATCGTCAAGTTAGAACTTCGATGGAAATTCAACTGAACTCAAAACACACTCAGGGAGGGAAATATTACCGTTGAATAGATCGAAATTACGGATTTTACCTCGAAGTCGAGAGGATACACAGTCGTTGTTTCATTGTGTCTGGCGTCGGTGAAGAGATTCAAATTGCTAGCCAAGATTAAAACTTTTCTTCAAAAGCTGACTGGAGCATTGAACTACATATTAATTATTTATTCGATTTTAAAAATAAATCCTCTGTATAAAATTTACATAAGAATGTTGGGGGACAGATCGTGAAAAACGATTACTTCAGTTTGAATTAAGCATTATACAAATAAATACAATCGTCAAATATCACAATTAGGGGTTCATTCTTGATCCCCTTTTAGAGCAACAGCCCCTGCAAAGTTCCGGCTTATTCTATTCAGTTCGCTAATCCAGGATTATTCCACATCAAACAGCTCTGTGAAGGCCTGAAGTAACTTAAATCCGCCTCGCTCGGTGATTTTTTGCATTATTTTATACAATATTCTCATTATGATTTTTCTCATTTAATACCTAAGTTTATGAATTAAATGAACCATTCTTTTTCTTTAGAATAGTCTCGTGAACATTTAATTGTGCATTAAACAATGGACAACGATTTTGTGAGAATTGCCAGATTGCGTGTTGTGGAGATACAAGTACGGCATTCACTAATTTTGCATTCAAAAGTTCTTGCACCAATTAAGTGATACTTTGGGAAGCTGAAAAATAGTCTAGTATTAGGTAAATTTGATTTTCCATAATTTTAAATACAGCGTGTATCAGTTTTCACGATAATACATTTGTATCTGTTAATTAATAATTAGTAAATCTGTTTATTTTAAACCTGCCTCAAGATAACTAAGAGCACATGTACTTATTTAATTTATTCCATAGACGGACCCATTAGGGGGATGAAAATGAAGTAAATATTTAGAAAAATCGTACGTAGAAAAATCGTAAGTATTGCAATTGTATAAAAATTTTCCACCCTGCATATTTTCCAGTGAAAGTCTTCCCATTTCTTCGAAATAACTGTGGGGGAGGGGGAGTTCCTCTGCAAATATTTTTTCCTTTCGTATTTGCTAGCATATATTATTAACACCTAGCACGTACTAGCACAAATACTTGCAAAGCTAGCATACCTACAGGGGCGGTAATATACAGGGTGAAAGTTTTTTCCTCAGCTCCCCCAGTTAATTTTTTGTCTTGAATTTGCTAGCACACAATGCTTACACGCAGACACCCACTTTCAAAGCTAGCACACCTACAGGGGCGGTAATATACAAGGTGTAAAATTTTTTTCTCAGCCCTTCCATTATTTTTATGTCTTGAATGCTTTCACCTAGCACACCCTAGCACAACCACTTTCCAAGCTAATGCTCCTACAGGGTCGATAATATGCAGGGTAGAAATTTTATCCTGCTCACAGATATATTACATTTTCTATTATTACTCAGATTACCTTACCAAAAATGATCACATATACAGGGTGTCCCGAATTGCATAGGCCAAACTTCACTAAGTAATATAACTAAAAGTTCTTATAAACATAGGCCGAGAAGTGATTAGTTTCCGAGATACAGGATGTTCAAGTAATTCTTATGAATTTTTTTTTATGAACATTTTCGAAACGTCTAAATATAAACAAAAGATAATTTACACAGGAATTTTGCTTTTTATGCTTTTTAAGAAAAAATGACAACTATGTACGAAAACCATTCTGGAGCGGGTGACACTAGGGGGGGGGAGGGGGTAGGTATAATTTAGCCCCACTTTATTGCGTGACACTTTTAAATTAATTTATGAGCAGAACTTAAAAATTTGAAGTTTTTCTCTAAAATTATCAGTTTATGAGTAAATCTTGTGCATTTTATTTATCCAATATAAAAATTTAGTTACGATGAATTTATTGGAAACTTCGACCAACAAATTGGCGAAATTTAGAGTCAAATTTATTTATTTTTTCTCAACAAATCATATCAAATTTAACTTAATTAATTGTTAATAGTATTCTCAAACTATATATTCTGTTGCCATTCTATTTACAATTAGTTTTAAGTAATTGTTTAAAGGATTTGCACAACTTGTGTAACATAAAAATGTGATTTTATTTTATAAACGGTTGTTGACAAGCTTGTGAAAGTAGGAGTCCCAATATATTTATTTCCGCTGAACGATAATAGTAATCTATGCCGCCCGCACAAACTGCACAATTTAATGACATACTATTCACAATCAGTATGGTGATATTGTTTTAAAATTTTGTACAATTGTTTGTTTCACGTAAAATTTATTGGTTCAAAATTGTACTGGACGCGCCGGCCACGCTACGCATATACGCGCAGGCAATTGCGCATCAGATCCAGGTATGGTATTTCGTTAAGTGAAGACGTACACTTCCGAATTATACAAGTACTTACATTTGTGATGGAATTTGTTGAAAACTTATTAACCGAGTGGGGTTTCCTAGATCTAATTTCAGCATTCACATAGGTAAGTACTTCACACAGAGTTACAGATTTGCATGTATGTTCTCTTAAATTAACTTCGTTAACATATAAATATAAACATGGTTTCTTGTTTATATGCGAAGAATGCATGATACCTATCTTCTAATACTTGATTTCGTTTACAGCTAGAGAGTAATTTTGTTTTCTTATGCGAAGCGACAGAAAGCTGTTCCTATACAACTAAACCCAAAAGGTAAACTTGTAAAAGAACTGCTTCAAAACGAAGATAACACTTCTGATGGTAAGCAATACATTTAATTTTGGTGATGAACCGATAAATGTTTTTTTTTTTAAGAATATGACGTGACTACGACATAAGCTTTATTACTACAAACTGCGTTAATAGAAGCTGAAAAGAAGAAGCACTGGAAGCCTTCCAATTTAGAATTATTAAACGGATTTATTTTAAACATAAATGTAAGTCACCTACTTCTTTTCAACTAGAACTTTATGCATATAAAATTTATTTGTATTTAAAAAAATAGAAATGTTTTCTTTACCATATGATAATATATAAATGCATGCTCTTTTATCTATTGTTGTTCTGTTAAAATAAAATATTTATTCTTTATTTTTTTTTTTATTGAAAGCCTTTAGAAATAGCTCCAATTTTGGAAACAATATTTCACAATCTGTGTTACAGAATAATACAATTAAAATCAAGTGGGTACATATAGTGTGTGAAATGAGTGCACGGTGAACCAAAAAATACATACATAATTTGGAGATTATAGAGTAATAAATTGTGCAAAACTAACTCCAGTTCATATTACTCAACAGCTTCTTTGAATTAAGTGTATATATTGTGCAAAATGAATTACAAAGTTGACAAAATAAACATACAATTTGTGGATTTCTCATTTAGAAATTGTGGAAAACTAAAAACACATTCTCTTAAAAAACTATAAACACTGTGTCACTTAAGAGCACACTTTTTTCTAAATATGTTTTACAAATGAAGAGGTTTAGATGTGAATGTTTGTTTGGGAAACCTTCAGAGTATATTTAAAAATTTCACACAAATTGTAGAAACTAACTTAATCTGTTCAGAGATTTGTTCCACAAGTGGAATAAAATTATGTATTTTTATGCAATCATAATTCAAATTTGTAAAGAATTCAATTTATGTGATTTTTAAGTTTGCACAAAAATTTCAAACCATGTTAATACATAAACTGTACAAAATCATTGCCCCAAAAATGTATTATTTATTTGCACAAATTGTTCCTGTCACCATTTTAAGACCAATTTGGAGTACAATTTTCTACAATTGTGGTAAAATATCACACACATTTTTCTCTGTGCGTTTTTACACAATAAATGAAAATATTTTTATAGATACAAATAAATCCAAAAAATCGCCCATATATTGAGAAGTACGCATTTTCTTGAAATATAATATGACAGAAAATGCTTATAACGATGTTTTCCATGGGAAAACGAAGAAAAATCTGACATTTTTTAACCGCCTTTACGCCATCGCAGACATGTGTTACACTAATCAAAAATTGATGATCACATTTCATTATTCTGCAAGCAGTAGAGAATACTCCATATCCAAACCACAGGAACATGCATCAAAAATAACCCAAAAATTCGAAGTCGAAGATTCGATTCCGACCGACTCAAAATACCATTAATCCAGACCCAGGCGGGAATCGCAATAGGAGTCGCTCGAATACGAGTCGACGCCAAAAAGGTATCTTTGGGTTCAATGCTGTTAGTACGTTTTTTAAGCTGGAAAATCATTGGATTCATACATATAGCTTCTTGAAATATCCTGACAAAGATACAAGCAATTCGAAAATTTCAGTGCAATATTAAAAGTGAATAATTTTCAATAAGTTCGACATACATCTTAATAATAATAATAATAATAATAATAATCGTTTATTATCCAAAAGACCACATTGGTATAGGATTAGTCACAAAAAAATTGAGCAACTTACTAGTGAATCGTGCTCTCATTATTGTTTAAAACTAGGTACAAAACAGAAAAAAAGAGACATGTCATAAATGTAAATATGTATAAAGTTATATAGCATAATATAGCATATCTAAACAATTAGAACCACCTACTAATTTTCCAAATATTCATCAACCGAATAAAAACATTTAGCTGTTAGGTCTTTTTTTGTTTCGTTTTTAAATGCCTTTGTATTTTCGATACTTTTTAAGATGATCTTACAATCATAATTAACTGAGAGTCTGAATCTTCTTATACATACATAATAAATGAAAATATGTTTTGAATTCGATTCCTTATTGATCCACTAATTATAAATTTGATGACCTGCGTGCGATTCTGTTGCGTGAGTCGGATAACTACTTAGTATGGATCACCTCTGATCCCGCTAAGTTTGTGTAGCGATCCGAGTACTCACAGAATTGATCGACGGTCGTAATTATTAAGAAGTGTTTTTGAGAAAGTACTAGTTATCAGATTACGACAAAGAGAGCAGACTGTAGCAGTCACAGTAAGTATAATTTTATTTATTTTCCTCTTGGGGAGTGTCAAGGGTAACTGGAATCCCCCTTGTAAGTAGAGTTGTTAGATGTCATTGCGACGACACGCCTACGGCCTATTTAATATAAAGTCATCTACTACTTGACCGAGCTTCGGCTGGCCAAGTAAGTTTCTGTTGAAATACAAATGTCTGCTATTGATCTATTTGAGTTGAACTTTTTCTCTGACGCTGTTGGAATGTTATAATTTATAATGAGGAATAGAAAATGAGAGGCTGCTAAATGACCCTATTCATTCACTAACACAGTGATATGAAATTTGTTTCTTTAAAAACGATATTTATGATTTAAAAAATGTGCCGATCAAATGCAATATACTCTTAGATTTCGTATTTGTAAGGAGTATAATAACAAAGCACCGCATCTCATTCTGCAAACATAAAGCACTTAATAGAGTAAATTGAGATTGCATATGATTTAAAAGAGCCTCCACGAGCGAAATTCCCATCAGGCTTTTTGTTAGGACGCAAACTACTTTGTCTAATACATAATTAATTATATACCTATAAATGCAAAGTTAGGTAGCGGAGTAACGTAGCTCCCGAGACTCAATTAAGTAACTCTCTGTCATTTAGAAGCCAAGGCAATATTTAAAGTCTCTGTGCTCTTTCCAGTAATCTTTGAAGTTGAGTCTTCTTATTGCCATCGTAGCGGTAAACTTTTGGTCAATTAAAATGAAAAACTTTTGGCCAATCCTCATTAAAAGTGATTTTCAATTCACTCTAATGCCCCTGCTTTCCTAAGTGGAGATTGAGAATGGTAGAAAATGGCGCCCATACGTATGCAGATGGCCGGAACGACTTTCTTCTATCTCAGGCCTCGCTTTATTGTAAATTACAGACTCTGTGGCAAAGGCACTAGTTAACTATTACAGTGTAAATGTACTTCTAGGAAACGGTCTTAAAGAAGTCCGCACGGCCAAGCTTTTTTGTATTAAGGATAATCGAGCCAATCGTGGTCATCTAATTGTTAATTGGGTGGAAACTATTATTTAAAATAATTACGTTTAGTTTCATAGTTCACTCTCAGACGGACACAAATTGATAGTAGGGTAGCAAAAGTAAAAAAAAGTAAAATATGTTAATTTAATAAAACACTGGTTAATAATTTAGAATCTTTTATGCAGGGGATACGTAAAAGAAACATGGTAAGATAGGAGGAGGAGGAACGAATAACGGAGGGGGAAATTTAGGGAAAGGAACCAGGGAGAAGTTGAAGAGGAGGGGGACGATGGAGGCGAGGAGGGGGAGGTGCGAATGACAGCGAAGAATTTTAGGTACCTTTCTACTGAGGTGGTAATAAGAAATTTGTTTAAAATTGAATTTTTTTTATTCCCAAGTCAATTACTATTTGATTTAGATTGTTAAGTAAACTGACTGACGTCACGTGATTAATAATATATAGAAAGCCTGTGTTCATCCAGCTTAATTAACTCCATATGCCCGAAAATAAAGATATGATTGTAATAATTGGTAGTTTAAAAAGGGAAATTTTATTTTTATTTTTAATTTTATTTTATTTTCGTATTACATGAACACCAAGTATACTATTTTGTTGAAATTCGGTATTGGTGAGTTTTTGACAATAGATCAAGAGCCAGTGACAATTTTAGTTAAGGAATTTCAGGCAGGCTAAAAATGTTAATTTGTGTTAAATGAAAGATTACTAAACGTAGAATGGCCTGTCTGGCAGTTGTGCGTGGCCAGCTTTCCCTACCTTGGTTGCCTAAGAGGGTGAAAAAAACTACTTACTTAAGGTTTTTCAAGCAGGCTCACGTTTTAGTAAATTAACGTGACATTCGCCTAATATAGGAAACAATATTGGCATACCAAATGGACGCGGGAAAGGGCCGGCAGACGACCATAAAGTGGTGACAAAATACCTTAGTTCCATTAAAGGTATATTAAGCAAGCTGAAATTATTAGGTGATACAAAAGGCATATAAGAGATTGTTCATTTGAAGCGGCAGACCAAAATTCCATCGTTAACATACCGGCAGACTTCGCGCCAATATTATTGAGTAAAGATGATGGTCTCGGATGATTAGGGGTCGAGCTTGAGCTCTTTGCCCCAATCATCGCTGTAGACCTGGACCGGCCTCGTAAGGGGTGGGCCTGCTTTTTCGCCTATCCCCCCCGCAAATGCGGACGGTATTGGCGAAGTTAGCAAACCTCCCCTGGTCCTGGCTGCTGGACACTGCCAGCTGGGTCGTTTCTGCTGGAGCTCTTCTGTCTTGGTCTTCTTTCTTCGCTGGCATGTATAAGCTCCCGGGAGCGTCTTTCGTCTGTCGTGAGAGGGGACGGCTGTTACCGAGCCCTCCCGGAGTTTGAAAGGGATTTGGGAGTGTTGACTAGTCGGAAGCCCAGGGTGCCAATTGGCATCATGTGCTCCGATTTCGTAGGAAGGAAGTGTGAACTGTGTAGTTCAGGATTGTGTTCGGCCAGAGACTCCTTCTTAGCGTCAGAGGCCGGCACGGGCTAGGGTAAGGGTACCGAGCTGGTTGTTTGCTTGGTACCCCCGGGATCGGGTATTGGATGTTTTTGGTCATTGTCTCCTTGCGGTGTGGCTTGCAGATCGGGCTGAAACAGATAAAGGGTTAGTTATACTTACCCATTGTCCAGGATCTGGAGCTTCGGCCTCTTGTGCCTCGGAGCGTCGTTGGGGTCATAGTCAGTCGCCTGTCTGACCAACGGATTCCCATGCTCTGCTGCACGGGCGTATAGGTTCTTCGCTCTGTCCCGGATGACTTCAGTTACTGGGGTGTACTCCAGGTCTCTGAAGATGTCGGCGTTTCTGACAAACCATGGTGCATCCACGGCGCACCGAAGTGCGACGTTTTCCACGGCTTGTATACTCTTCAGATGGGTAGCTGCTTGGTATCCCCAGGCAAAGGAGGCGAAGGTCAGAATAGGTGCAGTAATAAGCGTGAGCTTGTTCCTCAGGTTGAGTTGGCTCTGTCTACCTACCATAGGGTAAAGTAGAGTCCTCGTCCTCGCTTTCTGTATTATGGCTTCCGTGTTCTGTCTCCACGTCAGGCTTCGATCCATGATAACGCCAAGGTACTTGACGGTATCGTGCCATTGAATGTTCTCGCCGTTCAGGGAGACTCCTGTGGGAGCTTGCTTCCTGACTCTCTTGAAGAGGATGGCTTTGCGGGCAGATCTCGAATTGTGCGTAAGCGTCATAAAGTACAGAGTAGCCTGTACAAAGGACAAGGCATTTTGTGTTTGGTATTTTTTTGACATTTTATTTTTATACCATAACATCGGATTCACATCAGTAATGATTGTTTTCATAGTGGCTGTCTTCTTCACTTTCTCGACTATATTCATGTGATTCTTTATCTGCATCTATATTGTTGCTATAATTAATATTGCTTAGTAACTGGTAAAATGTCTATAAACGAATTTATTATAAAATAACTGATCTGGGAGACTCCCATCATCATTGAAGTTGTATGACGTGATGGCATTATAGATGAACCTAGTATCGCGCGTCTGATAGACACGGCAAGGATTTTATATTAATTAGGCCGGAGCCGTGTCGTCGCTACGATGTCTATCAACTCTACTCACAAAGAGGATTCAGGTTACCCTTCAGACTCCCCAAGATGAAAATAGACAAAATTATACTTACAGTCTGCTGCTGCTCTCTCCGTAGTAGATGTCGAGCGGTGTATTTCTACTGAATATATCTTATAATACGAAATTCTAGCAATTATTAATTTCTGTCCATCCATTGTTGAGTGGTAATAAGTCAGAAGGATTTTTTAAATGTGCATTTCTAGAAATAGTCGTGGTGTATTTGGTTCTCAATAATTGCTGACGTAACCCATTTTGACACGGTGGCATTTGCTCCACATCAATGCCTTTCATTTTACGGCTCATCTGTTTTTTTCACTAAGAACGTTTTCGCAAAAATAGCATATCTTGCCTCATTGATGTTGGTCATACTTTTAATTTTATACAGTTCACATAGGAATTCCTCTAATACGCCAAATGTGTCTGCTTGTTTCTGAGACATTTAAGTCGTCCATGGAAATGAATGCTTCTTGATATCTTTTTGATTTTTTAAGTATTTTATATGGTTGTACTTTGCCCTTTGGAAAGGAGGCCCGGTTATAATCGTAGCCCGTGAGGGCATGGAAACCCGATAGGCTTCTTGACAAGGAATCTTCCAAAGTTCTAAATAATTTAGAAATGTCGATACTTCGTTACTTGTTGGCGACACCAACGTGCATTCAGATATTCAGCGTTTCTGTTGCTAAATGATGTATGTTTCCAAGCATTATCATTAACACATCTGCATCAGAACGCCGTTTTAAATAAACAGTCCCTTATATGCCTTTTGCATCACCTACAAATTTCAGCTTGCCTAATATACCTTAAATGGAACTAAGGTATTGTGTCACCACTTTATGGTCGTCTGTCGGCTCTTTCCGGCGTCCATTTGGTCTGCCAATATATTTTTCCCTATTAGGCGAATGTCACCTTAATATACTAAAACGTGAGCCTGTTTGAAATACCTTAAGTAAGCAGTTATTTTTCACCCCTTTAGGCAACCATGGTAGGTAAATCCGGCCACGCACGACTGCCAAACCGGCCATTCTACGTTTAGTAATCTTTCTTTTAACACAAATTAACATTTTTAGCCTGCTTGAAATTCCTTAATTAAAATCGTCGCTGGCTCTCCGTCTATAACAACGAATATGATATGTCAGATTGTTTCACACTTAAAATTTTGCCTAATATCTTTCTTTGAAAAGTTAGGTTCAAGTTTTTTCATATCCACGAACGTCGCTGGTGGATTTTTAAATCTTTTACGGTGAAACCTTCTCCTGATGAGTACCTTCCACCCATTTTTTTTTTAAATCGCATTATTAATAAGGGAGCTGTGATGTCGAAAACCTAATTTCTTCTCTTTCTGAAAGCTTGTTTGGAATATCTTTCTTGCTTTTGTAGATTGTATGGACATTATTTTTAAAAGTGGAACGTAATGGAAAATCCTAGAAATAGAAACAGGAAAATTAAGGCTAAGACGTCCTCAAAAATGTTGGGCTAATGTGAAATTTGATCATGTCGTGCGCGTAACAGACAGCCACGACATATGGGGTGATGCTGTCAGATGTTCTATATAACTAAGGGAGGCCACAGTTGGAATAGAAATATAGATATATTTCTAAAACTTTGCTGCATTCAGCATGAAAGCGGCTCTCAAATGAATATTTTGAAAGTATCAAAAATATATGATTCCTTGTCGCCATTGTATGAGAAATGATGCCTTTTGTCCTCTCGGCCGCACTGTATAAAGATAATTTAAATGATTGTTAGCTCAAAATGGGTATGTTGATATCAAAAATGCATAGAGTGGCTGATAAAGAGAGGATTGTCTATTGTAACGAGATTTGTAATTACGCCTGAAGGTCTATTTTGTGGAAACGTAATAATTCGTGTGCATAGAGCTTATTTGTACTTGGATTCAGGTGAACTCAAACGGCACCCCGATATTGCTCATTGTTATATACCCTGTTTAAGCGAACGAAAACAATTTAATTACACTTCATATACATCCATGTTTAACGAATTAATATGACGTTTTTATTCGATTCATGTACGTAATATATATTTGATATTAAACAATAATCGTGATTTTAATTTAATGCCAATGGCTAGTTATAATTAAAACCGTATTTTAGCAAATTTAAACGATTAACGCCAACAATTGTCCACTGGGAAAAATTATGTACCTTGTGCAACGGATATATGGCAAGCTTAAACTTACCTATGATAAAAACTTTTTTTTTTAAATTCGTTCGATTTTGTGTGTTGCCTTTTACATCGACCTCAAAATAGACCTTAAATTGTGATATCAGATTCAGTATCAGCCACTACGAAAATATGACTAGTTAATTTTAACTGGTGTCTATGAAACAAAAATATACCACACATATTAGACAAACCTCAAACCTTAAAGTACCACGAACTCATAGTGTCAGGTAAATCTAAAGAAACCACAGATATAAGACAACCCTCAAATCTTAAAGCAAGACGATTTGAAAATAATTAAATAAAAACGCAGGCAAGCATCTGTACCCATCCACAATGTCAGTGGAGCACCGAACTCAATACGCGATAAACAGTCTAATCAGGTATACTAGCCACACAGCAAGCCCTAGCCTGTTGCACTACCGAACTATACCCAGCTAGACTGAAAGCTCTAAATAAATGAAACCTTATGATTTGTAGTTATATAAATTTGGTGAGGCCATGCGTCTATCGGGCAACCACGACAGGCAGCATATTGCTGTCAAAAAACTATGCAGCAGATGAAGGCCAATTAGAATAATATCCGGGTCAAAAAACGTCTAGATATTGTAAATAATAAGAATAAGTAGAATAATAAGACACATTAAATTTTCGATAACACATACACATGCACTCACATATTGTAGATTATATAGCTAACTAGCTATTCTATTGCAAATCTTCAAGACTTGCTATTTAATTTTACATTATCACATGGCAACTCAATTTTAAAAAACCACCTCTCAGTGTAAGACTAATAGGTGCCTTTGCACGTCAAATGGCTCAAGAACCAATTTTAGGGGTAGACCTGTTACAAGATAGACTCCGACATTTAAAGAAAACGTCATTAAACTTAAACAGTTTAATGACATTTTTCTTCGATAGTTTTACTACGTGGCGCTCAACGTGGGGCGCTTCAAATGTTTTATATCAAATTTATTCGATCAAAGGTCCTACTACTCCTCTCTACAAATTGCATTTGGCAGATATTCTCATTCACTTTTCCAATATATAGAAGAGTCGAACATTAAAAAACCATTACCATGGACATTAATTACTGATACGACATATGAAGCAAACTGGCTATATTTTTACAAAAAGATTTCTGTATATTTAATTCTTATTATATTTGTCCTGATCTACAGGTATACAGTGCTTAACATTACTGTGTATTATTTGCATCAGAATACCTTCTAATGATGTTAATAAAGCAATCATATTATGTGTAACCTATATAGTTGTTTTTTGCAAGTGGCAGACATTTAAGTGATGTTAAAAATTCCATTTAGTAATTTTCAATAAAACCAAATGGAGCAACCAGACAAACAAACAAAAAACTTAAATTAACCCTCGTGAGATACGTGGCTTTGAAAATTTAATTCCTCGTTATAAATTTTAATGCTTTAGTCTGAAATGGCATTTCAGCATTACACATTAATTATTTTATGTTCTTTTATGCGTATAAAATTTTTATGGTAATATGTTTATTCATATTCATTTACTTTTAATAGCGTTTAATAGGAGTTTACACCGTATATAATTCTTGATATACAACGTAATTTGAATTCATATTAATTAATTGGCACTTGCCACTGCGGTAGACGTTAAGAAAATTCTGCCTTACCGGGAAATGATGTCCGGTATCTAATAAATTTATTCTTAGTATAATGCTTGGCTAGGAAAATAATATGACTTTATGATATAGTTACGGCGTTACTCTAAACGAGCATGAAAGGGTATTTCTGTTTAATTTGACAACATTAATTACATGTTATGGTGGATACTGAATTTCCTGGCTTCTGTCATTTGAATATTTAATTTAAAAAATTAAAGTCCTGCAGTTTCCTTGGCAGTAGCAATAGTGGTATTCTGATGAAATGATTAATTCATCTATATATCATGCTAGCGTTAGCAATCGGCCGTAAATAGATGATATGCCATAATTGATGTGTGTGATTAGGATTAATACGACTATTACGAAATGAATGAAGATTGGGGTCGGGCATATCCGAATGTCCATATGGAAAATAAAAAAGATTTCGACTGTGTGCTTAATTTCACAGACACTATGTAATACTGAACTGTGAATGGTAATCAAATAGGTATTCTCAGTAGACTATGCCCAATTGCAACTTCGGTTTAAAACCACATTGCACCTCTTGACGTATGACCAAGGGTTGGAATTTTTAAGCGTTAACAGAGTCGGACTTGACTTGATATTTAATATTTCAAGAAATGTTATAGTATAACAATGTTGTGTCTTGACAATTGTGAATTTGTAATCGATAAAAAATCACCCTCTGAGATTTTTTCGGATTTTCACGTTTCAGATCACGTAGATTACTAAATATAAGTTTTCCAATCGTTAGTCTGTCTGTCTGTCAGTTGGTGCATTAACTAAAAAATTACTTTGCGGAGAGCAGTCAAATTTGGTAGGAAGCTGACGCTACTGTCAGCGGAGAAATGGTTAAACTTCCACTGGATAATATACAGGGTGGACCGTCTAAAGGGAATAAATAATGAAAAAAATTTCTTTTTGCTCAAATTTCAAATTTCCACGTTTCATGACACTCTAAACCTATTTCAGAAAAAAAAATATTTTTGAAAAAAATTTACCATTAGAATAGATGAAAAATTTTTTTTTTGCTCAAATTTAAAATTTCTACGTTTCATGACATTCTAAACCTATTTCAGAAAAAAAATTTCAAAACTTTTTGAACATTTTTGTACTAGAAAGATGTGAACTTTTTTGCTCAAATTTAAAATTTCCACCTTTCATGACATTCTAAATCTATTTTATAAAAAAAAGATCAGAAAGAAAAATTCGAAAATTTTGTCAATACAACGAAAATATTTTTTGAATATGAATATGATGGATTTTTTTTTTGCTCAAATTTAAAATTTCCACGTTTCATGACATTCTAAAGCTATTTCAGAAAAAAAAAAATTCGAAACTTTTAGAAAAATTTTGTACCAGTAGAAAGATGGGAAATTTTTTTGCTTAAATTTAAAATTTCCCAATTTCATGACATTCTATATCTATTTAATAAAAAAAGTTTGAAAAGAAAAATTTGAAAATTTTGTCAGAATTTTTCAAAATTTTTTTTTACCACTAAGTATAGAATAGGTATATAATGGAAAAATCTGTTTTTGCTCAAATTTAAAATTTCCAAGTTTCATGACATTCTAAACCTATTTCAGAAAAAACAATTTCAAAAGAAAACATTTTTTTAAAATTTTTACTTCCCTCGCATACCGAAGGGAAGTATTGTATTCGGGAAAAAATCACCCTCCGAGATTTTTTCGGATTTTGACGTTTCAGATCACGTAAATCAGGAAAATATAGGTTTTTCGATTCCGTCTGTCTGTCTGTCTGTCTGCCTGTCGGCATTAGTTAAAAAACTACTTGACGGAGAGCAGTGAAATTTGGTAGGTAGTTGACGCTACTGTCAGCGAAGAAATGGTTAAAGTTTCACTGGAAAATATACAGGGTGGACTGTCTAAAGGCAATAAATATTCAAGACATTTTTTTCCCCTCAAATTTAAAATTTCCACGTTTCACTCTAAACCTATTTCAGAAAATATTAAATTTGAACATTTTTTCATCAACATTAAAAAAAAATGTATTACTAAAATTGACGGAGAAATGTTTTTTCTTTGTTCTAATTTAAAATATCAACGTTTCTAAGACATTCTAAACCCATTTCAACAAAAACAAATTAAACATTTTTTTTGAAAAATTAAAAATTTTTGTGACAAAAATTTTAATCTATTTATCACTACTATAGAATAGACGACAAATTTTTTTTGCTCAAATTTAAAATTTCCACGTTTCATGACATTCCAAACCTATTTCGGAAAAAATTTTTTTACCACTGGAAAAATATTTTACCACTAGAATAGACGGAAAAATTATTTTTTTGCTAAAATTTAAAATTTTCACGTTTCATGACATTCTAAACATATTTCAGATAAAATAATTTTTAAAATTTTTTCAACCAACATTTTTAGGAAATTTTTTACCAGTAAAATTGATGGAAAAAAATTTTCTTTGCTTAAATTTAAAATGTTCACGTTTCATGGCATTCTAAACCTATTAAAAAAAAGTTAAATTTGTAATCTTTTTTTACCACTACTGGAATAGAAGAAAACTTTCCTTCTTGCTCAAATTTAAAATTTCCACGTTTCATGACATTCTAAACCTATTTCGGAAGAAAATTTTGAATTTTTTTTTACCATTTTTGAAAAATAAAAAAAATGAAATTTTTTAACCACCACCATACTTCCACTCCACTACGTGAATGTGGAATTGAAAATGTGACAGATGGCAATAATATTTGTCATATGCACCTATTATATTTTTATTGAAAAATGTACAGGGTCATCCCAAGAAATAATTAAGTCATGGTGGACATTTGCAAAGGCATTTGCGCAAGCCTTTCATATTTGGCACCTGTCATTTAGTATTGAACTTTTGCTGTTAGATGAGCATTCTGTATATTTTTTTGACCAAAACTTATCAGGTTTTCTTTGTAATAATAGTGATAACTATATTCCGATTATTATTTTCAATGTCATTTAGTAATTATTAATTTTTTAGAGTGACCGCCATGCACAAATAAAGAGGAAAGTTATGTGTAAATACCTTTACCGATTTTGTTTACTACTAAACCTATAATAGATGGCGGCAAAACATTTTTTGCTCCCCAATACAAATAGTTTCGCTAACGAATTATGCGGAATATAGTCCAGCCTACTCGTGGCAAACTTCTAAAGTCCAGCCCACGATTAACAGACAGTACCAGTTGACTCGTACCTTTACGTGCAGGTCGGCGTCATTGAAACTATCACTGAGCAGTAAACACACAGTCACATCATAAATGTTATTTTGATATTTTGCTACAAGTCTTTTAATTGTCTGTTCTCTATACTAAGCATGTTTTGTCATAATAATTAATAGTTTATTTTTCAAATATAAATGCGTGTTGTAATAGTATATTTGTTTTAATTAAATTCATTTTATTAGCTAGTAGGCATGTAAATAATGCGACGTGACAGTTAATTTAACTTCATACTACAAGTCTTATGGATTTTTTGGTTTCGTAATTTGATTAACAAATATTTTCAATTTACATTATCGTCAACAGAAAATTACTTTATGTTTTATGTGATATTATTTTTCAATGTATTTTTAATATAATTCATAGTACTTTATTTAATGATCCTGAATGTGACCCTGTTATCGCTGAAATATTCTGACCCTTGCATGTGACTAGACCAAGTTAAAACAGGGCATTTTGAATACTGAAAGCCATTTTGTAAATTTGAATGCAGTCACATAAAAAAATACTGAATAATGAAAAATGGTAATTAAACAAGAATATCGGACTCTGAATTTAATAACTTTTTACGTAGTTAATAAAGCTAAACAATAATCTCTTAATACGAAATCATAAGGCACCATGAAATGGCACAATTAACTATAAAGAAAGCCAAGAAACAGGTGCCGCCATTTACGACCCCATCAACCGAAACAGTTGAAAGATAATTGACTAGGAAGAGGCCAGGTCGTCTGAGGTTTGTTGAGTTAATAAAGTTGGCTATGACTTTAATCATGTTATCGTTTGTGAGACCATCCGTTAGCCTCTTATTTTTCTTTTTATCTTCATCAGCTTATAGCTTTTCTATCTTAATAAGTGCTTTTAAGAGATTTACTGCGGATTATATAAGTTATAATACATTTTGACCATTTTAAGCCTAATCCGAAAGGTAATATGTTGCTGGAATGGAGCAATATAAAACCTATACTCTCAAGAAACAATTTTGTTGTAGTGAAATTGTTCCTTTACTCGAAATAAATTCTATCCTTTATGATGTCCTTTAGAATCTTACTGGGGATGGTTACGCAATCTTTATCCTCTATTTTATAGAGATGTGCACATAAAATAAAAATAATTTTCTACTTCGCAGTATTCTGAACGATTTTAGAGAAAAATATTCTTTTTTATGAAAAACTATAAACTTTTTACTTAGGCACATGATTTTGTAATCTACAGTCACTAAACCTGTGGAATCTGGATAGTGGGTGCAGAAATATGTAGGCACCCCTCGTGTGGAAGGATAAGGCAAAACCTTAAAATAAAATAAAGATCCTTTAGACCCCAGATTTCATCTAGACAGGAAAAACCATTTTTTAATTTTTTTTGTAAAAGGTCGCTGCGCATAACAAATGTTCTTCTAATAGTCGTGTCAAGAAGCAAAATAGTTTTTTCATAATTTTTTTGTAAAGTGTTCAGAAACACTTATTAATCAAGTTTGCATGTATTTAGAATCCGCTTTTCATTTTTCCCATTATTTATTTAACAATTGGCTAATTTTTATTAACAGTTGATAAACAAATTGCGGATCTCTGAAAACAATCAACAGAATTAAACCAAGATCTATTCTTGGGGGTTTTCGAGATCGCTGATCACGATTTTAAAGTAAAAATATGAAAATTCAAAATGGCTGATCCTAAATAGCCGATATTTCAGGTTAATCTGATATTTTTAATGATAATAATCATAAAATTAGACCAAATTTAACTTGTTTGAGGATGATATTACCACCGATCTTGATGCCGAGACGTTGCTTTATGCAGACGATTTAAAAATATTTCTCGAAATAAGATCAATCGAAGACAAAAAAATCTAAATAAAATTTATTACTGATGCATTATCAATAAACTGCCACTGAATGCACAGAAATGTAATACCTTGCCGTTTACTAGAAAGCATAATTTTAATCTTCAGGGTGTACTAATCCACATACGAGACTCTTTTAAAGACTCTAAACTTAATTTTAAAAAACGTATTGAGTCAATAGTAGCTGGCGATATTAAAATTATAGGATTATAGGATTTCTCTCATAGAACTGTAAGGGGTTTGTGAATTTTGACACTATGCGCATCCTATATGTTACATTTGTAAGATCGCGCCTCGAGTACGCCTCAGTGGTTTGGAGTCCTATTTACAACGTTTATATCCTATAATTCGAAAAAATGCAACGTAAGTTTCTCAAATCGACTACGTATATAACTAACTTATCCACAAATCGAGTTCCCCCATGAAACCTTGCTTAATCACTTTAGTGTTTGCAAACTGGACAAAAGGAGAGTAGCTGCCTCATAGACAAAGTACAAGTAAACCATTGTAGGATGGCCGATAGCCGCGCAGAGAGAGAAGAAATATTGTCGCTGTTGGATAGAGACAAGTTTCTCAACTATGAACGCACTACAGTCGGGGAAGGAGTTTCTCTATTCACGGAGAATCTCGGTACGTCACAGGTCAATTGGTATTTTCGAATGAACAATAGTTCTTTGTTTTTATATTTGAAATATATTTGCAAATTATAATATTTAATTGTTTTAGTTTCAAGTAAACAATACGATACGGCAAACATACAAAATAAGTACACATTAGATTAAATGTAATAAGACTATAATTATAAAGTCTGAGATAAATGCTTACAATATATTTTTTATTTACCTCTGCTCTATCCAACTTCCAAAGTAATCCAACAAACAATATTAAATTATATTATTAGTAGTCGGTAATAATATGTATAATGATAATGATTCTAATGATGACACTTCAACACGTGATACCCGGCGGCCAGCCGTGGTTACAAAAAATGTCCCTTTTTATACTCTATCTTTATACACTATATTTATAATACATTTTTTATGCAATTAAAATAAAATAAATTTTACTATATATAGCACAACTGATAATAGATTTGTACACATACTTTTCAAAATGGTATAATAGGAGCTCCAGCTGTAGATTCCTGCTCCATAAATTTTAAAACAAAACTTATAATTTCTTGACAAAGATAATTTATGTTTTACCTTGCTTTCAAATACCATGATATTTTCTTATAAATACTGAAAGTGATAGTACACGTAACAATAATGTGTATAAGTAGGTACTTCTAATAGGTACGTGTGCATTGAAAAATATAAGTATACACTACAAGCACTTTTCTCGAGACTGTACCACCGATGTTTACACGAACAAGGAACATAAACAAGTGAGCTCCGTAGAGGTGGAAGGGTTTCGAACACTGCGCATCCTAATCTTATCGGCCATTCTAGGATGGTCAACCTGTACCTAGAATTTCTTCAAGAAATAGAAACCTTTTTTATCTTCGCACTGCCAAAACTGTAACAAAAGTCAAATTATGGGAGCCAAGTCCGGCCCTGTGTCATAGAGCCACCGTATTCTCTTACTTCTAATTTCGGTAACTTTAAGGGTCGAGATTTTAGTACAATAAAATACTGGTCATAGAAACATCTGTTTTATCTTGCAAACTCATTTACTTTAGAGCCCAGGAAACATGCTTTGTTAACTTTACTCTTTAGTAGGTAGTCGACGTTAGCCACTTGGAAACAATAAATAACCATCCAAATTATTTTATGTCCAATTCTCTTTTCATACTTGAAGTTATGGACACTTGTTAAATACGGCCTCACCGGGAGGTCTAGTGAGATTTTCAAGACTAAAGCAGTTGATAGAGGATTCCAGGAACATATGTAATAGACCATAAGATAGATAGACCAAAGAAGGCAGATTTTTTCCCCTATACAAAGGCAAAGCAAGGAACAAAAGGGGTTTTTTCCATCTGCTGGACTGGTATTAAAATGTTAACTTATGCCATATGATAAATACCATGGTCCGTTAGGTAATTTCAAATGAGTACGGTTTAAAGTAAAGAAGATCCTAATTGGTCGAGGGTTAAAGTTTACGGCCCACTTTTGAAACGTATTATTTCGATGTAGAGGATATCGTTACTCTTGGCTTAACGTCTGAACGGTCGTCATCTACCTACAGGGTATAGTAAATTCTCGTTTTGCGAACCTTTTTCACTTTTAAAGTTTAAGTACATTTGTTCAGTATTTTGCCGGCTTTAATAAGTAGAAAATTAATGTGTTGTAATTGAACTAAGAATATTCGGTCGCGATTTAGCTTAAGATTTGAAATTGCCGCGGACCATTTCTTTTCTTGATATAGTGTAATTACCGTTTGTTACTTTATTTAATCGTAAACGTTTGTGATTGTCATTTCCATTTGTTTTCATTTTCTTCTGTAAATATAGTGGTTTAAGTGTTTTGAGAAATCACGTGTTTTATTTGCTTGTTAAGAAATTAAGTTCATTTTATATCCAGTAAAGTTTGTTTGTGAAGTAACCTGGTTGAGGGACACCAAAAGGATATAAGCACCTAGAAGGAAAAGGGTAAGCACAGTTTTGATTTCGATGGATATACTATAATATCGACGGAGTCTGCAAAAATAATTGGGACACTCCGTACTCTGCCAATGGTAATGTCTGATTAAATCATGTAATTAGGGGAATAAAACCCCAGTTATTACAAAACAAATATTCTTATGTCATCACCGCTGTATCAAATGAACCTTAACTACACGAACCTGGAAAGCCGAATATATCAATATATTGCACTAATCTATGGCACATAAAGAATTATGTTTTTAATTGAAGCGATTGTTCATCCCAAAGACTGTCATGCATTGACTTCTGTTCACTTCTTTTTTTACCATGCTCACATACTAGGTACTCTAAAATAAGTTTATATGTCTACTTTATGTATAACTTTGTTTGTAATTGGTTCTCGTGCGTGTTGAATATCGTAATAAATAAATAAATAAATAATATTCACGCACACCGACACAAATATCACTCTAGGGCTACGCATGATGCTAGCAAACCAATAAAGAAAGATACCGGTATCCTCATTGCACTTACAACTTCCCCCACTTCTGGCACTTTAGATTTGATGACATTTTCAACGAATTTACCCTCGCTAGTTTAACTTAAAAAAATCATCAATATTGGATCAGCTTTGGAGGATTTACAAGATTTAATGATTCTTCTGCTTCATTGACTCGACTACATTACTCGAGAATGATTTGGCCTATCAGCAAGAACCTTATTTCTAGTAAATATATAGAATTTTTTAAGTGATGAACTTTCTACGATATCATCAATTTTACGAGAAAATGCGTAATATCGCGGCGCGGCATGATAAGGGTGGCTTTTAAGGGTGAAGCGACGACCACTTCCGACTAGGGAACTTTACTGGAAACTAGTCACCTTATGCCTATAGTTTCGAAAAGGCAACAGCAGGGGTCTATCTCGAATCTCTAATGAGATTGTCGACCAAGACAAATACCACTGATACATGTAGCATACTTTTTAAAATGGGATTCTCGGACAGTAGTGGACACAGCTAATACCGCTCGAGAAATATGTCGCATAGCCACCTATGTGAACACTGTGTAATGACTCTATTTTACTCTAAAATAATATTCTTTTCCATGTTAGTAGCCACAAAATAATTGTGTTCTAATTTTGGTAGAGGTAGTAAAAGATGACTCAGATATATTGTTTAGTAAATTATCTGCTAAGTGATAAATTAATATTAATTTCATTTAGATTAAATTATTATTTCGTCAATTTGAGATAACAATAACTTTTACACGGGCCAAAACTGACAACTTGACTTCGTTGGTGCAGAAATAGTTATTAAGAAAACGTAACATTACCTTAATTTTTACACCTAGAGCGGAAGTCAGCGTTCATCATTGCATAAAGAGTCAACAATATCTAATTAGATTTATTACCAATTATTACTTAACCTAAAACACTGGTAGAAACCGCCAATCATTGGGTTCAAACGAATTAAATTTCTTGTAATACCTTCGTTACTCTGCATCTTAGAATTCTAGGATTTCAAAGGTAGCAAGCATATTTGCATTATTTTTAAAATCAAACTCAGCTATCATTAATTCGCATGCTGTCGTGTGGTATTTGCCATCCGTTGAACATTCTACCGAAAATTCTAGAATGCGATATTTATTTTTCCAAATTACAATGAACCAGAATTTGCCAGGCGGGTATTACAAAAAATTACAAACTTAGTGACTGAAGATTCTTTAAATCCTCTGGGTAGTGTTTCTTGTGCACCGATAAAGACGGAGCAGGACGTTGCTTTATTTCCAATAAAATGAAGGGCTCGGCCTGAATAAAATAAACAAGAATATCACTGTTCCTCGGATGCGAAATTTATCACAGTACAGTTCCCTTGTTTGTCCACGGTTTATGTAACACTACACCAATAACTTATCAGGTCGCATTGCCGACGGGGGTGTAACTAAACGATTGTAAATATTGTTTTTTAAAGCGTGTGTGACGCCAGGGACAACATTATCTTGTCACTTTATTTTGTGCTAATGTAACCGGGATTGGTAGAATGTAAAATTGGGGTTGTTCTTTGACCTTTGAGGCACACTGCATGCTCACTTTAAGTCGGAATACAAAATAAATACACCTGGGAATACACGGAACAGTTTGCGCTTCTTTCACACCTTCCGGTTGACAATACGCTGAAAGAGGAACTTATGATGCAATTGTGTAAATGTACACATTAATACAGTTGCTTTTAGAAACAATTAGATTTTTATAAATTGCCAGGCTTTAGAGAGAAAAATATTACTAAAATAAATATTAATTATGTGTATGCTAAAAAAAAATGCCGAAATGAAAATTAGAGAGCAAAATATTCTACCACAAAAAATGTAACCACAAACAATTTCCACCATGTAACTCTTTCCGAGATTCTGGTGTTATAAATCTGGATAACGCATCTTTCCTGGCAAGATAGGCTGCAATTTCTTAAGTTGCCTTCGACGCTAGAGTGGTCAGGTCAGTGGTGGAATTGCAACGGTAGGATCCAAGGGCATTAAAAGCTCCTTGACGGTCTGAATATTTTTGTTGACTTGTGCTTAGTATGCGTCTGTTCCAGCCTTCACACATATAGCTCAATGCATAGATTTTTGCTCGAAAAATAATTGCATTATTGCCCATGCTCTAAATTTGTATTATCTTTGGGTTGCTAATATATACTCCGGCTGAAGTCATTTTAGGAGTTTTGGAATTGTCTGTGAACCAACAGCTCTACCCATTGTAGTTCGATTTTATTCCGATCCAATTCAAATTATCCAGGAAACAGGACGTTAAAGGACAGGACGTAAAAGAGGGCTCATGGATGGTCATGGTAGGTACCACAACTGAAGGCATTCCAACGATGTTGTAACAGTCTGTCATCTAACAGTTTCCTGCAGGCGAGGAGTCAGATCGGTATTAACTCCGACCTAGACAGACTCGCTGAAGTTAAGCAACGGCCCGAGCGGATACCGTATCGATGGGTGAGCGGACCATCGAGATACATCGCGTAAAGACACTATTGTTGGCCTGAATGCGAGGAAATTCACTACACACTCGCACGTTCCGGTCATAGAACTATAGTTAACACTCGTAGGTCTATAGGGAACGACCGGCACGACATAGATAAAACTAGGAAGTGGCTGCAGTGCTCTCGGAGTCAGCATGACGGCCCATTCTTGCGCTCCTTGTTGCTAGCATTATATGGTGACTTCTTTGTAAATATTTCTTGCAAAGACGAGATTACCTCTCTCCCATTTTCGAGAATGTTGAACAGGATATATGAGGTGGGAGAAGTTTTTGACCGCCGCAACTTCCTGAAACTGCCAAAATCACCCCTTTTTATGGATTCCTTTATGTCTTCATATATAAACGGGTCTGGGGAGTAGTTTATCGACGGGTTATATTTGAAATAAAATGGAAGGGGGTTATAGAGTAAGAGAAATTCAGACAGCGGGCCTAGGGGGTTGATTAAATCCTCCCGAGGTGTGGAAAATCTATTTTTTTAAATGATTCTGTTCAAACGCGTATCCCACCGTTTTCGGTATCGATGATCACGGTGAAGATAATAATTTTTAGCTCCAACCTCTCCGCGTCCCTCAAACGGGCAGAAACCACCCCTCACTCACCTGAAAGCATGCTATCCAGGATTTACAGGTTCTTCGGTATATGATCTTTATTCCTCTGCATATTTCTTCAATTTTCAGGGAAGAGAATATTGTAGCGACCTCTGGGGTTGCTTCAACCTTTCCAAGCGGTGTAAAATTCATTAATTAAACTTTGGATCGTCAATACGCCTTCCCTCGTTTTCGCAGGCGCTGATTATGGTAAAAATATCGAAACGTGTGAAAATTATACGTCAGATGGAAAAGTACAGAAAATAGAGCAAATGACGATGACGATGATGATGATGATTTTTATTTCAATTTAATCCCTGAAATTGGTTTAAGCGATTCAGATTCGTTCACTGAAACGGCGGATGAAGAAGATATCGCGTGCGATGTGCGATGTATATTTTGAGGAATGTGAGGATTGTATGCTATTTGTAAAAGACTGAGGTTTTTTAAATCAATTATAAGCACATTATTTATTTTTTTGTAAAAATATTATCCAGTAATTCTTTGAATAAACAACGTTGAAATAGACCACAAAGTTTATTATTCATTACTCCCCGATGAAGAAATCATTGCAACCCATTCAGCAATCTACACAATCATCGCCCCAGCGATAATTGGTGGATGAGGGTAAGTGTCCGTCCATTATAGGTGTTGAGGAGAGTCGGAAATAAAGGTGAATATTTTTATCGGGATCAGCGCCTGCGAAAACGAGGGGAGGGCGTATTGATGATTCAAAGTATAATTAATAAATTTTACATTCCTTGGAAGGGTTGAACCAACCCCAGAGGCATCTATCGCCTTCTCTTCCATGAGAACTGAAGGACTATGCACAGGAATAACGATTATGTGCCGTAAAATCTGTAAATCCTGGATAACATGCTTTCTGGTGAGTGAGGGGTGGTTGCAGCCCGATTGAGGGATGAGGAGGGGTTGGAGCCAAAAATGAATATTTTCTCCGTGATCAGTGACCCAAAAAACGGGGGGATATGGGTTTGAACCGAATTGTTTAAAAGAAAAAATGGTTTTCCACCAGTCGGAAGGGTTTAATCAATCCCCTAGGCCTACTGTCTAGATTCCACTTACTCTATAACACCCAAAATATCTATCAAACTGTTGTAAATAAGAACATTTGGATATTTTTTTCATAATAAATATTATTGCAGTCTGATGTCAATTGTAACTACATGGCTTTGTAGCAAAAGTTGCGCAATTAAAATTAAAATTCATTGAGGCCGAAGTTCTTTTCAGGAAAATTGTATCAACGGAAGAATTCAATTTACTGATATGATAAATCAGTTTGAATTGTCGCCTAAAATTATACACTAACCACAATATCTTAATTAGATGTAACTCCGGAATTATATAAATTATCCGATTGATTCAATTCCGTGAACATAGCAATTTACGCTCTGAATTGCATCCAATTAGAAAAGGCGTCAACTTAGATTTCATCGAAACCACATACAAAACCACTGAGGGTTATCGCATGAATTTATGATCAAATTGTTTAGTCACAAATCACGAGATGGAAATATAGGTTAACTGAATAAGTGCTGATTTTCACACCCGGAAAACAGCGAATTAATTAAATCTTCCAACCACTTTTTGTGCTCTAGCAGATTATAAATTTTAATATACAGTGATCCAAGTTAGCATTAATTTTAAAAACAAATGTGTACAAGGCTTGCAGAAAAAAAGTATGTAGTTTAAAGACGTAAATAATAGGATTAGTTTCTAACATGATAACCATAATTGCTAATGTTGGTAGGTCAGTTAAGGAAACCCCCCACCACTCCAACACGAGGAGAAGTTCTCAGTCAATCAGAGAACAGCATTGCGTATTTATAGTCTCTTATGGACATTTGTCACCCTTTTATAAACATACAGGCCCGCGAAAAGATGGACCTGGAAAATAAAAACCTGTAAAAAGTTGAACTTGTAAATTTTAGAACTGGATCTTCTACTTTTTTTCGGAACTTCATGCCACATATGTCTACACTTCTAACTAATGTTCAGGAAATCTACAAAATAATGCAATTCCCCAGTTAGTACGTTACTATATGTGGCAGGAAGTCCCAAAAGGAGAAGTAGAAGAATTAAGAAAATGTCACTAATATTTAGACAATATTTAAAGGCCTTCACGTTCACGAATTAGTTAGGAAGGTTCGCGAAATACTGTGAAACAGCCGTCAAGTATCTAGAGCAATGCTGTTCTCTGATAGCATGAGCGTGCGACCTCAGAATGGAGTGGTGGGGGGGTGCCTGTGTTGACGCCATATCTACTAACATTAGCTAAGGTGATATGGCACAAGGAGAGGAAGAAATTATTATACCATTTCCTTATTAAGCAACGAAAACACTAAAAAAAACTGACGTCAAATTCCATGTCCAAATTACATCTAAAGAAAGTGCGTTAATACAGCAGTTTTATTCATTGAATTTGCTGACGCCTTAAAAAAAAATCTGTAAAGGTATTTACACAGAACTTCCCTCGTTATTTGTGCATGGCACTCACTCTAAAAAATTAATAATTACGAAATGATTATTATGATTATTACAAAGAAAACTTGATAAGTTTTGGTCAAAAAAATATACAAATTGCTCATCCAACAACAAAAGCTCAATACTAAATAACAGGTGCCGCATATGGCAGGCTTGCGCAAATACCTTTACAAATGTCCACCATGACTGAATTATTTCTTGGGATGACCACCCTGTACATTTTTCAATAAAAGTATAATAGGTGTATATGTCAGATATTATTGCCATCCGTCACATCAATCCAACATTCGCGCATTGGAGTGGAAGTATAGTGGTGGTTAAAAAATTTCATTTTTATTTTAATTTTTCAAAAATGTAAAAAAAAATAAATTTTTTTCTTCTGAAATAGGTTTAAAATGTCAAACGTAGAAATTTTTAATTTAAGCAAAAAGGAAAATTTCGGTCAATTCTATAATAGTGGTAAAAGAAGTTTAAGATTTAAAAATTACATATTTTTTTTAAATAGGTTTGGAATGTCATGAAACGTGAAACTTTTAAATATGAGTAAAAAAAGTTTCCATCTATTCTAGTGTTAATTTTTTTTCCAAACTGGTAACAAAATGTTGCAAAATTTTTTTTTCCGAAATTGGTTTGGAATGTCATGAAACGAGGAAATTTTAAATTTGAGCAAACCAAATTTTTCGTTTATTCTGTAGTAGTGATAAATAGATTAAAAATGTTTTGAGATTTTTTAAAAAAATTTTCAAAAACATTTTTAAATTTGTTTGAATAATTTTAGAATGCCATGGAAACGTGGATAGTTTAAATCTGAACAAAGAAAAAAAATTCTATCTTAGTGGTAAAATTTTAAAAAAATAGTAAACAAAATTTCTAACTTTTCTTTTAAATAGATTTAGAACGCTATGAAACGTGGAAATTTTAAATTTGAAGAAATAAAAAAAAAATCCGTTTATTTTAGTGGTAAAAAAAATTTCAAATATGTTGGTAAAAAAAATTTCAAAAAATTTTCAATTTTTTTTTTCTGAATCAGGCTTAGAATGCCATGAAACGTGGAAATTTTAAATTTGAAGAAAAAAAAATTATCATTTTAGTAGAAATTTTTTTTTTAAAAATGGTGAAAAAAATTTAATTTTTTTTTTTAATAGTTTTAGAATGCCATGACACGTAGAAATTTTAAATTTGAGCAAAAAAAAATGTTTTCATCTTGGTAAAAAAATTTTCAAAAATGTTGGTGAAAAAAATTTTCAAAATTTTTTTTTTTTTCAGAAATAGGTTTAGCGTGTCATGAAACGTGGAAATTTTAAATTTGAACAAAAAATTTTTTTTTATCTTGGTAAAATTTTTTTCAAAAATGGTGAAAAAAATTTAAAATTTTTTTTTCCCCGAAATAGGATTAGCGTGTCATGAAACGTGGAAATTTTAAATTTGAGCGAAAAAAAATTTTTTTCACTATTTATTCCGTTTAGACGGTCCACCCTGTATATTTTCCAGTGAAATTTCTACCATTTCTGCGCTGACAGTAGCGTCAACTACCTGCCAAATTTCACTGCTCTCCGTCAAGCAGTTTTTTAGTAAATGCACCAACAGACAGACAGACAGACAGACAGACAGACAGACAGACTGACGGAATTGAAAAACCTATATTTTCGTAATCTACGTGTTCTGAAACGTCAGAATCCGTAAAAATCTCGGAGGGTGATTTTTTCTCGAATACAATACTTCCCTTCGGTATGCGAGGGAAGTAAAATGTGGAATAAAATTGACCCTTGCTTCTTATCAAAAAGGTATTTACGGTATAAGTCTCTATTTATAGCCTTTTCTATCAATTACTTATTGTTCTGTGTGATCACATCTCTACATTTCTTTATTCGGTGTATTACAGGTTTTGTTGTTACAGACTGCAATGTCGATATTTGGTAATAAGGTTCAATGAACCGGGCGATGATAAAATCTATTTTAAAGGCGTGTAATTTTTTACAAATATTTTTTTCATCCCATTTAGTAGCCTCTTACTTAGCCTTAATATAGGAAGAGAAAACATTCGTTTCATTGAATTTCTAAGCTTTAACATCAGGCTTGTTATCAGTAAATCTTGAAATCTCATGTATCTTTGTTGATGCAAATCCGCAAAAATCTTGCAATTGAGACAAGAATTTTGGGCTGGCCATTTTGAGTTCTTAACGTTTGACACCAGATTTGGTATCAACTACTTCGATAATACTTAATTACCAATTTTGAATTTTACCTAATTTCTGAGTCTGGCTCCCTGATCACAGGTCTTAACTTGATTAAAAAACTGAAGGAATACGAGTTAAAACATAATTAGGACTATTATTAATAGTAAATAAAACGACCTCAGAAAAAGTGAGAAGGTGGCGTTTTCAATTGTCATTACAAAAAATTAGATTTATTGATAAAAAAATGTAAATATTAATAAACACATAATGGTTATTTATGCACCAAGTGCGTTATATAGGTTATAACGCACGGAGGGTAGCATAATGCAGCCCGAGGGCCTTCGGCCTGAAGAATGCCTGTTGCCTGATGTGCGTTATAATCTAATAACTCTCGTGGTGCATACAATATTTTATTTTTCACGAAAAATGTATTTTTATAATGAAAAATTGACTTTTCATTTTCCAAATACATTTAATAGTCTATGACCTATGCTAATACTTTGACGTTTATTAACTGTATCTGACAGTTGTTGATATTTTAAAGTTTGTTGATGTTACAGGGAAAGGAAAATTAATATGGAAATACCACAAAATAACAAAAAAAATGCGGGAGAAGCCACAGAAAATGTAATGCCGATTAAAGCCAAACCATTACATGATAAGGAATATGAAACATTTACTCTTTCTTTGCTTCTCATATAACAGGGCGTTATGGCCATAACGCCCGCTCATTATGCCCGTGGTCATTATGACCGTCTTTATGGTAACCGTATCCAAGGTATAATAAACAAATAACATGCAGGTGAAAAATAAACCATCTTATGTACTTGGCGTTTTGAGCGTACACTTAACGAATTTTAAAATGGGAAGGAAAAATTAATATCAACTACAAATCGATATACGAGTCAACATTTTTTAGCCATATTGGTTGTTCCCAACACACATATTCCCCCACTTTCAACGTATAATGCACCTAACCAACAACTGATTTTAAAAAAATCACTAAAAGTATAAACTGGCTTAGGCGTAAAAGTTTCATTGCTACATATACTACAGATAATATCCCAATCATACCTTAAAACCTTCGTTTGCGGCTAAGGCGTGGAATACACGCTTAGTCAACCCCTGCGACTCTTCAGTCGATTTGTAGTTGATATTCGTTTTTCCTTTTCATTTGAAAATCGTTCAAGTGAACGTTCGAATCTTCAGGTATATATCATCTTTGATATAAAATATAAGAACAGTTCACAACAAAAGCCTATGCCAACAATTAAACGACCACCACAACGCACTTGCAACCTGTTTATTAATGCAGAAACTAGTATACAATCGTGTTCCATTGCTACAATGCAACACATCTCTTTGTTACCTCATCGCCAGGAATGATCACCTAAGAACGATATCCTATGAATTTTTAAAACTTACTAAATGTAAAATTTAATCAGTATATTTTATTTAGTTTAGCTGCAGTTTGCTCATGTTACAAATCCTTTGTGGATTAACCTGTCTACTGTTGCCTACCTTGTTGTAAGAAAATAAGTCGTCTTGAACGGCACCTTGGTATGAAGTGTGTGTCCCAGTTTATTCTCCCTTGTTGTTTTAAGTACTGCATGTTTTTTTTGTGTTAGGTTAGGTAAAGTTAAGTAAAATAATAAACTAATTGTGGCTGAATGGGCTCAGCCCAAAACCAAAGAATTGCAAAAAAAAACAATTTAACAACTTTCTAGTTTTATAGTTTTATACTAAAATTATCTACTTGTAGTAACATTTAATAATTACGTGTTTCTATAATTGTAAAGGCCAGCACGAACTTCAATTAGTGTCCTAGCGATATAATTAATATAATCAAATATTTAATTTAAATGCTACATAATGTGACTTGAAACAATGTATCGTTGGCAACCTATAAATTTAGAATGAAACAAAGAAATGTGTGTGCAGAAATAAATGGCTCCTCTGAAAGTGAGCATGACGATGAAGATCAATTACTAAACGAATCAGAAATTACATAAAAAATTATGAACGTTATGTTAAATTTCACAGTAAATTTAAATTAATAGGGTATTTCCATTTTGATTAACAAAATTATGTTACATTAACGGTCTTATACTAGTGTTTCGAAATGTTCCATATTTGAATGCTCATTTGAGTGAGGAAAAGTTCTACTTTTCCTAACAAGGCAGAACGTTATAAGGCATGAAACCGCATACTGCGTCGCCACAAACCAATTTTGGTTTCATCATTTTTGGTAGGAAACAGTAATTTTTGTTATTCATCGACTTCGATAACCAACCTATGAACGAAGATTACAGTGTTAGTGTGTATATTTACTGTATTTCTATACCTTCAAATTAATGAATATGTAATTACTGTTACAATATAATCCATTAAATATACATTTAGGTTGAAAGGAACCAATATTTGCTTCATTTATATTGAGACTTACATCCTTTTCATCTGTGTGTACCCTGTTAATTTAATTGCTATATAAATAAAAAAATCGGTAAAGGTATTTACACAGAACTTCCCTCGTTCATGGCAGTCTCTCTAAAAAAATAATAATTACGAAATGACATTGAGAATAATAATCGGAGTAGAGTTATTGCTATTATTACAAAGAAAACTTGATAAGTTTTGGTCAAAAAAATATACAGATTGCTCATCCAACAGCAAAAGTTCAATACTAAATAGCAGGTGCCACATATGGCAGGCTTGCGCAAATACCTTTACAAATGTCCACCATGACTGAATTATTTCTTGGGATGACCACCCTGTACATTTTTCAATAAAAGTATAATAGGTGCATATGCCAGATGTTATTGCCATCTGTCACATTTTCACTCCAACATTCACGTAATGGAGTGGAAGTGTAGTCGTGGTTAAAAAATTTCATTTTTTTTAAATTTTACAAAAGATGGTAAAATAATTTTCAATTTTTTTTTTCTGAAATAGGTTTAAAATGTCAAAGGTAGAAATTTTAAATTAGAGCAAAAAGGAAAGTTTCCTTCTGTTCTATAGTAGTGCTAAAAAAAGTTGTATTTTTAAAATAGGTTTAGAATGCTATGAAACGTGAAAATTTTAAATTTGAGCAAATAAAAAAAAATTCGATCTATTTTAGTGGTAAAAACTTTTTGAAAAATGTTGGTGAAAAAAATTTTCAAAATTTTTTTTCTGAAATACCTAGGTTTAGAATGTCATTTAAATTTAAGCATTCTGGTGTTAAATTTTTTTCCAAACTGGTAACAAAATGTTGCAAATTTTTTTTTCCGAAATTGGTTTGGAATATCATGAAACGTGGAAATTTTAAATTTGAGCAAAAAAAATTTTTTCGTCTGTTCTATAGTAGTGATACATAAATGGATTAAAAATGTTTTCAAATTTTTAAAAAAATTCTTCAAAAACATTTTTAAATTTGTTTGAATAGTTTTAGAATGTCATGGAAACGTGGATAGTTAAAATCTGAACAAAGAAAGAAAAATTCTATTTAAGTGATAAAATTTCAAAAAACTTTTTTTTTTAATCAGGCTTAGAATGCCATGAAACGTGAAAATTTTAAATTTGAAGAAAGAAAAAAAAAATCATTTTAGTAGTAAAATTTTTTTCAAAAATATTGGTGAAAAAAAATTTTCAAAATTTTTTTTCCTGAACTAGGTTAAGCGTGTCATGAAACGTAGAAATTTTAAATTTGAGCAAAAACAAATTTTTTTCATCTTGGTAAAAATTTTTTCAAAAATGATTGAAAAAAAATTTCAAAATTTTTTTTTTCCTGAAACAGGTTTAGCGCGTCATGAAACGTGGAAATTTTAAATTTGAGCAAAAAAAAATTTTTTTCACTATTTATTCCGTTTAGACGGTCCACCCTGTATATTTTTCAGTGAAAATTCTACCAGTTCTTCGCTGACAGTAGGGTTAACTACCTACCAAATTTGACTGCTCTCCGTCAAGTAGTTTTTTAGTAAATACACCAACAGACAGACAGACAGACAGACAGACAGACAGACAGACAGACAGACAGACCGACAGACAGACAGACAGACAGACAGACAGACTGACGGAATTGAAAAACCTATATTTTCGGAATCTACGTGTTCTGAAACGTCAGAATCCGAAAAAATCTCGGAGGGTGATTTTTTCTCGAATACAATACTTCCCTTTGGTATGCGAGGGAAGTAAAAATAGCGATCCCTTGCAAATGAATTTGTAAATACGAATTACAACAATTCATTTAAGTTTCACTAATTCCTGCGTTTCATATAAAGATTCAATATTCTCTTCTAAATATACCAATTCAAAACCAAAATTGAAGTGCAGCGACAATCAAATTGCAAATTCATTGTAAATTCATTAATAAAAAATCGGTAAAGGTCTTTACACAGAACTTCCCTCGTTATTTGTGCATGGCGGTCACTCTAAAAAATTAATAATTATTACGAAATGACATTGAGAATAATAATCGGCTATTATTACAAAGAAAACTTGATAAGTTTTGGTCAAAAAAATATACAGATTGCTCATCCAACAGCAAAAGCTCAATACTAAATAACAGGTGCCACATATGGCAGGCTTGCGCAAATACCTTTACAAATGTCCACCATGACTGAATTATTTCTTGGGATGAACCCCCTGTACATTTTTCAATAAAAGTATAATAGGTGTATAGTTATGTCAGATATTATTGCCATCCGTCACATCAATCCAACATTCGCGTAATGGAGCGGAAGTATAGTGGTGGTTAAAAAATTTCATTTTTATTTTAATTTTTCAAAAATGTTAAAAAAAAAATTTAAATTTTTTCTTCTGAAATAGGTTTAAAATGTCAAACGTAGGAATTTTAAATTTGAGCAAAAAGGAAAGATTCCCGTCTATTCTATACTAGTGGTAAAAGAAGTTTAAGATTTAAAAATTACATATTTTTTTTAAATAGGTTTAGAATGTCATGAAACGTGAAACTTTTAAATTTGAGTAAAAAAAGTTTCCATCTATTGTAGTGTTAATTTTTTTTTCCAAACTGGTAAAACGTTGCAAAAATTTTTTTTCCGTAATTGGTTTGGAATGTCATGAAACGTGGAAATTTTAAATTTGAACAAACCAAATTTTTCGTCTATTCTATAGTAGTGATAAATAGATTAAAAATGTTTTCAAATTTTTTTAAAAAATTTTCAAAAACAGTTTTAAATTTGTTTGAATAGTTTTAGAATGCCATGGAAACGTGGATAGTTTAAATCTGAACATAGAAAAAAATCGGTAAAGGTATTTACACAGAACTTCCCTCGTTCATGGCAGTCACTCTAAAAAAATAATAATTACTAAATGACATTGAGAATAATAATCGTAATAGAGTTATTGCTATTATTACAAAGAAAATTTGATAAGTTTTGGTCAAAAAAATATACAGATTGCTCATCCAACAGCAAAAGTTCAATACTAAATAGCAGGTGCCACATATGGCAAGCTTGCGCAAATACCTTTACAAATGTCCACCATGACTGAATTATTTCTTGGGATGACCACCCTGTACATTTTTCAATAAAAGTATAATAGGTGCATATGCCAGATGTTATTGCCATCTGTCACATTTTCAATCCAACATTCACGTAATGGAGTGGAAGTATAGTGGTGGTTAAAAAATTTCATTTTTTTAAAATTTTTCAAAAGATGGTAAAATAATTTTCAAATTTTTTTCTTCTGAAATAGGTTTAAAATGTCAAAGGTAGAAATTTTAAATTAGAGCAAAAAGGAAAGTTTCCTTCTGTTCTATAGTAGTGCTAAAAAAAGTTTAAAAATTAAAAATGATGTATTTTTAAAATAGGTTTAGAATGCTATGAAACGTGAAAATTTTAAATTTGAGCAAATAAAAAAAAAATTCGATCTATTTTAGTGGTAAAAACTTTTTGAAAAATGTTGGTGAAAAAAATTTTCAAAATTTTTTTTCTGAAATACCTAGGTTTAGAATGTCATTTAAATTTGAGCATTCTGGTGTTAAATTTTTTTCCAAACTGGTAACAAAATGTTGCAAATTTCTTTTCCGAAATTGGTTTGGAATATCATGAAACGTGGAAATTTTAAATTTGAGCAAAAAAAATGTTTTCGTCTGTTCTATAGTAGTGATACATAAATGGATTAAAAATGTTTTCAAATTTTTTAAAAAATTCTTCAAAAACATTTTTAAATTTGTTTGAATAGTTTTAGAATGTCATGGAAACGTGGATAGTTAAAATCTGAACAAAGAAAGAAAAATTCTATCTTGTGATAAAATTTCAAAAAACTTTTTTTTTTAATCAGGCTTAGAATGCCATGAAACGTGAAAATTTTAAATTTGAAGTAAGAAAAAAAATTCATTTTAGTAGTAAAAATTTTTTCAAAAATATTGGTGAAGAAAATTTTCAACATTTTTTTTCCTGAAATAGGTTAAGCCTGTCATGAAACGTAGAAATTTTAAATTTGAGCAAAAACAATTTTTTTTCATCTTGGTAAAAATTTTTTCAAAAATGTTTGAAAAAAATTTTCAAAAAATTTTTTTTCCTGAAATAGGTTTAGCGCGTCATGAAACGTGGAAATTTTAAATTTGAGCAAAAAAAAATTTTTTTCATCTTGGTAAAAATTTTTTCAAAAATGTTTGAAAAAAATTTTCAAAAATTTTTTTTTCCTGAAACAGGTTTAGCGCGTCATGAAACGTGGAAATTTTAAATTTGAGCAAAAAAAAATTTTTTTCACTATTTATTCCGTTTAGACGGTCCACCCTGTATATTTTTCAGTGAAAATTCTACCAGTTCTTCGCTGACAGTAGAGTTAACTACCTACCAAATTTGACTGCTCTCCGTCAAGTAGTTTTTTAGTAAATACACCAACAGACAGACAGACAGACAGACAGACAGACAGACAGACAGACCGACAGACAGACAGACAGACAGACTGACGGAATTGAAAAACCTATATTTTCGGAATCTACGTGTTCTGAAACGTCAGAATCCGAAAAAATCTCGGAGGGTGATTTTTTCTCGAATACAATACTTCCCTTCGGTATGCGAGGGAAGTAAAAATTCTATCTTAGTGGTAAAATTTTTTAAAAATAGCAAATAAAATTTCTAATTTTTCTTTTAAATAGATTTAGAACGCTATGAAACGTGACAATTTTAAATTTGAAGAAATAAAAAAAAAATTCATCTATTTTAGTGGTAAAAAAAAATTCAAAAATGTTGGTAAAAAAAAAATTTCAAAAAATGTTCAAATTTTTTTTTTTAATCAGGCTTAGAATGCCATGAAACGTGGAAATTTTAAATTTGAAGAAAAAAAAATTATCATTTTAGTAGAAAAAAATTTTTCAAAAATGTTGGTAAAAAATTTTATTTATTTTTTTAATAGTTTTAGAATGCCATGAAACGTAGACATTTTAAATTTGAGCAAAAAAAATTTTTTCATCTTGGCAAAAAATTTTTCAAAAATGGTGAAAAAAATTTTTTTTTTTTCAGAAATAGGTTTAGCGTATCATGAAACATGGAAATTTTAAATTTGAACAAAAATTTTTTTTTTTATCTTGGTAAAAATTTTTTCAAAAATGTTGGCGAAAAAAATTTTCAAAAATTTTTTTTCCCGAAATAGGATTAGCGCGTCATGAAACGTGGAAATTTTAAATTTGAGCGAAAAAAAATGTTTTTCACTATTTATTCCGTTTAGACGGTCCACCCTGTATATTTTCCAGTGAAATTTCTACCATGTCTGCGCTGACAGTAGCGTCAACTATCTGCCAAATTTGACTGCTCTCCGTCAAGTAGTTTTTTAGTAAATGCACCAACAGACAGACAGACAGACAGACAGACAGACAGACAGACAGACAGACAGACTGACGGAATTGAAAAACCTATATTTTCGTAATCTCCGTGATCTGAAACGTCAGAATCCGTAAAAATCTCGGAGGGTGATTTTTTCTCGAATACAATACTTCCCTTCGGTATGCGAGGGAAGTAAAATGATTCCCATGTGACGCAGACTTTATTAGTAACGCTGTATATATTTTTGATCTAAATCTAATTGCTTGTAGGTATATATTAAAAATAACGTTAAATGGGCGACATTTAAAATTCAATAATAAACCGCTCCGTAAGGGATCACTACCTCCACATTCAAATTTTCCACTGAAGCCTATTTAAACGAAGATATTTTGGTACTATATTTGTACTCCAGTATGTGACATAATTGGCCATAGAATTTTAATAATAATAATATTTAAAATCGTCTACCCCAAAAAGCCATAAACCAATATACTACTTCAATATCGCCCGAAGTGTAATTGGGGTGGGAGTGGTAATGTGAGTGGCTGTTGCCAAAGAATTTAACGAATTATTTGTCATTTCATCAATGACTTGTTTGGGCCCTTTGTTGAAATTGGCATCAGAAAGTTTCTTTTTTTATCGTTATATTTTTGAAAAGCAATTTCTTTTTCGGATAACTATTGACCTTCCGCCAGGTAGTTGTATAATTCCGTTCAATCTGCCTAAAGTGGTAACCTAACATTATCAGTTACAATTACAGACCCGGAGGTATTAGATCCAACATTTGTGTAAAATGCTCCTGGAAAACTTCTGGGTTCATATCTTCGTGTTAGCCACCTGCATTTTTAGATTCAATTGAGAGTAAACCGCGATCCATAAAGGCATTGGTATTGCCAATATGTGTGCCTCTCCCATTTCCTGAAGGTTGACTCCATCCAAAAACGTTTGCTAAGAACTTTTTACATTCTTATTTCCCATGAAATTATCACAGTATATCTCTCGCTAATCTAGGTTTACCCAGGTAATAAATATTTTTCCTTCCCACATGGAATTTTCAAACTTATTTTAGATAGATTCTTCGCCAACAAATAATTTAAACTTTATCGATAAGAATTGACTTTATCTCTGTTCTGATCTTCCCATCAAATATTCAGCTCTTATAGGACTTCTCAAAGTTTATTTCTGCTGATGTGTGGCAAATCCTCCTCGTCTAAAAGTTCACGTAAAATTGTGTTCGAATTTCTTTTTGAAAACAATATGATTGCACTTGACTGCGAATTATACTTCTGAAGTATTCCTCGACAACGATTTCAGACCTCCCTGTAGTTGATTTTGGGGTACTCAGTTTCACGATCATTTTTTCTTTTTTTCAAAAGTCGGTACATAGTCAACATTCCAATCCCTGCCATTCTGGAACACGTTTTCATTCTGAGATAGCGCACATCTTTACGCAAGTTTATCTGGGACACAATCTAAAAAGTTCACCACTTTCACTCACACAATTGCTCTATCTAGTGGTACACTGATCACTAAACACGTCGAATTACACTTACTCCACCGCACACTCACGTCTACTCAGGTCCAGCTCTTGGACGGGTATTATGTAATACAAAATAACCTCTGCTAAATGACCAGGTGTATAAATCGACCTAAAGGTATTCAAATCTTAAACCCTCGTCTACTCACTATTTCAAAAAGGTAGCAGCCCAGAATAGAGCACCACAAGCTATACTTAATGCTGAAGGCGGATCCCATTCTAGGAAAGCCCATGGAGATTACAGTTCCAAGGTATAACTTCAATAAGAATTTCATAATTAAAATACCAGACAGGGAAGACTGGATAAGCGGTCCTCCATTATTGGCACCAACAGTCTGGTATGTAGACGGCTCTAAGAGCTGGAGCTGGGATTTATGGGATAAGGTCAAAAACGAGTATCCCAATAAGTCTAGGAAAATACGTCACAGTATTCCATGCTGAAGTGACCGAAATACAGTGGTGCTCAAAGGAAATTATAAGGCAAGGAATTGCTAATCAGTAGATTGTCATTTTCTCCGATAGTCAGGCTGGGCTAAAAGCAATCGGTTCCATGCAAGTCGAATCTGGGGGCTATATAAATGCCCGTATAGACATCGGGTCAGAATAAAGCGACCGTGGCGTGGGTACCAGGACACAAGAGACACAAGGGAAATGAAAAGGTTGATGAACTGGCCAGATAAGACGCCTGTAAGGCCCTTATAGGTGTGGCCAAACCACGCATACGTCCCATGACAGAGACAGGCCAAAGAACGATCGGATAAATTTATTGGTGACCTATTTTGCGAAAACGGAAAGGCCATTAGAATCATAATGGGTCTTCTAACCGATCACTGCCGACATCTGAATCTAATGAGTCTGGCATAGGACGCAACATGCAGATTTTGCCAAGGGGCAGAGGAAACCTCAGTTCATATTTTGTGCTATTGTGAATGCCTTGCTAGACTGACGAGGAATAATCAAGAGTTGATAGCTATATTAAGGGGTCCTTATAAAGGCTGTGGTGTCTGATATAAATGATAAAGCTAGATAAGGAGCTCTAAGGAAAACAAACAGGAGCACCACAATAGATCAAATTGGGTAGCGGTGATCAAGGCCAACCAGCCAGCTCCTCCTTCCTAAACCTAAATCTAATCTACTTATTGTCAAATTTCTCACCATCCCGTCAACTTAATTTTAGTTTAAACTCATTAGAATTATAATTATTAAGTCTAATAATGTCTTCTTATAATTTCTATAAATTTAAAGAGATACAGTAGCACACCCATGGCTGATGCATATCTGAAGGTTTTATTATTTCCTTTCATTTCCAAATAAACTATAAAAAATTGTGGTGAAAATATTTGGAATGTATATGATACAACAGTATCCGAGAATGAAACCTGATGTACCTTTAGTTAAAAATATACCAGATAGTCACTCTAAAAAAAGAATTACTTAAGAAACAATGGAGGACAATTATAATTGATATGTAATTGTCACCTTTGCCAGGAAAATAGTCTGATACGCTATTGGCTTAAAAAATATTGGTCATTAACAAACAAGAAAATAAATAAATAAAGGGCTAAACAAGGAGGGAATTTTTGGGTAAATATTTTAGATATTTTTGTTGAAAATCTTGCCAATGTTCTAGACTTGTATTGAAATAAAACCACTTTACCTGAAGCCAGTATTCATAGAGATCTTCATATTAAGTATATCCACTATTTTATGTTACGTGACAGCTATAAGCAATGCACAATTACTCTCGGTATTTACCCAGATCTTGAAATATGTGAGCTCATAATTTGGCATAATTCACCCACCTCTGTGTGTATCTAATATTGTTATACAATTTCACAGAACGTGGCCACTGTACTAATTACGGAAACCAACCTCCGTGTCTAATTCGTCAATGGAGATATTGCATCTATCTGGCAACCTATTTACTATCTGAATTGACTTAGATAGAGCGAATTGAGCTTTGCATACTCTACAATATCCCATCAATCATGCCGTGTTTATGTAGTAGAATCTACTCAAACAGGGACAGCCGCTGTTGCATTTAGGTATCCACAATTGCCTTGTTTTCTTCCTCGTAAAAGGAGGGACAGGGAAAATTAAAAAGGTTTTTATTTCTAAATGACTCGGAATGAACTTTTCACCGACTGGAAAAACGATGCTCCGAAATTAATGCTGTAATCGCCAAATAAATATAAATGTATGGAGATCGGTAACTGACGGAGATTTAACTGTAATGTATTTTTTTTAAGTCTCATTTTTATTAACGAGGTTCACTTGAGATTTAAAAAGTGAGAGAATGCAACAAAATATTGAGAAAACGTTATATCAACCAAAATAAGGTTAATTGAATTTTTCAAAATTTTTTATCACTTTGCGCTCTGCACTCACAATTAAGACAGCTGTGTTGTCGTTCATGATACAACCGCAACACCGCTCTGTCTCAGTTAGAGGACGAAATTCCTAATTGTAGTACAGTAAAAACAGGGTTTGAACTATATAAAAATTAGTTAGTTCATAAAAAGAATTGGTTATAACTCCTATTCGACATGAACTTTAAGAATCCAAAAAATCCCCAAAAATTGGAGAGGTGGAAATGAGGTTTCTGGGGGGAGAAAGGGGTCAGAAATGTTTGAAACTGTATTTTTTTAAAAGTAGAGGTGTGGGCAGTCGTTTCTATGTTATTTTGCATGCTGAATCGAATGATCAAGTCGATAGAATCAACCCTTAACGAATTAAAATGTTTCTAATAATAAGAATACGATAAAACGCAAGAGATTTTATTAAAAAGAAAAAAATATGTGCAGTATTAATTTAGTACTTAGAAAATGTTTATATGAAGTATGTAGTAGTTGGTAATAAGTATTTTATTCATCGAACATGTTATGTTCTTCGCTAGTGACGTCATCAAATTCTGACTCTTCATCAGAGGCCTCTATTGATATGAGTAACACGTCTGACGAAATTGCAATTTCGGTTCATGCAGGCCCCTCCCTCATAAATTTTGCACAAAACTGAGCATTCCACACCGCTTTTTACACAGGAGCACTGAGAAGTGGAGCAAATTCCCTTGCAGGCACAGGAAATCAATTTAAGGATGGCCTTTTGAGCAGCGTCCTGATTGGGTGCAAATTATTGCCACGACTAACCCAATCCCACTGTTGTAGATCCAGTTTATTTTCGAGCCATACATGTACTTCACAGAAGGTACGATATGAATGTTGTGCGGCACTTGCTGATTTAACAGGAAGTGATTCCAGCTTTGCTACATTTTTAGTGAGTGATCTCTGGAACATTACGTACCGTAGTTCATCTAACGTATGTTTCCCATCTTTGGAGCCAAAAATATATAAAAAACGGTTTTCTCTACTTCACTGTGAGTTGCTGTAGCTGTTTGGAATACGTGTGTGGTGTGCCGTCATCCAGGTTTTGTCTCAAGCAGCTTGATGATTTTCTTTTTCCCTTTTCCATAAATTGCACTTGTGGTGTCGCAACCATTAATAGAGTGAGCGACTAGGATGTACGTGCTATGTTTATTCTGAAGACTTACTGATGATACGTCAGATTTTTGGTTTGAATAAAAATGTTTCTTGATTCAGAAGAGCCAAATTAGTCAACAATACTGAAACATAAATATCCTGACAAACAATGGCAGAGCCGTGCTTGCCTATGTCTGTCTGATCTATTAGTACGTCAGCATCTCCACTGAACTGTCTTACCTCAATGTTGCTGTATTCAAATTTTTTTAAGCAGCTCGATCAATTGCTTTTATTTTTCGCATTGGAAAGAAATCTATCTTGGTTGGAATAGATGGGGGTGTTCTCTGCTATGTGGAATTTAGGAGCACAATGTTTGTACCTGCGTATATGTTAGGATCTCTTGATACTGTCTTGATCATCATATCCATCGAAAACAATAATAGCGGATTCATAATGGTTTTTAATATAAGCGAAATATGTTTCACAGACATCTGAATATGTTTGCCTGCCAAACTTCATCAAAATTGGTTCACTAGTTTCGACGTTAACGTCTCTACATACATACATGCACGTACACACACATACAGGGACGCGTTTCTGGGACCTCAAATCGTAAAGATTTGGTTGTAGTAACTTCTCCATTTTTAAGGGCGAGAGGATTAAAACAATTCGAGTCACTTGTAGGTTCACAATTATCTAACGCTTGGACTATAAGTATGAAGAAGCGGTTTGGAATAAATCGCGGATAAATATCAGCTAGAATTTGCATTTGCGGAACAACACAATTCCGAAAAGTGACCCGTGAAATAAATTACACACATGATTTTATGGTCGACTAAATGTATATAAAAACCACTATTCACTATTCTAAATAAATATGAACTAATTCATGATCCAATTTCCATTCGAACGCTCTGAAATTTACGACTAATTTGCGGCAAATCGGCCGAAATGCATGGGCAATTTATTATCAATCAACTGCTTGCTCATATGTTAATTAACAGTATATTCCGGCTTGTTTTGCGTTTTATTTTCAATGTAAAAGCTGAATTTTAATAAATCTAAGCTGCCACAAAAAAAACAAGAGGTAAGTAATTAATGTTGCAACGGCCTTTGTGTAGCTCCTCTGTTTACGTGCTATTCACGTTTAACAAAAGTTTTTAAATTATTAAAAATACATTTTATGGCAAATACATAAAAATGAATGAGCGTTTTCATCTGTTATATGTGAATTCTAGATTAATTCTGCAGTGGTTTAGTTTACATGCGAGCCACTACTTCAAACGGAATGCTATGTCTCATTTGCTTATACGAGGGTTAGTCGTTGCCATAGGCTACTTATTATACTGTAACCTACGGAAAATAAAACCATCTATTAAAACATTATTAATAAGTTACAATGTTTGGACTTCAGTAACCTACTAACTTCCGAGCTGTATGGCCCCTTAAACTTGTGAAAAATAAATAGTTTAGCATAAGCATGGGTCCGATGCCCCTCGGGAAATTAGGCTGATATTTTTACCTTGACCTTATATTACTAAGCGGAACTATTCTGCAAGATATTACACCTCTGCCTCCCCTCTGCATTTAAAAATAAATGATTTAATCGAATTTTGAAAAATTATGTTTTCCTCTCTAATAACGTAACAAGACGCGAGGCAATAAAGCCTACCCCCATATGCCACCAGTTCTCAAACTATGTTATTAAGTATTTTGGAAATTTTTATTTATTTTTTCTCTCCAAAACCATGAGCTTAAGACCCCATGTTATATAACGTTTTTTTGTTTGTCTTGTCATTCTCTACCACCAGTTTTTTTAATGACATGAATCTAATTACACCCTGTATTTCCTAATCTCTGTAAAATGATTTAGAACCTCAGAAACACCCTGTATATTGTACGGTTCTGATTCTTGTACATTTATGTATTTGTGCGCTGAATGAAGAATGAAGAGCCTTAGTAGCCTCTAAAATTATAATTAAATAATAACAACTTTTTAATTGTTTATTCGATAATTGCGGATTTCCGTACAAAATTTTGTTTACGATGATTATTAAAATTATTTGTCCGGTTATAAAACCTATTTGATTAAATTAAATATATGATAGCAAACTGTTTTGCACGAGAAAAAGTATTACCCAGTAATGAGCAATGTCGAATTAACAATCTCACTTCCGCCGCTCGACAGTCTATGGAACAAAACAAATTAAAAATAAGGGTTATTAGAGATGCGTACAAATACTCGAAGTGGAGAGGAAAACTTTAGAAAAGTAACTACCAAACTTCTGTATGTAATTCCGAAAGTTCCAAAGCGATATTAAAAATTGAATGGACCATACCAGGAAATAGAAGTATCAAGTGGGTGAGTAGCATCCTGAAATTTTATCAGAATGCCGAGGCATTATGCGGCAAACTTCTGAATTGTGTTTATATGTACAATGTCATATAGATAAGGGAATGGACCTGGCTTCAGGCTGTAACCTCCCGAGATCTCGGCAGGCTTTTCAACGGCAACGACTAAAGAAATGACCCGGGCAAAGGCTGATCTACCACAATTATCTGATTTGATTATGTGCCTGTTTCACAGATTTTCTGTTTTATACTTTAAACTTTGACGCTTTGTCACATTAGCAGATAAGAATTTCCTACATATAGAAAAGTTCTCTTTCTGAAAATTCTTTTTACGTTAATGTGTTTTTAGGATAAGAATGTTTTGCACATTATTAAACTTTTAAGATAGAGTTCACAGCCCTATTTAATTTATTTCATAAGCACTATATTCAAAGGGCTCTAAATTATTTTTCATTTAATTCTCTTTTCTTTATTGGAGAAAATGATTTGTTTATTTATAAATAAATAGAGTCCAGTTCGAGCAACGAAGTAGCAGCAGTAAGGCAGCTATTAGAGAGAATTTATTTTTGTTCGAATGCTTTACCAGCATTTGAAAACATTAGTCGGATAAAAATTTGTTTTTAAAAAGAATCAAACTTAAAAAAAGAAATTTTCGGAAATAACCGTTTTCGTGTAAAATAAGAATCAACGTCATGAGGGCTTCGGAGTATTCAATACTGAAAATAAATATATAAAAAATCTCCGATTTTGAGCTACATGTACTATACCGGGTGGCCACGAGTTAATGTACGCCCCCAATACTTTGGTTGTTTTTGTATTTAAAAATTTGGTTTTTGGTACACATAAATTAGACAATAATAAGCTACTTTTAGACTAACAGGAATGAAAATATCACTTCCGGTTGAACCGGAAGTGACATCAACCTTTTCTTCTTAAATGGAATGACTATATTTTTTTTATGGTTTCTCATTAAGCATAAATTTCTAAGTGCAACAGTTTTTTCAGATGTAAAAAAAATCCAAAAAATAAGTGAGATACGAACAATTTTTTAATTTTTTTAAAATGGCTGCGTCAGATGAATGCGATGTAAAAAAATTACTAAGTAGGCTATGGAAATTATTAGTAAGGTTGTAGACTTGTCTGTAAGGAAGAAAATAGTTGTTAGAGTTACTGATAGGTACCATTTTTTAGTTTTTTTTAAAAAAAACGGAATTTCATTTTCATTTTCATTCCCGTAGGGTCCTATGGAATTTTTTTAATGGAACTGTGCTATTTCTTTTATTGATCAGAAATAACGATTCATAAACTATAATTTTTTCGTCATTAATCATTTCTTAGCGATATCCTTCGTAATAATGTTCAATGTGAATTGTAATGAAAAAATGGGTATAGTTTAGTAAAAGTAGATGCCCCTAGCTTTAATTTGCATTTTGTTTTATGTGCCAACGTTATTGTTTTACTTCCCTCGCATACCGAAGGGAAGTATTGTATTCGAGAAAAAATCACCCTCCGAGATTTTTTCGGATTCTGACGTTTCAGAACACGTAGATTCCGAAAATATAGGTTTTTCAATTCCGTCAGTCTGTCTGTCTGTCTGTCTGTCGGTCTGTCTGTCTGTCTGTCTGTCTGTCTGTCTGTCTGTCTGTCTGTCTGTCTGTCTGTCTGTCTGTCTGTCTGTCTGTCTGTCTGTTGGTGTATTTACTAAAAAACTACTTGACGGAGAGCAGTCAAATTTGGTAGGTAGTTAACCCTACTGTCAGCGAAGAACTGGTAGAATTTTCACTGAAAAATATACAGGGTCGACCGTCTAAACGGAATAAATAGTAAAAAAAATTTTTTTTTGCTCAAATTTAAAATTTCCACGTTTCATGACGCGCTAAACCTGTTTCAGGAAAAAAAATTTTTTGAAAATTTTTTTCAAACATTTTTGAAAAAATTTTTACCAAGTTGAAAAAATTTTTTTTTTGCTCAAATTTAAAATTTCCACGTTTCATGACGCGCTAAACCTGTTTCAGGAAAAAAAAAATTTTGAAAATTTTTTTCAAACATTTTTGAAAAAATTTTTACCAAGATGAAAAAAATTTTTTTTTCCTCAAATTTAAAATTTCTACGTTTCATGACATGCTTAACCTATTCCGGGGAAAAAAAAATTGAAAATTTATTTCACCAATATTTTTGAAAAATTTTTTACTATTAAAATGAAATAATTTTTTTTTCTTTCTTCAAATTTAAAATTTCCACGTTTCATGGCATTCTAAGCCTGATTCAAAAAAAAAATCTTTAAAACTTTTTTACCATGTTACCACTAAAATAGATGGATTTTTTTTTATTTCTTCAAATTTAAAATTTCCACGTTTCATAGCATTCTAAATTTATTTAAAAGAAAAATTAGATTTTTTTTTACTATTTTTAAAAAAAATTACCACTAAGATAGATTTCTTTTTCTTTGTTCAGATTTAAACTATCCATGTTTCCATGGCATCCTAAAACTATTCAATCAAATTTGAAAATGTTTTTGGAAAGTGAAAAAAAAATTGAAAACATTTTTAATCTATTTATCATTACTACAGAATAGACGAAAACATTTTTTTTTTTTAAATTTAAAATTTTCACGTTTCATGACATTCCAAACCAATTTCGGAAATAAATTTTTGCAATATTTACCAGTTTGGAAAAAAATTTAACACTAGAATAGATGGAAACTTTTTTTGCTCAAATTTAAAAGTTTCACGTTTCATAGCATTCTAAACCTATTTTTAAAAAAATATGCAATTTTTAAATTTTAAACTTCTTTACCACTACTATAGAATAGAAGGAAACTTTCCTTTTTGCTCAAATTTAAAATTTCTACGTTTGACATTTTAAACCTATTTCAGAAGAAAAAATTTTGAAATTTTTTTTTCCCAAAATTTTTGAAAAATAAAAAAAAAAATGAAATTTTTTAACCACCACTACACTTCCACTCTATTACGTGAATGTTGGATTGAAAATATGACAGATGGCAATAATATCTGGCATATGCACCTATTATACTTTTATTGAAAAATGTACAGGGTGGTCATCCCAAGAAATAATTCAGTCATGGTGGACATTTGTAAAGGTATTTGCGCAGCCTGCTATATGTGGCACCTGCTATTTAGTATTGAACTTTTGCTGTTGGATGAGCAATCTGTATGTTGTTTTGACCAAAACTTATCAAGTTTTCTTCGTAATAATAGCAATAACTATATTCCGATTATTATTCTCAATGTCTTTTCGTAATTATTAATTTTTTAGTGACCGCCATGCACACATAACGAGGGAAGTTCTGTGTAAATACCTTTACCGATTTTTTTCATTTGCGAGCATATTGAAATTAAAACTTTGTAAATTATAAAATACAGGAAACTTACGAATAGTGTAAAGTCAACTAATTTTGTGTCCAGAACATTTGAATGTTTTTGACTACCACGATATCGAAATGTGACACATGAAGATCCCAGAACTAACTAGACATGTTACATTAACGAGATAATCAAGATATAGATAATGTAATGGAGTAGACTCTGAAATGGAGAAAAGAATTGCTTTTGTTTTTTAATATAAAAAACAATATGTTCTACTCTGGTTTAGGTATCACGTATAAAAGTTGAATAAAATATGGCAATCTACAATAATATCAGTATAACAAATAAAAAAAAAATACGTATAACAGCTCAAATCTTATTTGACACAATATGCAGTAAATGTCCCCGCCCAACAGCTGTTAGATGGCTCACAGAAGGGACACTGTGTCTATGCATTCATGTTTGAAATCCAAAATTACCATAATTTTGAAATTACCATTTTTAGACAACTTACTTTTAGATTGTTTATTCAAGTTATTCAAATATAAAATCACTACTCATCTGGTAAAGATATTTGTAGTTAGAAAATTCACCCTGTTTCTTGATGATACCAGAAAAAGTGGACCTAATAATCTGCCTTTTTCTCATCTGACGCCAGCAACAATTTGTCCTTAAATTTAGCTTTTTTCTTATGTAATACCAGTAAAAATTTGTCCTTATAGCAAAAAAGGAGAAAAGTAAAGGAACGGCCTAAAAATACATGTGACTGATATAATTCTTGAAAAGATGCATGTTATTTATTTTAAGTTACCTTAGCTGTTCTTAGGTTTTACACAATCGAGCAATTCACAAACATTTATTTTTACTATGTAATCTTATAATACACATTTTTAATGCTCACACGATGAGCACGAGATGTTAATTAATCGCCTTATTTTTCTCTTTGGTCTTTTTCTGGATAGCTAGGTGGCAAAAGAACGCGACTTTTTTTTTATTTACAGCCATTATTTCTCTATGAAAGTATGTGTTCAAATTTACAAACTATAGGCAACTCAATATACAGGGTGTTTCACTTAAAAGTCCCCAGGCCATTATCTCTAAAACTAATAAAGATATTTTATTTTTGTAAATGGCAGATGATTGATACCAAAGAAAGGTTTAAATAACGGTGATTAGAATTTTTCCTCAACAGCACACAGAGATGGCGCTGCGATGCAAAACTATTTTTTGATGGCTGGAACCTTGAAACATGTCATGTGATTAAACAATAATTTGTGAATAATTTTAATGGTATGGAGAATTTACAAAAAATAAGCCGTTTTGGAGTTATATGAGTTTCTTTCATTAATGCCAGTACACGTGAATTTTGATAAATCCCTATAATTTATTTATTATTTATTATAGAATATTGGTTACCAAACACTTTTTTTCAAGATAAGGAAAGTGATATAATACACTATCATAAAATTATGTTTACCACTTCCGGCCAAACCGGAACTAACATGATGAACCAATATCCATATGTTCCTACATATTACAATTTTTTTTTCTAATAACGCTTCTAATAAAACGGCTCCCAAAACTTAAAGTAAGTAAGACAACAAAGAAAATACACACTAATTTAGAATGGGCTAAATTTATATTAACAATTCAGTAAAGACCGTAAACAAAAGTTTTATAAACAAACATTTAAAAACTATCGAAATATTATTAAAAATGAAATTAAACTAATTTCTTTCTTATTAGTAGGTACTTATTATATTAAATGTTCAAAATTTCTCCCTTCTTCATGAATACACATATTGTACCGTTTCAGTAACTCTTCATTGCAAACTTTTTGTAACGTATGTCTATTTATAGCAGCAACACTTGCATATATTTTATTATACAAATCGGCCATATCCTCAATGGGTTCAATGTACACTACACTTTTTAAATACCCCCAAAGGTAAAAATCTAATGGAGTCAAGTCAGGTGATCGTGCTGGCCATCTGACTACTCCATTAGTACCAATCCATCTCTGAGGGTCCATTTCATTAAGACAATCTGTGACTAGTACTGAGTTATGGGGTGGTGCACCATCTTGGTGAAACCAAATATTCTCCTGGTTATGAGGGATAGTCTCTAATAATCCTGGCAATACATTTCTCAAAAATATCTCATATTTTTTTCCATTTAAAGTCCCATGGAATAGATATGGTCCAATAATATATGAATTTAATATTCCACACCACACGTTAACTCCAAAAGTTACCTGATTTCGGGTCATTCTCATCCATCTAGGATTATTTTGTGACCAGTATCGGCAGTTATGCTTACTCACAACTCTGTTGTTGTGAAAACGGCTTTCATCGCTCCAGAGCACATTTTTTTAAAAATTTGGGCATTCTTCAGAAAGAACTGAAAATTCAGCTAAAAAATGTAATCTTCGTTCATAATCACCAGGCCTTAAATAATGGATCAATTTTAATTTGTATGGATGGTATTTATTTGATTTTAATATTCTATGGCACGAAGATATCGACAGATTAGTTTCCGATGCCAATTTCCGGAGAGAACATTGAGGATTGTTGACAACACTATTTAACACCAAGGCTGTATTTTCATCGTTTCTAACTGGCCTATTTCTATTACGAATAGTTTTCTTAAAACTACCCCAGTTTCTTAAATTTTTAAACAGCATGATAAATGTTTTTTTTATCGGTTGTAGGTCTATTTGGAAATCGTAAACAAAACAATCGTTTTGCTTGTCGGGAATTTCTTTTGCATTCACCGTATATTAAAATCATATTTACCTTATCTTCATTGGTGTATCTAACCATTTTTTAAATTTATTTTTTTTTTATTGCCTTATTTGGATTAATTTGCTTTGAATTGTTTCTAAGTACACTATTTCTGTTTGAAACTATGATTGAAATGCACCAACTACAAACTTTGTTTAATAACTGTCAAACTTAAAATTAAATCAAAGCCTACTAATATCTCTTAAGTAGATTTTTCATTACCATTCTAAATTAGTGTGTATTTTCTTTGTTGTCTTACTTACTTTAAGTTTTGGGAGCCGTTTTATTAGAAGCGTTATTAGAAAAAAAAATGTAATATGTAGGAACATATGGATATTGGTTCATCATGTTAGTTCCGGTTTGGCCGGAAGTGGTAAACATAATTTTATGATAGTGTATTATATCACTTTCCTTATCTTGAAAAAAAGTGTTTGGTAACCAATATTCTATAAAAAATAATAAATAAATTATAGGGATTTATCAAAATTCACGTGTACTGGCATTAATGAAAGAAACTCATGTAACTCCAAAACGGCTTGTTTTTTGTAAATTCTCTATACCATCAAAATTATTCACAAATTATTGTTTAATCACATGACTTATGTTTCAAGGTTCCAGCCATCAAAAAATAGTTTTGCATCGCAGCGCCATCTCTGTGTGCTGTTGAGGAAAAATTCTAATCACCGTTATTTAAACCTTTCTTTGGTATCAATCATCTGCCATTTACAAAAATAAAATATCTTTATTAATTTTAGAGATAATGGCCTGGGGACTTTTAACTGAAACACCCTGTATACCGTTTACGTATATTATTTAAGCTTGTAATTATCAATTTGTGGTGATAAACTTAATTTTAATTTACACCGGCTGTATGTAGAAGTGAACCGTCACATACTTAACTAATGCCATGGTACGAGTTTAATCAATTTCATCATATCTACCTAGTAAAGTGAGCTACTGGAGATAATGCCTTTACTGACGTTTCTGCTGTGTATAAATTTTGCTATTTCTAAGCTTTGAAAAGGCTAAATAACCTTAAATTATTAACCACAGCCAACCGGCTTCAATTCAATTGCGACTAGATTCAAGGAGCATATAGCCCATCTCTAATACGCAAACAGGCATTGATTTAGTATAAATAAAGCATATATTGTTAAACTTATTTTAGTTAACAATCTCCAGATGATGCTAATATGGTTGACGAAATGTACCTCAAATATAATTTCTAGTGTAGTGTTCGGGTATTTTGATATTCATCTGAATTCCGACCTAGAAATTGTTAATTCCGACTATATAATTTTAAATTGAGGGTTGGTTGAGTGGTGGACTAACAGTAGCTAAGTTCTGCCAGGATGTTAATATAAATAAGATCATTAAATAAAAAAAAATGTGACTTACGATTGTGAATTCAAAGATGCAATAGTGAATTCCGAGTAAGAAAAAAGTACGGTCTCTTTACGCTTTCGGAAAAAAAGTGCACAATAAGAAAAACACACATTTCAAGTGTTTTTCAATTTTTTGGAAAACCACTTTTAAAAAAATGTAACTTCATTATTTATCATCAAAACGTATACAAGTCTGAGAAAGTCCATAGCACCCATATTTCATGCAGTAAACATACTTTATAGGACTTCACTTATTACCTAACTTACTTAAACAAAAGCTCTTTACGACAGATAAGAATGAGTGAAACGTATCGACATCTGAAATCTATTTATTATTGATTCTAACATTTTAATTTCTGGTGCAGTTAAGGCATAAATTGTACATTCATGGGTCAGAGAAAATTTAACTATATAAAAATATAATACAGAGCAATTATCTCTAATCTTCTAATGAATTTAATTACTAAAAATGTAAGTTTTCATATGCATGAATGTCATTCACAAACTTCTTGTTTGCTTTCTTTAATCTAGTTAGTACATACTTAAGATACTAAGGATTCCGTATTATAAATTAGGTACTCATAACTACTTCTGACTAGATAATTATACATGAAATTATTTAATAAATATACAGGGTGTAATTAGTTTCATGTCATTAAAAAAAACTGGTACTAGGGAACGACTAGACAAACAGAAAACCTATATGACCTTTTTCCCTAGGGGCACTTTGAAAAAACTGACCTGGGTTTACATTCTTAATGTTATGGTAGGAAAGATTTGAGAACCATTGTTTTTCAGGGTCAATGGATGATATGGTTCCGAATATTAGAAATAATAAAAAACTGTAATACCCGACTTGTGTTCCCGTCGGTAGAAGTGCGGCACTTTGATGGGATGATTTGTATCGAACTTTATCTACCACTAATTATGAAAATGTAAATAATTCCTTCTCTTTCGGCACAACGCAAGCATAGCATGGCCGCAGGGGTTTAAATAGGATTTGTTTACATGTGTTTTTTAATTCGGAACAAAGCTATTGTAGCTTTTATTGTCGTTTATAAGAATTCATAAAATTTAAAAGTGGTTTATTAACATTTGTAACATTGTGTTAAAAGCTTAAAAAATTAGTAATTGTTTTATGAAATTGGAAAACGACAGTTAGACGTCCGAGATACGATAACAGAAAATAGTTGTGTATTTTAAGTTAGGAAAAAATCTGATTTTTGTAACGAATTGAGCGCATAATTTTCCCAATCAGGTATCGAAAACTAAAAATCAAGTCTTTGGTCTCTATGAAAATCAATGTAAACAATAATAAACAGATAAAAACAAGACAACGAATACTAATAATAATAATAATCATACCTTTGAATTTTTTGCAAAAATTGTTCGAAATGACCTCCAACTCCACGTATACACATTTCGGTACGTCGAACTAATAACATACTTACTCCGTTCAACACATTTGGTAGATTAGGATAATTTTTTATGGTTTCTATGCACATTAAAATACGTCGTTGCAATTGTTCTAAAGCTCTTCCGCACCAGCTGCATTTCCACCACTTTCTCCATATACCAAGTTCATATCCGCGAGCTAGTGTAATATCCCATAATGTCCATAATCTGCGTTTTAAAACACCACACTAAACTGTGAATTAACGTTATCAATAAAGAAAACAAAAAGAAAAACTTGGTCCAAAATCCAAAAAGTAACACAAAAAGCACGAACGAGAAGTAGTGTCTTACGTAACCAAGTACTAACGACTTGAACGATAAGTCAATAAAATAAATCTTAACACAAGTGGCACAAAATTTAAAAAGAAAAGCAACAGACAAAACCAAGAAACGCGTACGTCGCGTCATGCGTACGTTCTTTGCCAAGTAAGGGCAAAACTGAAATTGTTACTTGAGAATATTACAAGGGAGAGATAGCACGCCTAATAGGATAATTGGCCGCGAAGAAGCATAAAACATGACGATGTCCTCTGTCGGTCGCTTTTAACTGCTTTGTCGGCATACTTATTTGCAGGAATGTCAGAGTATCTCGTGCGACAAGACGCTAGGCAATAAAACCTACCCCAATATGCCGGCAGTTCTCAAACTAGGTTATTAAGTATTTTGGAAATTTTTATTTATTTTTTTTCTCCAAAACTGAGAGCTTTAGACCCCATGTTATATAAGATTTTTTTGTTCCCTACCACCAGTTTTTTTCATGACGTGAAACTAATTACACTTTGTATCTTCGTGCCTCTTATTAGAACCTACATTTTTTTTGTGTTTTTTGGAGAATGTTAAATATTATGTTCAAAAGTCATTTTTTAATCCGGAATTATGCTCAAATGCTTTCATAAATTGCCAGCCACCTTTAATAAATTGTATTAAATAGTAAAGTTTGATAAATTCTGGTAGAATGAAAAGAAATCTTTATAAAGTAGCATTTCAGTACAAAGTTCACCATCGACAAAAATACTACAATTATTCTTTTGGGGTTGTTATTCTTTTCGAGAAAATTATTATTACTTCCACATGCACGTATTGGAGTGGAAAAATAGCGATCGTAAAAAAAAAAAAATTTTCCTTTTGTTGAAATAGGTTTAGAATGTCATGAAACGTCAAGATTTTAAAATTGAGAGCAAAAAGATGAGTCTGTCGGTCAGTTTGTTTTTCTAACTTTCTCTTTATGTGCACCTTTTCTCTGGAATGGTTTAAGATATTGACTTGAAATTTGGTACGTGCATGAATTACAACGACATCTGGAACTTGATTATATATTGAGTATATTCCAGTGAAGAGTTGGTGGGTAAATAAAACAAAATAAATAATGGCGATAAGAGTTCACAACCATGGCCACAAATCCTTTTATAACATTTGCCTCCCTCACAGCATTATAAAAGCGGTTAATAAAACAAAATTACTAGATTATATTTTGAGATAATTTCGTTGAATGGTTGGGGTAAATAGGGGCAAATTAGAGAAAATAAACATGCTAGTATATGACTGTTTGGATGAGTGGCAAGCGCGCTTGACTCTCAGCCAGGAGTTCTGGGTTCGATTCCCGGTCGTGGCACTGGGATTTTTTCCGAAGAAATTAATCCTAGTATACTCGGATATTGGATGTGTGTCCCTTGTCTCTAAATGTGTAGCCCTCTCCCGCACAAGGCTCTTTCAGAGCTTTCAGGGATAAAGGGGGTTGTATTACCTGTGGTGTTATTATTTATTATAGTAAGAGTTCAGAAACTTGGGATTTGATGAATATACTAGAAGCCAGTGCATCTCCGAGACCACCACAGCCACATCGTTATTAAACGAGTTAGCAGGAGACAAGAAACATGAGATTTCGTGTATGTACTGGAGGCAAAGGTCTCGTCTTTTTATGGCATGCCAACCTGTGATTGTAGAATGTCTGTGTGGCTTGAACCACATTTTAATATATTGCATACTTTGTTATTGATGATTGCGCTAATTGCACTTTTCAGTAAAGGTTATAAGGTTTGTAATAAACTTATTCGTAATAGCACTAGGGCGAAACTAAAAGATTTTTTGCACCACTGCTTTTTTCAAACCTAAATGTGAATGAAAAACACTTTAATATGAGCCACAAACTATCACTCCTAACATTTTCTATACAGTCCCTTCAAATTAGTACGAAAAGCGCCGTTTTATGGAAAAGCTTCCCACAGCCATAAGACCTGTAAAAAGTAAAGCAGTTAGGTTGTATAAACATGATTTTCACTGCCTGGAGTTCTAAAAAAGGGAGGGTTTTTGAAAGATATCTACAGGATGGGCAACTAAGAATGGAGGCCGCCCATAACTCAGGAATCAATCATCTCACTCGATTGGGGAAAAAACTACCTAAAGTAAAGTGACCTGAAGAATGGCTGGAAAATATTTTAGAGTTTCTAAAATGGCCGCTAGGGGGCGTAGAAGCCATGACCGAATAGAGAACTAGATTTTTCTCCGTACTTTACTCAATTAAGTGGCATTGAAAAGATATGCATCGTAATCCAAATACAATTTCGAATCTTTTCAGTTTTTCATTTTTTTTTGAACTTCAAGAATAAAGTAGTGGGGAGATACCAAAAAACATTTTTTTGAATATCGATTACTTCGATTAGTCTTAACGGAATATAACAAACTTGGTCTTATTAAAAAGCGATTTTCTTAGTCTATCGAGGGCGCTTTATGCTGTTTTCATTTGACTGTTACCGTCGCCGCTAGAGGGCGTTCTTTGACATGTCAACAAATATCTTACCTTTCTAAAAATATTTAAATGGAATGGTATGTTTATTTTTACACGTCAAAATAGAGAACTAAAAGCTTCAGATGTCAGTGATAACCGCAACTCGATAACTTTTTTCTTTCGCACCATCTAGCGGCGAAACCATGCGGAATTCGGACAAAACTGTAAAGCTGAAATTTGTGGAATTTAATTCTCTATAACTTTGCTCTCTCGATATCTTCAACCAAAATACATAGTTATTGCTCAAAATAGAGAAAAATGTGAGAAAACGCTAAAATTCATACATATGTGTATATTTCTCAAAAACCACCCAAATTTAGAGCTATGGGGGGTGAAAATCATGTTCGGACAACCCAAATGCCTCACTTTCTGCAAGTTTCATAGCTGTAAGAAACTTTTCTTTAATTTTTCTTAATTTGAAGAGACTAATATCCAATTTCATGAAAGTTTGCTTTATTTATATTAACTGCATTTTATAAATTCATCGGAACAACGAGACAAAACCAGATCTACGATAACCTTTACCAACCCACCTCAATTATACCCAGAAGTCGTACGGCAATCGACTGCCAGCTAATTGGCATTTTTACTTACACCGCGGTTCAATTAACTAATCAAACATGTATATGTCATTTAATAGATTGCAATGCCATTCAAAGAGATACTGGGGTAATCCATTTGCGGTGTTCTAGCCGATAGTGACCGAGTTGTCGTGATATACTTACTATCTATTAGTGATTTATAGGGATTGCAGCCTTGCTGGACTGGCCACTATTAATTATATCACATTATCGGACCCGTACATTATTACCTGAAATTCCTTTTAATAGCTAATTACTAACTAAATGAACAGAAAAAATATAATGAGGGAATTAATTAATGAATTGGGGTTGGATTCTTTAATGTGAATTCGATCCTGAAGATAATAATAAAAAATTCTCATGGTATAGAACATGAATATTATGTGAAGTATCAGATAATAGTAATTTACGTTATAAGTCCGGTAGGTGACTTACAGCACGAGACAAGCGAGTACTCTAATGGGTCTTACCGGACGTGCATTGTATAATTTTTTTTTTGTTTCATGCTGTCTTTATAATCCTTTTTAAAATGAATAAACAGTTATAATTATTTAAATTTGAAAAATATTAGTTAAGGCAATCTAACAATCGATGCGACGTTAACGATGTTATAGATATTGGTTTTCATAAATAAAATAAAAATCACTAACTTTAGTTAAACAAAATATTATGAACTTTGTAGTTGAAGCCTAATATTCTTCATTTACTAAAGAGGGTAGAAAGTATATTTTACAGTAAAACAATGCTATATAGCGAGCCCCGTTCTTATGTGTTTCCTTGAATTATAACAGTTTTCTTTGGCAGAAATATTGAATAACTTTTAATAGATATTATTTTATTTACCATTATAGGCTATTGATTATGTCGAAAAAAAGGGGGTAAAAGGAACTAATTCGTTAAAGGTATTTTATTGTTTCATATGTTCAATTGTACCCAAATAAATCTACAGTGTGCTATTAAACTTTGCCTTGGATTTTTGAGAACGGCGTTTTGTACCCTTTTAACCTTTTTAACTATAACTCAAGATCTATGCATTTTTAGTATATAATCAAGTTTGGTTTGGTGCACATCCGGTTTGACCGGAAATGCCCACAACTTTCGATTTTTAAACACCCTATATATTTTTACATTTTTGGAATCTAGAGGAAATTTTGAATACAATGCATCCATTTTGGTCACTTTTTGATAAACATTAAAAAATCTATTTCTGAATCCAGAGTGCTGTGGTGCCCAAAATATATTTTAGTTTGTGTGCTACGTTACTATAAAAATAAAAAGAGCAATATGATTGCTTAATTCTTTAGAGGAGTTTAAAATTTTTAAATGTGATTTTTACCCACTAACTCGATTTTTTCAAATGGGAATTTAATCGTTCACCAACATTTTTAAATACCTCATTTTCATACGAATCTAATGATACCAACATTTTGAAAATCCGCTCAGAAATATTTGAGATTTCAGCCAAAATACAAAGCAACCAAGCTTTTAGAAACATGCGGCTAATAGATAATAGATTAGTGGGCTTTGGAAACTAAAATGGCACATTTCTGTGTAAATCTGGTAAGCTAGTAACATTGGAAAAATCATAGTAGCCATTGAATGTAATAAAACAATATCAGCTGTCAGGCAGACTCGTGTAGTTATAGGCAATCTTGAGCTATCAAACATTTAATAATTGTGAGCGCAAAGAACGCTACAATTAAGTTTAGCATAGGTATGTGGAGGTAAACACAATTACATCCACAACGACATTTGCAATAGAATGCGACGTCAGTTCGGTTTTCAGAGTTATATTTAAATAAACATAAATATCGGGCCTATAAATAAATAAAAATCAATTCCGTTGGAACAATTAAACTTAAACTAGGTAACAGTAGGTATCTTTAAAATAATTAATATAATTAAACCATAAATTGATATTTATAGATATTGTTCAAAATGTCCACCATTTTTTTCTATACACAATTCGGCTCTGCGTACAGTTGCTTGAATGGCTTTACGCAATTCAGCCGGCGTTATTTCATTAAGAGCCCGTACAACTTTATTTTGCAGCTCTTCACGGGTATATGAAAAAATTTTATAAACTTTATTTTTGAGAGTACCCCATACATAATAGTCGAGGGGTGTTAAGTCAGGTGACCTAGGAGGCCACCTGATATGACCTTGATTTGCGATAAGGCGTTCACCATGCAAGCATATTCCATCACTCTTCTGGAATTATATGGGGGAGCACCATCTTGTTGGAAAAACAGATTTTGTAAATAGGCAAGAGGAAGTAAGTCAAGAAACTCTGCTGTCTGATTTTGTAAAAAGAATAAATATCGTTCGCCAGTAAGTGTTCCATCAAAAAATATGGGTCCAATTATTCGATCTCCAAGTACTCCAAGCCAACAGTTATAACCAAATCTTTCCTGAATATTCCCCCGCCCTACCAACCTGGGATTTTCTTGAGCCCGGTACCTAGTATTATTTCTGTTAAACATACCTTGGTTCGTAAATCTACTTTCATCTGAATATAAAATATGAAAAGGAAAACCTGGGTTTTGTTGTACTGCATTTAAGAACCAGTTGCAATATACTAGCCTCCTGTCGTTATCATCTCCATAAAGATGTTGGTGTATTTGGTATTTATAAGACCGAAACTTATGTTTCTTTAAAATTCTGCAAACCGAAGACTGACTAATGTCGCATTCCATTGAAAATTCCCTTGTTGATGTTGTTGGGTGTACCATCACAAATCCTAATACATCAATTTCTTTGTCCTCACTTACAATAAATGTTTGATGGTCATCTTGTTGATTGGGTTCGTTTCTTAATTCTTGTTCCACTCTGGCAAACAAGTGTCTGCTTGGATGACGTCTGTTGGGATATCGTTGCTGATATAGTTCTGCAGCTGCAGTTGAATTTTTGAGACGCTCTCCATATATCAGTAACATTTTCATTTCTACTAAAATTATTCATTTTCTTTAATTTTTACTCAAAGAGATTTCCGCAACGCTTTATTTTGTATCTGTCTGACAGCTGATATTGTTTTATTACATTCAATGGCTACTATGATTTTTCCAATGTTATTAGGTTACCAGATTTACACAGAAATGTGCCATTTTAGTTTCCAAAGCCCACTAATATCAAATATTTCTGAGCGGATTTTCAAAATTTTGGTATCATTAGATTCGTATGAAAATGAGGTATTTAAAAATGTTGGTGAACGATTAAATTCCCATTTAAAAAAACCGAGTTAGTGGGTAAAAATCACATTTAAAAATTTTAAACGCCTCTAGAGAATTAAGTAATGCAACCATATTGCACTTTTTATTTTTATAGTAACGTAGCACACAAACTAAAATATATTTTGGGCACCACAGCATTCTGGATTCAGAAATACATTTTTAAATAAAAGTTTTAATGTTTATCAAAAAGTGACCAAACTGGATGTATTGCATTCAAAATTTCCTCTAGATTCCAAAAATGTAAAAATATATAGGGTGTTCCATTTAAAAATCGAAAGTTGTGGGCATTTCCGGTCAAACCGGATGTTCACCAAACTTGATTTTTTATTGGAAAGATGGCATTTTAGTCGTGTAGTAAGGCCTCCAATTTCAATTTTCTATTCCAAATATTTTAGGAAATATCGGGGCGAGCGCAATTTGTGACTCACCCGGTATTTATCCCATAATGTTTTCGAATGGAATATCAATATCTTCATCAAAATCTTTTTCGTTGTTTCGCTCTATATTGCCATTAAGAAAACATTTTCCATTATAAATAGTGAAGTTTAACTCAAAATTCGACGGTCATCCACAAATATATGGAAATGTGGAAATATAATGAACTGAGTCCGGGAAGTATTCATTTATCAGACATGAAATAAATTACTTGTTTCATATAAACTTAAAGGCCATAATAAGATAAGTCACTGAAAAGTATCCCCGCACTTATGGAACTGGGATGGTGTCTTAATGTTTTATTTTATAGTGGGGATCACTTTCATAAAGTTCTACTCCTGTGTGACTGCTCTACTCTTAAAGAGTAGATGATGAAACGAGGAAGATACTAGGTATGTATTCAACGTAACTTGAAGGGTCATATTCACCTAATATCTTGACAGCCTATTTAATTATCCCTGTCTGCATTAGACTTAAATCATTACTTTGGGAGAAATCGATTTTTCTCCGCTTTCAAATTGTCACCAAAATTAAACCACTAAATAATGTAGGTATAGCGCTACAATTCATGGTTTGATATATGTCCATTTAAATTATTGCTCTCTTAAAATATTAACCATACCGAATAGAGTTTTTCTATTATATCAAATTAGTCAACAGTCGGTGAATTTGGACCTTGTACATATTTTAAAGTAATAAATATATGCAATGTTTTAACTACTTCTTCGTTTAAAATATGTCCTATCACGTTTCTGATTATTCAATCGCAGTTAAGTTTTAACGAAATTATTATCTCTCCGCCAAGAAGAAAAATTACACAGACCGCATCACCGAAACTTCCAAGAACTTTTTCGTGGACGTGCGAATTACTATTAGCGGGTAATTGCTATTGGAAAATATAATTAACAAAGCTCAAGCGCCCCCATGTGTCACGTTTACTATAATATTTGAAATTAACCAAGTTGTGCCAAGACGTGAGAATAAGTTTGTTAAATTTCATTAACTTGTAATTTAATTAGCTCAGTCTCTGCAAACCAATTGTGGTAATTCTTAACTGCATACACGGCACTGTGTGTCATTGCAATTCCTGAATTTAATCTATCACCCACATGGGAGAGAAATTCTTGTCATAACATTCAGCTTTTGCTATTTGTTTGTTTATTTACAAAATGTTTTACAAACATACTTGGTTATTATTAATACAGTTATAGCAGTCATCCTGGCATTCGAGGACATAATCGAACAGATAGAAATGATTTGTACACATGTGTATTCCCGAACTCACTTTCACTTGGTAAAAGTAAAATGCTTTGGACTCAAAGATCTCTCTCCGCAGATCCTTGCGAACTTCTCGGAAAATATGGAATTCAGTTTAATAGATAATAATAATACAATGTGTTTCCCAAATGATACATATGATAGATAATATAGTTAATACTTAATGATGACGATATATCCAAAATATCAGTTTTTTATATGATATGTAAATGACGGATGTAACAAAAATATGTTTTAATGATAATAATATTAGGGGTAAATAAACGAGGCAAGGGCTCACGAAAGTAACTTTGTAAATGAGCCCGTGATGAATTTTGATCTAAAATTAACATTGATGTGTTGACATAATTAAATAATAAATCTAAATAATATATTTAAAATCTATGTACAGCTTAACTAATAATTCTAAATAGTATGTCTAAAATCTACGTACAGATTATTTGAGGACTTAATACAGATATAATTAATAAATAATTTAATTTAATTGTTTATATGTACGTTCATAATTTAGAAATAGGAACGAAACTAACCTTGGAAATGGTTGAACAAGAACAAACCGTAGGAGTGATGAAAAGGCAGAAAATATAGTGTTTGTATTTTATGCTTTATATTTAGCAAGTATTTTTTCTGTCAATTAATTGATTTATTTTTAATCTTGGAGGGGCGTCTAGACATTTTTGATTTCTTTTTTTAGCAATCCAATAGAGTTTATTTTCTTAAAGAATGATAGACTTCCAGCGAAGATGATGGAACTAAGGTAGGTGTAACATCTTTGACCTATAGATTTTTCAGCTTTGGGAACTACAACGGATTTACTTTTATATCTGGTGTCATGTGGATGTCTAATCTGTGTCAAAGCTCCTTTATGTATAAATTGTCACATAAGCAAATTTTGAAGGAATAATTGCCTTACATATAATAAAAGCGTTTCTCTAATAAGTTGATCTGTTGAGTAACGATAATCCTTCCTATACATGATTTTAATAATATACTTTTGCACGCATTCCAATTTTTTAAAGTAATTATACTTTACTCCACCCCATGCTATAATTTCGTAATTGATGTGGGATTGTACGAAGGTATAATATAATATTCTCAGGTGTTGTATTTCAAATATATCTCGATAATATTTGAATCTACCTAACATACTTCTAAATTTTTTAATATTATATTCAATCTGATTGTTCCATCTTAGATGCTTGTCAAAAAATATGCCTAGGTACTCTATCTGTTATTTCTATTTGTATTATGCTTTGGCGCGATTTAAATTGTAGTGTATTATAATTTGGCACAGCATTATTATAACAGCTAAATGGTAAAAACTGTGTTCTTGAAAAATGAATGGTTAATAGCTGATTATTAAAAAACTGTATTATGTTTAAAAAGTCATGCTCTACTTCTCGTTTTAATTCTGACCAACTCTCGGATTTATAGAACACCGCAGTGTCGTCCGCGAAACTTATGATTTTTCCTACTGAGGGTATTTTAAATAACTAACGCCATAGCCTTCTCGTCGCTACTCCAACTATTCGCACACGCAGCTGCCTCAAACTGTCTCTTGAAAATGGTCCATGAACTTTGGCCGTCAAAGGAGGGAGGTTTGAACCACTGACTTGTTGATACCACTTGCTGGCTTCTTCTATCCCTCAACTGTCGTTTGGGCAGGTGTATTTCTCCTTCCATTTTGTGCATTTTGTCTTTGATATCACTTACTTCTTCCTCAACCTTGTTTACTTGTCCTTTCACTTCACGTACTTCTCCCTTGACTCCATTTACTTCTTGCTCGACTTTATTTTTATGTTCCTTGGCGACTGACAATATGGCACTTCGTTGTGTCTTGACAACTTGCCTTAGTTCGTCTCTTTCTTTTTGTTGTCTTTTCTCTTGATCCTCAAGAATCTTTCTTAATTCTTCTTGGCGTTTTTGTTCTTATTCTTGTCGTCTTCTTTCCCCTTCGTCTTTCTCTTCCTGGCGTTTTCTTTCCTGTTCTTCTTTATCTTCCTGACGTTTCTTCTATTGGTCTAACATCATTTATTGCATTTGTACTAATAAGTCCTGTGTTTGTTTTTCGGATGTATGTGTGGATGTAAAATCAAGTAACTTTAACAACAACGTCAATATCAGTAATGGAACTGTCCAGAAAAATCTCGAAACAGCACGAAAAAAGTCTTACCTAAAGTTTTTGTCGCTTAATCACTAATGTCCGAATAGAAAAGTTCCAAAATTTTTTACGAAAATACACTTAACTACACGAAAAAGTCTTGTTTGGAGTCTTTATCACTTGTCAGTTGAAAGGATTTAATTACTATCACTAATACCCTAATAAAATGTTCTCCAGTGTCTCAAAAATTCCCTTAAAACTATGTTCCAGTCCGAAAATAACCCGCGAACAATGTCCAATAGTCCCCCGTATTAGCACTAATTCCCGAGAATACACTGTCCAACCTTCTCGGACAACTTAAAACTCCTCTTGTATATAATTCCGCTTTTGACATCAATTTGTTGCGTATTTCCACCCCTTTTGGGAAACACCCTGTATAAATCCGTGGCCTCACGACAAATAACAACAAATGCAAACATAAATAAATACATTGCCTAATACAAGAACCAGGAGGGATATAGAAGGCAAGGATTAACCATAAGCTTGACAAGTCCGTACGAGGTGCCGGTATAGGAAGTTTGTGACTGCACAGAAAATGACGCGATTCAGAAATGTATCGCGGATGGATGAATCACGACTCCCAAGGGAAATATTACAGTACAGATCAGTGGGAAAGGTAAAGAGGAGAAGACCAGTGAAACTATAAGTGAATGATGTAGGAGAATGCAAATTAAAACACCATCTTCAAATAACTGTATCTCAGTCAGTTTTCTTGTTGTAGATATATTTCTATCGTAGAGCAACAAAAAAGCCATGCATCTTTATATAATTGAAAAATATTTTTCTTGTACTACCTAGTGCTGGGACATCAATACGAAATATCGATGTTAAGCATCGACGTCAGCATCGAAGGCAGCCATCGATGTAAAGTATATTCACGGAAAGCTGAGACCGCATCAAAACAAACAAATATGTGTGATTGTCTCGTGGTCGCGACGTATTCCATCCCAATTGGTGGTATTTTTCAGGAGATTGCCAAGCGCTGTCTTGACTTCACGTGGACAGCGGATGTATTTGTTTGGCGCGCTCTCAGCTCTCGGTGAATATCCTTTTTTTTGTCAGAGCATTGTTATAAAAACATCAATATACAAGTAACATCGATGTTCTTGCTGTTTGTCATTATAGTCTAATATTTTTGGTGAAACAATAAATCGCCATTTCAACCACTATAAAATGTTTTGCAAAAAATCTTCAACTTTTTTCTCCTTCTGTGTTTTCCTTCCTTCTTACCACAGAATGGGGGTAACATCACAGGGAATTTATCCCTCTGTATTTTAATATTTCTGACATCGATGCTATGACATCGAACATCGTCAACGAAACATCGCCCACCACTAGTACTACTAGTTCACTTAATGAAGTGGTGGTTCACTTATTGATGTAAAATGATGGGTTCTATAATTTTTTATCATTTATTACATATTCTACACTCGATGCGAATTTCGAATTTCAAGTCGACATCATCTGGGGATGTTTCAATCATCTCTAGATAATGCCTCATTAACTTGATTGACTAAATATGCGCTGAGTATCTTCAAAGCATAAATGTTCTCTTTATATCTTAATAAATATTCTGAAAATATGCATTATCTAGAATATTAGGTTTCCAGATTTATTTAACATTACATTATTACTGCGTACCGATAATCAATAAATACAACCTACCTTCACTTCAGAAATAATTAATACCTGGAATCTTGTTTAGTATTCCATTAGTGGAGGTTAAAGTGACGTTATGACACGTGTTTGCCTAGATGAAACATAAGCTGTGCGAGAGCAAATAAGTTACATGTCATAGTAAACAAGGGTGTATATGGGCCGAGATTATGCAGTCAAATGAGATTGTGGAATATGCATGAAAGCCGCCGTGGGACCAGCGCACACCTGGATGTGAATGTACAGCTAGTGTCGTCTCTCCAAAGCCGCCCTAGACCCACGTGACAGACCAACTATGATGATCTTATTATAGCAACATTGAATTCCTAATGTGCTATCAAACTTCTATCTATATATTCTCCAACTTCGGTGCTCTCTGACCACTTTATGGCTTGGTAATGGACGCACGAGCCAGACAAATCCGTCGTAATGTGCTTTGTATTTTTGGAATTATTATGAAGTCGTGCATGGTGGAACAGATTTTTTTTATACTGTGAGATGCAGTAAATTATTACAAAATAAATTTAATGCGACAGGACCTTCGTCTCTTAAGTTATCGTGGATATAATGAATGTATCGGGCGGACGGACAGACAGACCAATTGACAGATACACGGACGGACAGACGGGCATTTTGAACGTTGTTCGGAATTCGACCACTAATCTAGCGAATATGAAATTTATTTTTCTGTGAGCGATATTGACGACTTGAGAAATATGCCAGTAAAATGTGATATAGAGTGTCCCAATCAAAAGTAGACACCCTGAATAACTTTGTAGATAAAATTTTTTTGAAAAATTGGTGAAACACGTCGACCTTGTTTCCAAGGGGACTTACTTTAATGTAATACTTGTATACCTATCATCATCTCTCTACCCTACACGGCCATCCCCTCAAGAAATTCAAATGGCAAGGGGAGTCGAGTGATACATCCTTTGAACGGTCTTTCAATTCCCTACATAAGTGTGTATTTTTAACTATCTATCGATTCGTTCTTGAGGAAATTAATTTTATTTGATGAGTACACACAATCGAAATCGTTTAAAAAATCTAAAATACGCGCCACTGGGTATTGGAATGTTATAAAACCAACTACATTTCTTAGTGCTCTCAAATCACCACGAGTTGTTTCTACAAAAAACACTTTCCTTGTGCGTTTAGTTTTAGAATAATAACATCTCATAAAGTAGTTGATATTTCTTGAACATTAATTTGTTCACAACCAATTTTAAATCGAGATACATTTCACCAGAGTGGATTTATACCCTTCAGGAGAGAATAGAAATTGTCAGCATTTATTTAAAAAACGGATAATTGCGCTAGAGTTACACAGAGCGCACATTCAATAGAAATCACCCTGATTGAAAGGTTTTACAATTATTGTAGACATTTTTGGAAATAGTTCTGTAGGAAACAAAAAGCATGAACCTCAGCGACCGATTAGGAATGAAGCAGTCGAAGTGGCAGTTCTGGGTCATTTGCAGGTGGTTAGTTAATACTCAATCAATCAGTAGAGTAGCTGAGGCTTCCGTTGTAGCACGAGGCAGTGTTCAGCGAATTCTGAAGGCTCACAAATTTCATCTATATACATTTAAATTGGTACACGAATTAAACGAAAATGATCCCGATCGTCAGCTTGAATTCTGTGAGATTTCTAGTGAACAATTAAACGGCAATGCCAATCTACTGTAGAATACAAGTTCTTCTCATGAATCGACATTTGACTAAAATGGGGAGGTAAACAGGCACAGTTGTAGGTATTGGAGTGAAACCAATCAACATTTGTTTATGGAAACTCATAGCCAAAGGCCTCAGAAATTAAATTTTTGGGCTGGCATCTTAGGGCATCACATTGTCGGGTCGTTTTTTTTCCTGGCAATTTAAATGGCGAAAGGTAGCTCGATATTTTAGAAAATAATATCGACCCAATGATTACCCAAATCCTCGAAGAAGACGATAATCTTTTAGAGGGCGAACTGTTTTTTCAACAGGATGGGGCACCCCAACATTTTGCTATAGCCATCCGTCCATTTTTGGACAATCGGTTTCCTAAGCGATGGATTGGAAGAAGTCCTATGGAGTGGCCCGCTGGGTCACCCGGTTTAACTTCCTTGAATATATTTCTGTGGTTACATTTGGAATCGAAGGTATTTGCAATAAAACCAACGTGGCGTGAAAGAATTGTTCGGGAATGCCGTTTATTGTCTCCAGATGTGTTCAGAAATGTTCGTACAGCATTTCAAGACAGATTATACTACTGTATGGAAGTCGGTGGGGGTCATTTTGAACAATACAGACGATAATATAAACTACTTCTTTTATTTTTATTTCCCGAACCTAAAATAATGAAACAATTATTTCTCAGAAACGAATCAATAAAAGTTTAAAAAAATACACAGTTATGTAGGAAATTGAAGGACTTTTGAAAACATATATCACTCGACCCCCCTTGCCATTTGAATTCTTTGAGGGGTGGACGTGCAGGGTAGAGGGATGATGATAGGTATACAAGTATAACATAAAAATATGCCCCCCTTAGAAATAAGGTCGACGTGTTTTACCAATTTTTCAAAAAATTTTTATCTCCAAAGTTATTCAGGGTGCCTACTTTTGGTTGGGACACCCTGTATATATATCTAAATGCAGATGGCGTTATTTTGTCTGCAATTGAAAGAAACGTAAATAAATTATTTACGAGAACGTATTACTAAAAATTTAATTGAATAATTTTATGTTTCCTCCGCCTTTACAGGTTTACTTCTTAACATTGTTTAATGATTTTTAAACCAATCCGAATCCTATTCTTTCTAAATTCAGAGGCTGCTAAGTTATTCTTATATCATCCAGGCATTGCAGATATCAAATATACAGAAAATAATTGAAGCAATTCTTAGTGATAATTATCTGCATTACTTAAGGGGCTTCATGCCCTAAATGAAATTGTACAGAACCTAATCAAGAATTTTTTAATATATAGTATAAGGAATTGAACGGTACAAGACGGAAGGGCGTTTGCCGATCAAATCGCGAGGAAAAGAGGATTTCAAAATCGGCTATTTTACATTTTACTATTGGGCTTATGGCGATGCGCCATGGCACGCTTTTTCACCGTAAGTTGAAAATTTTACAAGGTCAGAAGCTGTTCTTGCTAAAATGCAATATATTTCCAGAAAGGTACACTCTCAACTTTCATTTAAAGAAGAGAAGTAATCAGAAAAATGAATTTCGTCATGTCTTGCAAAACATAGCTGCTTTGTCTAGGGGAATAGAGGTGCGTGCGCGAATATAATAAAATTCGAAATTCAAATTCTTTGAAATCGTCAAAGCAATATTTCTTCCTACAATTTTTGTTTCCTGAATAAATACAAGAATTTCTTCAATCTTCTTTCAATGAACAATCGATAAAATTATAAAAACATATTCTCTCACGAAGGAACATTCGACTTGGAACAAATATTTAAAGAAGTGTTGGAAACTTAATATTCAATTTTAGAATTATGAATGTGATTAGAGGAAAAAAACAATACTTCGTTATACTCTGCTATCGGATAAGGGCATCCCTAGTTGATATAAAATAGATCATTAAATCTATGTTGCGCTGCTATGCGTTGTTTCTCGATAGCATAGCGTTTTGATAAATGTACGACTCACGACAGTGGCCAAACTAGCGCCACAATATTCTGTGATTGCAAAACATTTGCAATACGTTTTTACTATGTATTATACTGTTTTATTTTTTTATAATATTATTTTTTTATATAAGATTTGAATTTAGTTGAGCGCCAGGTTTGTTGCCAAACCGATTTTATTTCTTTTTATAAACAGTATAATTTATAGCATGAGATTATTGACTCTTTCAGGGCCAAGAGTGGTTTCAATTGCTCAAAATTGCACGTTTCTTTCTCCTCAGCAAACTGTAGGTTCCAATGAAAAACACAACCACTGGTTTTATACAAAATTTTAATAAGCTAATCAATTTAAAGATAAAAATGAAATGTGACAAAGAGTATAAAATTTGGATAATGTTTAAACTTAAAACTAAAATAAAATTATAAATTGGCCTTTATTTTGTTGAAAAATAATCATATGTTTGATTTCAATTACCTAGGGTTTTACTTGTTTGTTTATTTAGATGTTACCTTGAGTCTATCGATCGGTGCTCCTTATTCTTCTGCGTGCGCACGTTCAGCTTTCAAACTATCGCTTCCTTTTTGCCGTTGGCAGCACTGTTTTGACGGAGCTCTTGGCGTTTCGATGAAATTCACTTTGTTTAAAATATCACTGGATTTATTATTAAATCAAGGTAAGTATTTACCTGATTACTTGCACTTCAAAAATATATGCGTTGCACAAATTATTACCTTTAAAATTACTTCTTCTCATTCATAAACAAAACTTGTTGATATATTTGGTTATAGAAATTTTATTTTAAATTATGATTTCTTTCAGGAACGGAACTTTTGCTTGTTCAGCATGTATTTATCCACTTGGATATCAAATATTCTAAATTTATCTTCAGCCTGGTTTATTTATTAATGTGAGTATGCTGGTTTCATTATTTATTTTATTTTTATAAAAGTGAGGTTATTATTTTCCTCTTAAATTTAGCGTGCTTACGCCTTCAATGTTCAAAACATACTTTATATTTTATTTTTATAAAAGTGAGGTTATTTTTTCCTCTTAAATTTAGCGTGCTTACGCCTTCGATACTTTCAACATACTCAATTTGAATTTGTGGAATTCTATTGGCCCACACAAGCCTAGTTTGACATTTATATTCCAAAACAGACTACTTGACTTCTGTCATTTTATTATGAAAAACTTTATTTTAATATAATTCTTTTTGTGGATTGAAAATGATAAAACTAATTTCATATTCATTTACTAGAGCTTATTCTGCTTTTTCTGATATGCCATGCTATATGTTTTTGTCAATATTTAAAAATTTTCTATTACCAACTATTTTTACAAATATTCAACTAAAAACTATCTTATACTAATATAACTATTATGTAAATTGATTAGCAATCCTCTCTGAACAATTCTATACTAATAACACTTATCCTACTATATTTTACATCAAAATAATGACCAAAGCATTTTTTGCCTTTTTAGGGTACCGCAAACTGTCATTGGTTTTCTTGATTGGCTTACAACTTATCTACCTTGATGAAATTTTAACATACAACTTATGAAAACTATTGGGAAAAGTTCCCTTCAACACCATGTCTGTGTTTTATCAACATAAATTTTCTCTTTTGTGAGATACAGTCTGAAATATGTAAGGTTATGCACCCTTATTTTAATTAATGGATCTTGAGACCTCTAATAGTCCAGGTATTCTAGAATTTTCACGTTCTTTAGTGAAATATAGTAAGTATCTACCATATTCATTACTTTAAAGTCAATACGATGTGAAATTCTACAGTTTTTATCACTTTTCACTTCTGCGGTGGAGTCTACCGTTCTTACTAATAATGTTTTTTGTATCCATGATTTTGGATATGCGTTTATCAAGTCTTTTAGTGTTTATAGCTCACTCATGAGTACTTATTGAAAATTTCACTACAGATAATGTTTTTATTTCACATTTATATAGATTTTTGTTAATTTTCATCTATATTTCCCACCACTATGCTGCTTATGTTGACCATGGGTCAAGTCCTTACTTATATCTACATGTTATAGTTCATGGTGACGTAACTTAATAGATATTAAACCATTTTTAAAGTCCTGTACATATTATGTTATATAAAATATTCGGGTATGATACATTTAAATATTATTTTTGGTCATTTGACCTTTTACGTTTCGTTTATAATAATTTAATACTTTTAGTTGTGTTTCATTAGAACTTAGGTTTGTTATCCAGTTTAAAATATCATGCTGTTATTGCTCAAAGATTTCAGTAATGTTTTACATCTAACGCATAGGTATTTATAATTTAATTTGGCCATTTTGTAGTGGATTTTTCAGTTTTCTCTGTGAAATCAAATTTTTTAACAATCTGTACAATTCCTTGGGATGTGACTAACTTGTTGTCACAACAAATCCCCCTCAGCTATAAGAAAATTTGAAATTTTGAAAATTTTTATTATTAGCTCTACATTTTGTGACAACTGTTTATCAAGTTTTTTATTCCAGTTTACTCTACCTTCGGTTCAGGTTCGTATGGATACATTAATTCAATATGGAAATTTCCCCTTTTTATATTTCTCGTTATATCTTTTAGTTCATATGTGTTTTCAGTTAAAACCTTCTCTACTACATATGGTCCTTCATAAGGATTTTGGAGTTTAGCACAAATATTGTTTTTGTAGTCAGACACTTTTAATCGTTTGATGACTACTAAGTCCCCCTTGTCAAATTTTTTTCTCTTTTTAAAGTTTTTGTTAACCCTACTGATATATCGTTTAGCATTTCTGTCTATCCGTGTTTTTACCTGTTTATGAATATGTTCTAAATTTAGGTTTTCCGTATTTGTCCACGGCCTGTCAGGTAACTGACCTAACATAGTTAGAACTGGCGCAATTTGTGTCAACGTACTCGGTACATTGTTGATATAATCTTCTATATCAGATACTGAAAATAACCACTCTCGATGATTATGTTGTATGGTTAGTCTCATGAATCTTATTACTTCTTGAATATATCTTTCCGCAGGATTTGCCTGTGGATGTCGTATTGTGGTGAATGATAGTTTAATGTCTCTCTTTTGTAGAAATTCCTTTAGTTTATCATTATTGAAATATGTTGCATTATCTGTCAATATCTTTTTAGGCTTTCCTATATTTTTACAGTAATGATGGAGTTTTTTCTTAACCGTTATGGTGTTACATCTTTTGGTGGGATATAACTTAATAAATTTCGAAAATACATCAACAATAACCAAGATGTGTTTATATCCATCTTCACTAGGTATTAAGTTGCTAACAAAATCCATTGCGACTAATTCTAATGGTTTACTCGTTATTATAGTTTGTGGTACGTTCTGATTCCTATAGTTTTTTGATTTTCCTAGACAACATTCATGACATTTTATAAGTAGTTCTTTAGCGAGCGATAAATCTCGCTTACAATAATAATTTTCTCTAAACACGAGCCAGGTTTTCCTTATACCAATATGACAATACTTATTATGCAAATCTAAAATTATCTCTGCTGCCAAACTTTCATCAATAACATATTTTTCCTCATTATGGATAATTTTTATTATAAAGTTATCTTTAATAGTGAAACCTCTGTAGGTGTGTGGTGTTGATTGTATTTTGTGTCTGAGTTCTTGGAGTTGTTCTTGACTGTGTGCGACTTTATTATATGAATACAAATTGTTTGTGTATGATAGTGTATTGAGTGCTACTGTGAAAGTATTTGCGTTGTTTGTGTCTATCTGTCGGTTGCGTGTCAGTGCGTCTGCAGTGATATTTAGTCTTCCCGGTTTATGTTTTATGGTGAAGGAGTATTCTTGTATGAGAAGCGACCACCTATAGATTCTATTGTTCGCAAATCTGTTCTTCATAAGGTAACAGAGTGCTGAATGATCTGTCTCAATAATAAAATGGTTTCCTATGAGGTAATAGGATAGCTTAGATAATGCGTATGTTATGGCAACCATTTCTTTCTCGCTTACTGAATAGCGTGTCTCGTACGGTCTCAATACACGTGAAATAAAACATATGGGTATTTCTATCCCCCCTTGTATTTGTGTGAGCTCAGCTGCCACACTGTTATCCGAAGCATCAGTACGTAAAGTAAACGGAATTGAAAAGTCTGGGCTATGGAGTAACAAATTTTCATGAAATTTTTTCTTTATGTTTTGAAACGCGTTTTCGCGCCTCTCATTCCATTCCCATTTATTATTTTTGCGTAAAAGTTCGATTAATGGTAATTCTAATTCTGACAAATTCGGAATAAATTTCTTGTAGTAATTAAGTATACCTAATAAACCTCTTAAAGTTTTTAAATTTATGGGTCTAGGATAGTCTTTAAGTTCCTTGATTCGCTCTTCCCCAATGCTAATGCCCTCTTGTTTAATCTTATACCCCAGATATCTTACATAAGTTTTATAAAATTCGCATTTTTCTAAATTTAATTTTAAGCCTGCTTCATTCAAAGCATTTAAAATTGTATCAAGATGTTTAGCATGTTCTTGTTCTGTTGCAGAGAATATTAAAATATCATCGATATAATGCACACAAAAAGTATCAAATTTATCAAGAATGTTTTGCATTGCCCTTACTAATGCGGATGAGGCTGACTGAAGTCCGAACGGAACGACTTTGAATTGGAAAATATGTCCATCTATACTGAAACCAGTGTACTTGCAAGAATCAGAATGCAGTGGAATTAACCAGAATGAATTCTTTAAATCTAGTTTAGAAAATATGGTGTTTTTACCCACCTTTGATAATAATGAATCAATATTTTGGGGCGCATCAAATTGCGGTTTTGTAATTTGGTTTAGATTCCGTGCATCTAAACATAATCTAATAGTGTCATCTTTTTTTCGTACTACTACTATCGGGTTAATGTAATTTGTTTTTGCGGATTCTATAATATTTGCATTTAACATGTTATTTATTTCAGCTTGTACTTTATCTTTATATTTGTACGGTATAGGATATGTCTTACACTTGAATGCTTTATTTTCATCTACCTCTAATTTGTGAATGTAACCTTTTGCTACTCGCGGTTCGAAGTTTATTAAAGAATTATACTTTAGTAATAATGTTTGTATTATTTTTTCTTTTTGAACAGGACAACTAATCATTAACTCCTCGGGCTTTATAAAATTTGTATTCATTACATACGTGATTGTTCCCACTGTATGTTCCCCATTTTCCCCATTTATACACTTGGTTTTCCCACCATTTAATGTATTATTTACCTTGGCTTTTTCGCCATCATTTTCATATTTCACCTTGGCTTTTTCGCCATTATAATCATATTCTACCTCGGCACATTTGCCTTTTAAATAACTTAAATTGAAGATAGGTACTTCCTGACCTTCTATCAATAATAACTTGTCCCCCAAATCTATCTTAGCCCTTATATCCGAGAGTATGTCCTCCCCTAATAGTACATCATAATTCATATTATTTACTAGCACAAAATCCCCTTTAAACAATTGATCTTTTATTTCAAATTCTGTATTTAATATTCGGTTACACTCCGCAAATTTTTTTCCATTGGCATTTACCAGTTTTATTTTTGACACCCTTATACATTTGTTTATTTTGTTTAAATATTTATTATATACCTCTTCATTTAACAAACTAATCTCAGAACCCGTATCAACTAAAGAATTTAGTTTAATATTATTTATTTTTACTTGAATAATTGGTAATTGACTTATTTTAATATTTTGTTTTTGATTTCCTTCCTCATCGCCTATAAATTCTCGCATGTGTTCGTAACTAGACCTAATTGTTAAAACCATCTTATCTAAAAATCCTGTGCCCCAGGTCTCTCATTAATTTGAGCAACCGTATCTATTTGATTAAGATTTATCTTACTCGTGTCATTTCCCGTGCTTTCCCTGACAATATTTGTGTTTGCTACTTGAGCATACGTCCTGTTATTTCCTTGATTTTCACCAGAATTTCGCCTATCATCCCATTTTACATATTTCCTTTCATTTCGATTATTATTTTCCCCATTTTTATTTTCTGAATTGTTATAATACTGATTTGAATTATAGTTTCTTTGTTCCCTCTTATATTCATTTTCCTTATACCGATTAAAATTACCCTTGTCATTATTTTCTTTTTCATTTCTATTTTCGTTTCTATTATACCGATTTCCCTCTTTATTATAATACCTGTTGTCATAATTTCTATTTTCATAGTTCCTACTATTATTTCCGTTCCTGTATTGATTATTATTATAGCTAGTATATCTCTGACTTTCCCTATCATCATTGTAATATCGTTTAAATTGGTTTCCCCCCTCATTATTGACAAACCTGCTACTATTTTGACCACTCTGATTATTTGTGTTTTGACAAGGTCTATAATCATCAATTTCCCGAAGGTATTCAATTAGCTCATCAATTGTTGCTATTCTTTGAGTGATTATAACATTTTGTATGTCACTCGTGAAATGTCTAGCAAGGTATCTTACAGTTTCCCCCTCAGTAAATTTAGGTTCTAAATGAGTTATGTTGCAAATCTTTCTCAACACGTAGTTCTCCCTACTCATACCGCCTTTTTCATTATATTTTCCATTGAATAAATTGTGTCTATGTTTTTGTTGAATATAATCCGACCAAAATTGTTTTAATACAAGTACCTCAAATTCATCGATACAACTAAACTTATCAACTATTACCTGGAACCAATATTCCACCTCACCTTTTATCATGTTCTGTATTGTAGCTTTTAATTCATCCTCCGTATGCATCGGGTTTAACTGCTGTCTTAATCTTGTTAAAAATATCTTCGGGTGTACCCTGTTGTCTCCATAAAAATAGAATGGCGTTCTATTACATGGGTAGTTGTACGTCACTGTGTGTCCTCCCTTGATTCCTTCTCTCAACATCTTCGTATTTTCTTTTATCTTGTTCTCCTGTTCCTTTAAACCATCTTTCAACATCCTCGTGTTCTCAAATATCTTCCTTTCCTGTTCTTTTAAGCCATCGTTTAACATCTTCGTGTTCTCAAATATCTTCCTTTCCTGTTCTTTTATGCCATCGTTTAACATCTTCGTGTTCTCAAATATCTTCCTTTCCTGTTCTTTTATGTCATTTCCCACTTGTATCATGCCTGTGTCCACAATATTTTCGACTTCTTTTATAACTTCATCCCTTAAATCTTTTGTTGCCTCTCTTACCGATGTATAAATTTCCTGGGTATTTGTTTCTTTAATTGATGCCCATTTATTTTCCAATATTTCCATTTTGTTTCTAAGTTCTTGATTATTTTCTTCAATTCTCTTACCAATATTCGTTTCTAAAGTTTCCATTTTTTCTTCTAATTTAGCATTGTGTGTTTCCATTTTTTCTTCCAATTTAGCATTTTGCGTTTCGATTTTTTCTTCCAACTTAGCATTGTGCGTTTCCATTTTTTCTTCCAATTTAGCATTTTGTGTTTCGATTTTTTCTTCCAACTTTGCATTGTGCGTTTCCATTTTTTCTTCCAACTGTGTGCTGTTCTTGTTCATCTGGTTGTTCATGTTTGCCATCATTTCCATTAATTTTTTCATCATGTTGCTTTCATTGGATGCACTGTCGCCAGTTTGTTGCGAGGTGGTTGTATCAGAAGTAGTTTGTTCTGGATCCATTGTCTTACCTGACCTCAATTTCATAAATTTGGAATAAAAATTTTAAAGTTTCTTGTCACAATCGTGGCAAAATTTACTATCAAAGCGCAAAAATATTGTACAGACTATCAAATTTATTTGGCCTCACTGGAAACCTAGTTTGCTCTTTACTAACAACCGTGCAAAACCCGCCTCACGTTGTTGGGCCACTTTATACTGTTTTATTTTTTTATAATATTATTTTTTTATATAAGATTTGAATTTAGTTGAGCGCCAGGTTTGTTGCCAAACCGATTTTATTTCTTTTTATAAACAGTATAATTTATAGCATGAGATTATTGACTCTTTCAGGGCCAAGAGTGGTTTCAATTGCTCAAAATTGCACGTTTCTTTCTCCTCAGCAAACTGTAGGTTCCAATGAAAAACACAACCACTGGTTTTATACAAAATTTTAATAAGCTAATCAATTTAAAGATAAAAATGAAATGTGACAAAGAGTATAAAATTTGGATAATGTTTAAACTTAAAACTAAAATAAAATTATAAATTGGCCTTTATTTTGTTGAAAAATAATCATATGTTTGATTTCAATTACCTAGGGTTTTACTTGTTTGTTTATTTAGATGTTACCTTGAGTCTATCGATCGGTGCTCCTTATTCTTCTGCGTGCGCACGTTCAGCTTTCAAACTATCGCTTCCTTTTTGCCGTTGGCAGCACTGTTTTGACGGAGCTCTTGGCGTTTCGATGAAATTCACTTTGTTTAAAATATCACTGGATTTATTATTAAATCAAGGTAAGTATTTACCTGATTACTTGCACTTCAAAAATATATGCGTTGCACAAATTATTACCTTTAAAATTACTTCTTCTCATTCATAAACAAAACTTGTTGATATATTTGGTTATAGAAATTTTATTTTAAATTATGATTTCTTTCAGGAACGGAACTTTTGCTTGTTCAGCATGTATTTATCCACTTGGATATCAAATATTCTAAATTTATCTTCAGCCTGGTTTATTTATTAATGTGAGTATGCTGGTTTCATTATTTATTTTATTTTTATAAAAGTGAGGTTATTATTTTCCTCTTAAATTTAGCGTGCTTACGCCTTCAATGTTCAAAACATACTTTATATTTTATTTTTATAAAAGTGAGGTTATTTTTTCCTCTTAAATTTAGCGTGCTTACGCCTTCGATACTTTCAACATACTCAATTTGAATTTGTGGAATTCTATTGGCCCACACAAGCCTAGTTTGACATTTATATTCCAAAACAGACTACTTGACTTCTGTCATTTTATTATGAAAAACTTTATTTTAATATAATTCTTTTTGTGGATTGAAAATGATAAAACTAATTTCATATTCATTTACTAGAGCTTATTCTGCTTTTTCTGATATGCCATGCTATATGTTTTTGTCAATATTTAAAAATTTTCTATTACCAACTATTTTTACAAATATTCAACTAAAAACTATCTTATACTAATATAACTATTATGTAAATTGATTAGCAATCCTCTCTGAACAATTCTATACTAATAACACTTATCCTACTATATTTTACATCAAAATAATGACCAAAGCATTTTTTGCCTTTTTAGGGTACCGCAAACTGTCATTGGTTTTCTTGATTGGCTTACAACTTATCTACCTTGATGAAATTTTAACATACAACTTATGAAAACTATTGGGAAAAGTTCCCTTCAACACCATGTCTGTGTTTTATCAACATAAATTTTCTCTTTTGTGAGATACAGTCTGAAATATGTAAGGTTATGCACCCTTATTTTAATTAATGGATCTTGAGACCTCTAATAGTCCAGGTATTCTAGAATTTTCACGTTCTTTAGTGAAATATAGTAAGTATCTACCATATTCATTACTTTAAAGTCAATACGATGTGAAATTCTACAGTTTTTATCACTTTTCACTTCTGCGGTGGAGTCTACCGTTCTTACTAATAATGTTTTTTGTATCCATGATTTTGGATATGCGTTTATCAAGTCTTTTAGTGTTTATAGCTCACTCATGAGTACTTATTGAAAATTTCACTACAGATAATGTTTTTATTTCACATTTATATAGATTTTTGTTAATTTTCATCTATATTTCCCACCACTATGCTGCTTATGTTGACCATGGGTCAAGTCCTTACTTATATCTACATGTTATAGTTCATGGTGACGTAACTTAATAGATATTAAACCATTTTTAAAGTCCTGTACATATTATGTTATATAAAATATTCGGGTATGATACATTTAAATATTATTTTTGGTCATTTGACCTTTTACGTTTCGTTTATAATAATTTAATACTTTTAGTTGTGTTTCATTAGAACTTAGGTTTGTTATCCAGTTTAAAATATCATGCTGTTATTGCTCAAAGATTTCAGTAATGTTTTACATCTAACGCATAGGTATTTATAATTTAATTTGGCCATTTTGTAGTGGATTTTTCAGTTTTCTCTGTGAAATCAAATTTTTTAACAATCTGTACAATTCCTTGGGATGTGACTAACTTGTTGTCACAACAGTATATTACGTATACATAAATTTCATTATCAGCTATCATGGATGAAAAAACGGAGAAAATTTAAACATTAATTTATTTATTTATTAACAAAACTTATTATATTAGTAAGGAATAAGGAGCCATAAATATGATCATAGGATGGTCACTCGAAGAATTACTTTTGAAAATATATAAACATTATCTACAGGGATGCACCGGGTATTTATTTTTGTAAATACTGGGTCCCGGGTATCATTAGGCCGGGTACCGGATACTTGGTACGACTACCGGTTATTACGCGGGTAGCGGGTACCAATAAAATACATGTGTAGAAAATGTATTTTCATAAAGATCGCCGCACTTTTTCAATGCAATTTGTGTTTCACTTCCGGGAGCTGAAACTTTGCACAAAGGTAGTTTATAACATACTGAATAAATGTCTCGATAGTCACAAATATTTTAACGACAAGTTTTCGAATATTAGCCGAAGAATGTCGTAATTTCGTCGAAATTAAGACCTTCGAAATCTTGTTGTTAATATTTTTTCTGATCGTGGACACTTTTGCATGTCACTACCTCTATGCAAAGTTTCAGCTCCGTGGGACCCCGCACTCCCCACGTACTTTTAAAAATGTCTCGATGCTGAAACTCACACTCAACTTGTCGGGTAGGAACCATTTGTTTAAACAATTCTTGTAGCATTTGTTAAGAATAATATACTTGTAATGAGATGAACATCAAACCAATACATTTTCAGAAATACAAAAATTTTGGGAAACATATTTTTTACGCTTCTTTGCAATCCCAGACAGTCTGGCATCCTCAACATTTAGATGCACAAGTTCTTTCCAGATGATGTACGTATTTTAGCAAAACTATGACCTCCAATGCACATTTCTGTTTCATATGTAATCACCTGCATTGGACCTTTTATATCACACATAAAAATTGTAGTTATTAAATTTCAGTCAATCAGACGGAAACCTCAAGAGTAAATAAATCGATTTAATTCGGTCCCATTTTTTCCATTTTAGGTTGCCATCAGAATGAAATACAATTTGCTATACCCATATAGCTATGAATTTATAAAAACAGAAAATGAAGGAAATAATGAAAGTAGTAAAATGCCATATATCCGCTGCACGGTGTAATGATATTTCAAATGAGTACGTCGAATAATCAATTCAGGCCCGGCTTTTAAAATAAACTTTTCCAAATGTCATTAATTTTTAATAGATGAGAAAGACAAATATGTAACAACGAAAATATTAAGACTTTATTATTAGTTTCTCCAATGAAGCTACTGAAACATCTTTTAAAATTACTCAAGAAAATACTATTCTTAGAGCTATAAATACAATTTTTAGAACTTTGAACAACTTTTAAAGGTTTGGTTCTTGATAAAATCGATCTTAGCGTGGAGCCCGTTTGAAAAACCATGCGTACAGAAAACTTATTCCCGTTCACCAAGCCGAGAAATTACGTCTGAAGAGAAGTTGAAAAAATCCAAAATTTGTGAACTCGCGTAGGTTAATAAATCAGAGGATTCAATGGGACTCGGCGAAGATTTTGAATAAAGAGAGCAACGGAACTAAAATAAAACTTAAGGAATACGTGATTATTTTATTAAACGAGGACAGATGCGTTTCAAATTACTCAATAGAATATTATACTAGTTGGTTGCCCATCCTTAGAGACAAAGTAAGTAAAAATATGCTAAATATAATTTAATGTCTCAGGTGACTATGGTAATATAAATATAACGAACTGTCATGGTTGACGGCCAGAAATTTTTGAGAACGCTATATGTTTTCATTTTCAGTTTTTAGTTTATAACATTGTTCTAGTTTACATATTTTTAGGTGTGAGACATTTTGTAACAATCAAGTATTCAAGAACCAATCTCTGTCTGATTCATTTGGTGCATAGATTTTTTCATTAAGCATTTTTAAAGATTTTTCAGTGACAAAATACTCAATAAAAAGTAAGAAAACCCGTCATTATGTAAAATTGTACTGGACTTCCTATATTCAATGAAATTTCAGTTATAGATTAGCATACGTTTATAATTGTTTTTCCCTTGTTTATCTCTATGTTTTCAACACTCAGTTGATTGTGTGAGTCGGAAAAAAACCCGAAAGACCCGCCTATTGTCTGATGCAACCAAAGTAGATCCCCCCTCCCCATTTTCGGGGATGCTGAACACTGTGGTGGTGGCAGAATTTCTTGTTGGGGTGACCCACCTCTGCAAACGGCAAAAAACCACCCACAAACGGAGTCAAACGCGTATTGATAACGTTTTACGGAATCTAACTTATTGATCCCCCGTTCTCGAGCATGCCAATCATGGGGAGGACCCTGGGACGCATGCTTGACATCCACCCACCCCCTCAGTGGCCAATAATCGCCCTCCAAAGGGGTAAGATAACACTCTCCGCATATCATAAGTAAAAATAGTTTCCCCCCATTTTCAAAAATGTCGAACACCTGGAGGACCATGGAAATCGTATCTGACACCCGCCCACTCATTTAACGGTCAATAACCACCCTCCAAAGGGATCAGAGAGTGATCTCATCATACCACTGGACAAATAGGTTTATAGTTATGCATAATCATATTATTTTGTAATGTAAGAAAAGCCAACATAACAATTCATGCAGTAATTGTATGCGTTAATAAAAATATTTCATATAATATGTTATAATTAAATAAATCAGATGATTTAATTATTATATATACCTATTTTTTCCAAAAAGTATGCATTTATCTTTGTTCAGCTCCACAGTAAATGAAGATGACCACTTTGTTGATGAGATCTTAATGTTTTTTCCTATGTAGCATCCTCAGAAACAGGGGAGGGGCCGGTGGGAGCTTTGCCCGGGGGTATGCTGAGAACGCACTCTCACCGATTTGGAGGGTTGTTATTGGCCATTTCAGGGGCGAGTCACTCCGGGGAGGAATTTTACCATCACCGAGGTGTTCAGCATCCTTGAAAACGGGGGGGGGAGGAACTAATCGGATTGCATCAGACAATAGTCCGGTTTTCGTCCGATATACCAACCTTGGTATCTAATTGTGCGTGTTTATAAAAGTCGTCTTGAAATGCCCCTAGGAGTAAAGAGTGTGTCCTTGTTTATTCCTTGTGTGTCTTTTTCCTTTTCTATTTCGATTAGGTTAGAGTAGACAATGATTTTTGCAATACACTTCGTCGTGACTACATGGGCTGCGTTCTCAAAGCTATTTCATTAAGGGCAAAAAATCAGAAAAAAGGGAATGACACAATTTTAATTATACTTAGTTTAATTGGACAGTAATTCGCAGTCGGCCACATCTGATTGCAACTTATATTGGTTGTAAATACATACTTAATTTGTATTCAAACTGACTTATAATTCGAGTAAGATGATGATGTAGCATATTAATTTTGAAACTAAACGACATTATGGTTTCTTAAATTTTCATGAGAAATATGCAAGTAGTTTTTTATCATTATTTTTTAAATACATATTAATAATTTTCTTACATATTTTCACAGTATTTGAGAGATTAAAACAAAAATATTATAGTATTCTTATTGTGGACCTTAAAACATAATTATGTTCATAAAAGCATTTAACAGAATCGCCTTCTTTATAGTCTGTATTAATATTGAAATATCCTATATTCTATCCACCAGAGCATATTCGATACAAAGCTAGTTTTTATTATCTTTAACTTAATTTGACACAAATCTAGGACATGATGAGTACACCTGCTTAAAAATTTCACAACAGATTACCTATATAAAGGTTCGATTCAGTTAATAAGAATAATTGAGTTAAATAACCAAAGATATTCCAGCCTTCCCCGTAAATTTAAA